>CM050416.1:20432920-21032920 GCA_027564155.1 Gymnocypris eckloni scoliostomus | reverse complement strand
TTCGACAGGCGACCTCCCAAGTTCAACGCCGTTCTCGAGACGTCGGTGGCAGTCCGGAACACCCCTGTCTTGCGCGAGGAGATTACTGTCCTCCTGGCAAAGGATGCAATCGAGCTGGTCCTTCCAGCCGAGATGAGGCAGAGGTTCTACAGCCCTTACTTCATCTACCCAAGAAAGGTGGTGGCCTTCAGCCAATCCTGGATCTGTGAGTCTTGAACCGCACAGGCGCATGATCAAATGCATTCAGCCCCAGGATTGGTTTGCAGCGATCGACCTGAAGGACGCTTACATTCACGTTTCGATCCTTCCGCGACACAGACCGTTTCTACGGTTTGCGTTAGAAGGACGGGCATGGCAGTACAGGGTCCTCCCCTTCGGGCTCTCCCTGTCTCCCTGTATGTTCACGAAGGTCGTAGAAGGCGCCCTTACCCCGTTACGGGAGGTAGGCGTCAGGATCCTCAACTACCTCGACGATTGGCTTATCCTAGCTCAATACAGAGAGCAGTTGGGCAATCACAGGGTCTTGGTGCTTCGGCACCTTAGCCAGTTGGGGCTTCGGGTCAACTGGGAAAAGAGCAAGCTCTCCCCTGTGCAGAGAATCTCTTGAGTATACTCGGTGAGTATGACGGCACGCATCACGGAGGAACGTGCCCAAGCAGTGCTGAACTGCCTGAGTTCCTTCAGAGGCAGGAATATGGTACCACTGAAACAATTTCAGAGGCTCCTGGGGCATATGGCATCCGCAGCTGCAGTCACGCCGCTCGGATTGCTTCATATGAGACCACTTCAGCACTGGCTACACTCCCGGGTCCCGAGGTCGGCATGGCGCCGCGGTACACTGCGAGTGGGTATCACCCAGCAGTGTCGCCGCTCCCTCAGCCCCTGGATGGACCTTGCTTTTCTACGGGCCGGGGTTGCCCCTAGAACAAGTGTCCCGGCATACTGTTGTCACAACAGATGCCTCCAGCACGGGCTGGGGCGCTACATGCAATGGGCAGGCAGCCTCGGGCCTCTGGAAAGGGCGATCACACCGCATTTCAGAGCTCGCCCGCCATCTCCTCCTCTGGAGTCACACGCAGTTCAAGTCTCTGCGCGCTGTTCACATCCCGGGGAAGCTCAATCGTGCAGCCGACGCGCTCTCACGACAGCTCACATTCCCCGGAGAGTGGCGACTCCATCCCGAGACGATCCGGCTGATCTGGAGTGGATTCGGGGAAGCTCAGGTAGACCTGTTTGCTTCCCCCGAGTCCTCCCACTGCTAGCTGTACTTTCCCTGACCGAGGGCCCCCTCGGCACAGACGCACTGGCACACAGCTGGCCTCGGGCCTTATGCAAGTATGCGTTTCTCCCAGTGAGCCTACTCGCACAGACACTGTGCAAGCTCAGGGAGGACGAGTAGCAGGTCCTGCTGGTTGCGCCCCATTGACCCACCCGGACCTGGTTTCCCAAACTCATTTCCCTCGCGATAGCACCTCCCTGGCACATTCCTCTGAGGAAGGACCTCCTCTCTCAGAGGCTCGGCACCATATGGCACCCGCGTCCAGATCTATGGAACCTCCATGTGTGGCTCCTGGACGGGACGTGGCACACTTGAGTGGTCTACCACCGGCAGTGGTAGAGACCATCATTCAGGCTAGAGCTCCTTCTACAAGGCAAACCTACACACTGAAATGGAGTCTGTTCGCGAACTAGTGTTCTTCTCGCCGAGAAGACCCCCGAAGATGCACGATTGGAGTAGTGCTTTCTTTCCTGCAAGAAAGGTTGGAGCGTAGGCTGTACACCTTGAAAGTGTATGTAGCCGCTATCGCGGCTCACCACGATGCAGTGGACGGCTGGTCCCTGGGAAAGCATGATCTCATCGTGAGGTTCCTGAAAGGGGGCCAGGAGGATGAACCCCTCCAGGTCACCCATTGTGCCCTCTTGGGACCTCTCTATCGTCCTGGCTGGACTTCAGACAGGCCCCTTTGAGCCACTGGATTTAGTCGAGCTGAAGTTCCTGTCTCTTAAGACAGCGCTCCTGACCGCGCTCACTTCCATCAAACGGGTCGGGGACCTCCAGGCGTTTTCGGTAAGCGAAGAGTGCCTTGTGTTCGGGCCGGTCTACTCTCACGTTATCTTGAGACCCCGGCCTGGATACGTGCCTAAGGTTCCCACCACGCCCTTCCGCAATCAGGTGGTGAACCTGCAAGCACTGCCCTCGGAGGAGGCAGATCCAGAGCATTGTGCATATACGTGGACCGCACCCGGAGCATCAGAAGCTCTGAGCAGCTCTTTGTCTGCCACGGAGGGCAGCAGAAAGGGAAGGCTGTCTCCAAACAGAGGTTGGCCCACTGGATAGTGGAGGCCGTCGCCTTGGCATACCAGTTGCAAGGCGAGCCATGCCCCCTGGGGGTAAGGGCTCACTCCACTAGGAGTGTTGCCTCCTTCCATGCGTTGGCGCATGGCGCCTCTTTGGCAGACATCTGCAGAGCTGCGGGCTGGGCGACACCGAACACCTTCGCAAGATTCTACAATCTCCGCATTGAGCCAGTTTCTTCCCATGTGTTGGGTAAGTAATGGGTGGGAAGAACTGGCCGGTGTCACGCTTGCTGCGCCATTCCCCCTCACCCAGGGATACGAGCGCCTTTTTTCTCCCCCAGTTCAGTTACCTGGACGGTGAACGCTGGTTGAATCCTCCAAGCACCCCCGGCAGTCAGACTGGGCGTCGCAGTCTAACGCCAGGTTCAGTACTGGTGTTAGCTCGCCCGGGTCTCCGGTCAGCCCCTGTACTGGGCTAGTTGTCCGTATGGCCTGATTCCCCTTCAGGTAATCCCATATGTGTATTCTTCCACGGTAAGTTTTTACTCACGGTAAACCCGTGTCTTCCCTGTGTCACAGGCCGGCTCATAGCCTGTGGCAAAAATGAGGGGACACGCACAACAAGGTATAGGCCAAAAAAGGTTGTCTTTATTGTAAACCAAAACTATTAACTTTAAACAAAGAAAAAGGAATGAGGTGTGATAATGTCATAATGTAAAGTGTATGCAAAGTGCATGGATGTGTGAATCTGTGTGTGTGTAAACATGACTGAGTGGAAACTAAGTAAAACTACAAAGGAACAAACAAAACAGGATCATACCTGGAGGAGCAGAGCGAGACAGAGTGGTTAGTGAAGCAGTTTAAATACCCTGAGCCCAGGTGGCTCCAATCACTAACGACCCTCCTCTGCCTACAGGAGGCCGTGACACCTGTGACAGAGCTTCTGTCAAGTTCTGCTGGCAGCACTCCTCCCTACTCCTAGGTAGGATCTGCCCCAGAGTCCAGTCGTATGTAGCACTGCACCAAGCCTGGGCCAGTTCATGTCAGTGTCTCCACGTTACCTCCCTTCGGGCAGGATGTGGCCTCCGTAGCGCCCTTCTCTGGAAGGCTCGCTTCCCTGCCGTTACGGCAAGCTGTAACAACAAATAGGAAAGACCTGAAGCGTCTTTCACTGAAGGTCGAAATCCCTTCCAATTCCATGGGAAAAGGAACAGCGGCTTGGCTATCTCCAGCAGCAATGTACTCAGTGGTCCCAGCGGGCACCAAGGTTAGCGAATTTGCGCTGGGGCGGTAGGAAGGTTGCAACCTCTTGCATGGCATTTGTCTGTCACGCACTCGCTTGTCAACATCTGCATGCCACAAGGTTCTGACGGGATTCAGCTTGTGGCGCTTTCCATAGGACCCTATGTCGTCATGACATAACTCGTAGTGACCGACAGATAGGGAACGTCTAGGTTACGTACGTAACCCCCGTTCCCTGATGGAGGGAACGGAGACGTTATGTCCCCATGCCACAATCTTGAACCATCGGTGGTTGCCAGGGACTCGTCTCGGCTCCTCAGCGTAAAACCTAATCAGTGGACGCACCTGTCACCCTTTTATACCCATATGCACAGGAGTGGCTCAGGTATGCAAAATCCACTAGCCAATTTCATCTGCGTTTTCTTTTAGTCAGAGATGATCGGGGCTTCCAAGTAAATCCCCTATGTCGTCACGACATTAACGTCTCCGTTTCCTCCATTAGGGAACGGGGGTTAATAACATAACCTAGATATATAGATATTTCCCTGTTTAACTTTTAAGCCCTTTGTTGATATAAATTGATGTATTTAGGTTGGTTCAGTGAAATTAAATAATATTGTTGACTTGAATAAAACCAGTGAACTTACCGAAGTTGTTACCAGTTTTAGGTTACATATTTGTAGTATACTGACTCACTTTAATGCGTTCATGAGAGTATTTCTAAATTTATCATTTGGACCTGTTTTGTGGACCATACAAAACTATTCTATTACTTCAGAATCCTTTGGAAAATAGGGTATAGGTCATGTGCACTACTTTTATGATACAGTGTGTTTATGCTTTTTTGTCCATTTTGAAGCTTAGAAAGCTCTAGTCCTTAATTTTAAACCAGGGGTGTCAAACTCAGTTCCAGGAGTGCCGCAGCCCTGCAGAGTTTAGTTCCAAACCTGCTCCGACACACACCATGTAGTTTTCAAATAAGTCTGAAGGACTTGCTTAGAGTCTCTTTATACTCACCATGGCTGAATATATTAGCTCCAAACCATAATATTGTGAACTATTATTACAAATTCAAATAACTGTTTTCCTTGTGAATATAATTAAAATGTAATATATCCCTGTGATACAAAGCTACATTTTCAGCAGCTATTACTCTAGTCTTCATTGTCACACGATTCTTCAGAAATCAGTATAATGTACTGATTTGATGCTCAAGAAACATTTCTCAGTGTGTAAGCACAGTACATTCCTTAAAATTTAACCACTTGTCATACATGTTTAGAACAATATGAGGGTAAAAAAATGAACAGGGATAGGACTCAAAATATAATATAACTGTGTGTGTGCGTGTGCGTGTGCGTGCGTGCGCACCCCGCCCATACGTCGGGTCTGGTGGATACACATTATACAGCAGAGCTTTAACTGCAAGGTTCTCCATGGCAACAGAAAGCCCAGCGTCTGCTACATTGCAGATCTGAGTGTTTTTGAGCACCTCTACACTAGCAGCATCTTCTCAGTGTTTAATGGAAATGCGTAAATGATAGTAAGCCATTAATCCGTCCATTTGAACCCTGACACAGAACTGAGCTTAGAACACACTGGAAGCCTATATAGTATGATGTGTCTCAGTTTTGCTGCAATATTTAAGACAGCCTTTTTCATTTTCCCCTGATAAATAATTGATAATGGTTGAACAGACGGGTGAGTATGCTTTCTTAGCTTGAGGAAAGCTAAGAAACAGCCTTTCTGTCTTGTAGTGTTACAAACATAAAAATTTTCACCAAACCATCCATCATGTTTATTAAAGATTAATAATTGTCGTCATAGCACTGACTGTTAGTAATCATTTCTGAGTAGATTTGTCAGTGAGAGTTTATACAGCGATTAGTAAGTTGAGCTTCAGTTTTGTTAAACCCACCTGTTGTGTTCAAAAATCAGTATAGCTGTTGTGTTTGGGGGTCAGATAGGCCTACTTTAGTTTCCATGCAAATTGCCAAACTGACAAATGTACACTATGGGGGGGGCTTTTTGTTATGACTTTCTTTCAGACCCTTGTGAGGGGGAAATGGGATTCTCGTACTGCTTTTCATACTAATTTTCAGTCTAGTAATTATGGATCCAAAAAGCTAACAACCAAAAACATCCTTTAACAGTTTTGACTGTGAAACTCAACTAGGTAAGGAAACTGTGAATTTCCCTTGGATGATTCAGAAGACGAATTTCAATTTCAAGTAAACACTGAGTCTTAAATTTCATAACTTTTTAATGTATTTCATATTTTAGTGCTTGAAAGGTTTTCTGTTCCCTACCTGGCCTCTGTATAATATAATTATATTTAATTATGTCCTCTCTCTTTGACCTTCTCTTCACATCGGCGCATCTAGAAATGAACGCTGCGACACAAGACTTTAGCTCACATTTTTTGTTGCAGTTGACAGAATTGTCAATTTTCTAATTGGTCATTGTTGCATCGTCACAAAAATTAATCATTTTCACGTGTTTTTAAGCCATTCGGTTCTCGTGCTCTCCTTTTCTACAGCCACATCCAATGCGCACTCTGCGAGTACCAAATCAAACAAGCAAAGTTTGTGGTGCTTAAGTGGCCAAATACACAAAATTACGTCAAAATTGTTGTCCTGGCGAGTATCCTCATAAGTACTGTTGGTTTTGTCTTAAGTTAATGTAAACAGTTATGAAAGAAAAGTGCATGTGTATCAGTATTGGATCTGTGAAATAGGTCTTGTGACAGCAGCCAATAATAAAGCTTTGCTGTCTGTCATTAATGTTAATTAGACAGAGAAAAGTCAGAGAAAATCCTGCACTGCTCTTGACTAAATAGCCTAATGTTTTGTTGAATAACTTGATTATGTTAGTTTACATTTTATTCGATTTATGTAGCCTATTTAGAAAATGTAGTTAATATTTGCATCAATAAGGATTTATCTTATCCACCCGCGACCCACCCGCAAATAATCAGAATGCATTTTTTTATTACCCGACCCGCGGATCATCCGCAGCGCCCGCGGATATAACCGCCATTCGCGCATCACTAGTTCTGACAGAAAAATATATCAGCAATGACCTACAGCCAATGAGAGAGCAAGATACAGGGCAGCGGGAAGTTCGGCGAGGAGTTTTAGACCCCAATATCAGCAAGCATGGCTTCGGTTCCAAGAAAGGCTCCTTCATGGTCTATTTGGACCCAAGAAAGGGAGGAAAGTTTAGTCGAACTTTGGCAGGTGCACCCATGTCTATTTGATGTTTCTTCTGAGAAACCGCCCTGATGATTTATGTATGACACCATGGACCTGCTGTGTGAGCGTAATAGCACATGGTGTAGTATGTCCGGTAGGAAGAATTGACAGGCCTGACACACTGCTAGCATTTCTAGGCAGTTGATGTGTAGGCCCGACTCCTCTTCGGACTAAAGGCCGAAGGTCGGTTTACCCTGGCAAAGCGCTCCCAAACCCTTGTTGGATGCGTCTGTCATGACAACCTTCCTTCTGTGCGCCGTGTCTAGGGTCACGCCTCGCTTTAGCCAGAAGGGATCCCTCCAACGGGCCAGGGCTGATACACAGGCCCGAGTCACCGTTACGCGGTGGGGTCTGTGATGCCAAGCCGCGGATGGAACCCTCTGCTTCAGCCAGAACTAGATGGGTCGAATGTGAAGCAGACCCAACTGAAGTACCGGCGAAGCCGCTGCCATAAGGCCCAGCATTTTCTGGAAAGCTTTGAGCGGATGGGCAGTACCTTCCTTGAAGGATGCCACGTGGCGCTGAATTGTCGTGGCTTGCTCCACTGAGACAGTTGCTGTCATCTGCACTGAGTCGATAACTGTGCCCAGGAACGAAACTAGTTGGCTAGGTGATAGTATGCTCTTGGCAAAGTTGACCCCGAGACCCAGGCAATCTAAGTGGCTGAGGAGGATGGTCTTGTGCGATGTTAAAACCGGTTGCGACTGGGCCAGAATGTGCCAGTCCTCGAGATAGTTGAGTATGTGGATTCCCATCTGTCACAGAGGGGAGAGAGCCGCATCCATGCATCGTGTAAAAGTGCGGGGAGCCAGGGATAGCCCAAACAGCAGGACCTTGTATTGATATACCACCCCTTCAAATGCGAATCTCAAGAATCGTCTGTAAAGGGGGGCTACCTTGATGTGAAAGTACGCATCTTTCAGATCCAGCGACATAAACCAGTCCCCTGGGCATATTTGCTAGAGGATCTGTTTCAAAGTGATCATCCTGAACGACCTTTTCATCAGGGCGTAATTCAGGAGTCTGAGATCTATAATAGGTCACAGGCCGCCGTCTTTTTTGGGGGACAAGGAAGTAGCGGCTGTAAAAGCCTGACTCGCTCTGGGCCAGAGGAACAATTTCTATGGCTCATTTTTCCAGCAGATTCATCACCTCTGTGTGGAGGACTTGGGCGTCCTCGCTGCGCACTGTGGTGGCGAGCACACCGCAGAAGCGTGGTGGTCTTCGAGCGAATTGGAGAGTAAAACCTTGTCTTACCATAGTCATTACCCACGCTGGCACACCGGGGATGGCCTGCCAGGCCTCGGCCCGCGTGGCAACGGTTGTGCAGACTAGCTGTGTAAGGGCAGGACGGTTATGGTAGGCAGAAAAAGATGTTTGCTCTCTTTTTTGAAAATGTATGTTTTATTTTGTCCGCTATCGCAGTGATAACCAAAAACACACTTTCCTATGGACCCAGCGTGATAGGCACATTAGAGGCTGCTTGCTGGGTGGTCCGGCGGTAGCGAGACTCGGGCCCCTCCTCTTTCTGCCTGGCTGATCAGGAGGACTTCTGAGGCGCCGGATCCAAGGCGATCTTTTGCCTGGGTCCTTGGCGCTTCGGGAAGGGGTAGCAAGAGGTCCTAATCCGGCTGCTGATGTGCTTCAACGGTAGATCTTGGCATCAGTGAAGACTCAGCGAAGAAGGGTCTTTGTTCATTTCTGCTCGAAGACGGTGTGTTTGTTCCATACACCCCATTATGTTTCATAAATGTGTTTGTGGTAGATGGGCTTGTGAAAAGTCCTATCACTGCATCTGTTTTACCATGGATGAATGTCTCTCCCAGCTTGCTTATAGTCACTATAGTCTTTATGCACAGTGTGAGGTTGTGCCATTTCCATAGCATTATTCAAATGAAAGAAAGTTAAATGTAAGACAAAAAAAGTGAGAAATAAAATACTAATGCCGCAGAAAGCAAATTTGCATCCAGAAAAAAATGTATATCCGATAAGTAATGTCCACACTTGCAGACAAGTATATGTTTAATTCCTGTAATTAAGTACACTTCCCATTCATCATCATATATGCCGCAATAAAGTCAAGTTGGATAAAGTCACTTTTATGGATATTATTGAAGTTAGTTTTCACATTATTTAATTCAGTGAGCATGTGAATATCACAGTGAAGTGAATTTTTAATAATGTAATTTGAGAAGAGCAGATGATGCCAAGTACCTGGGAGCTGTACTTTCTTTATTCAAAAACAATTTATTTAAAGTTATTCTGTTTTTGTTTTCTAATTTCCATAGTTGTAGAAAAACATGTTTAAAAATAATTTGAATTGGCAATAATTTCATTTTCCTGTCCTCGTTTTTACTTTCAATCCTCTTAGTTATGACTTTAACTCTCTCAAACCCTGAATGAGCAATAGCTAACTTTAGCACTTTATTCAATTTCATGTTGTGAATGAAAGTCTGACATATAGTTTCTGAAAGTCTGACATACCCTTTTATATTATACTAACTTAAAATTACAACACAGGAATTTTTTTTTAAGTTACAGGGATTAGAAGGTAATGACTAATAGAAATGACCTACATACACAAATGTACACTCATTCATTCTAATCAGCTAGGAATGAAAATAGCTTTTCTTAGTGAAAGAAGCTTTGGAGGTGACCATTTTCACTTTATCTTTGCAGTTCTGACCCTGTTGAAAGTTAGCAAGATTAATTAACTTGTCATTCACTTTAATTACATCCTATCATAATAATTATCACATCTACCATTGCTGCATTTGAAAAAAAGCTTGATTTCTGTAGTTTAATTTTGATCTATAGCTAAGGATAAAGTACAGGATCAGGTGGATATAGCCACATCTGTTTTTCATTTAGACTGAGGTGTAATTGTACCTTTTTAGTTTCCTGGATTTTATTATGTTTGTCTGTTTGGCTCCATCTTTGTCTGTCTGCTCATCCATTCTTCATTCATAATGTAAACTCTCAGACTTTCTTTTATCGTGCCTATGTAATCTCAGCATCTTTAGGTTAGGGACCTAATAACCGAGGAAAATATATGAAATAGTTGCGATATTGTTCTTAGATGTTCCCCATTATTTTATTTCCTGTCACAAGATATGGACAGTTTTTGTTCGTTTCAGTATTACTTAGCAGTCTCTTTTAGGACCACACCATGTTGGCAGCATAGAGTATTTTGCTTTCCTCCCTGAGCAGATCTGAGTATGTTTGAATTATGATTGGGCCTGGCTCCATTATGATAAGATTTGTAAATGAACTGAAGATGTGTGGAATGACTTATGTGAGCACATCTGGCTCTTCTATCATGAGATGGAAAATATCTTTACTACGTTCCTACCGAGTGCCTAGATTAGTCAATTTCATTTTAGAATTTATATCATCTTTCCAGCCAGACTTTGGCTGGTTCTTGTGGGCCTGTTTTGAATTCAGAATATCTCATTTCTATTGCTATTGTAAAATAAACACAAGACTACTTTGGGATGAATAGGTTTATTCTGGCATGGCACATATCTGGTATTGCCAAGTATTTGTTCTCTTCTTTATGCTGATAATTCACTGATAGAAATGACTACTAATTATTAATGGCAAAATCTGTATTATTAATAACATTAGAAATATTGATAACTCCTAATTGAATTAGGCAATCCCTTTATAATTTGTACCTGTCCCCAAGATAATGATTAGATATCTAATATTTCACTTCGGTTATAATTTTAAGGGGGAAAAAGTGTTTTTGTTTGTCTAGCTGGAAATAATCTTTCACGTCTAAGAAGTTTTCCACAGTTCAATATAAAAACTATTTTAGTCTCTTAAAAAGACAGCTGCCATAGTGCAAGTGTTGGCAAGAACCTTAAGTAGCTGTATTAAAGACAAACATTAATTTGTCAAGGGGTCTTTGAGACCATCAATAATCTTCCAACATATCTTCTATAAAACCTTTCCACTCTTAACTGCAGGAAAATACTTCCAGTCAGCTTGGTCCAGTTTTCAACAACAAACCGCATGAAGGCTCATATGTTGATTGAATTGACTGATTTAAATAATTAATGTTTTTGCTATTTAGTAGTATTTGTATTTATTTGAATGTAATATTTTAATCCAAAATTTAAGAATAAAAAAAACATGATTTAACATCGTTGAATCAATTTAAATGCATTCATGTGTACCAACAAAATCTTATGGGTTAAATCAGGTAGAGTCAACTCTTTATGGTAACAATTGCAGGTCAGAACTGCTAGTGGAGTAATAAAAACATTTAATTTACTCTTGGAGAAAATTGAGTTTTGCTGTTTCAGTGTTTCTCACATAAATTTTTTTAATAACTAATTTCACATCAGTGCAAGTTTGGCTCTAGATAATATCATTTACTTCCTTTAGCTCATTTCCTTCCTTGCATGAGAAGGGAATTTGAGTTACTAGCAAATGGCCTTTTTATGTTTATTGTGCTGGTAATTTATTTTCTCTTATTATATAATTAGCTCTTACATTGTTAAAATGAATAATTTAATCTCAGTGCTGAAATATTTAAATTATAATGTTTAAAACTGCAACACTCCCAATGATGTGCTGATTGTACCATTTATTAGCTTTAATGAACACGTGTCAAGCTCACAAACTCAACTGATGTGACATTACATACATTAACCTTGTTTTTCAGGAAGGCCAGCTAAAAGAATGTTGTTTATATGGCAAATATGCGATTCAAATTATTCTTTCCTCAGATATGTTTCCTTGTTAAACATTGACGTCAAATGAAACATTCACAAATTGCAACAAGACAGGCTATCAGACGTATCTGTTCATTATGTTAGACTTCTAATTATAAATAACCTTTCACAATTCATTCATTCTCATGTTTATTATTATGGCTCTCCATCACAATGTTTAGCTGTTTGTTGGCAACCAGTGAGATTAAAATCTGCTGTGAAATCGCATGATTGATCAGTGTCAGGAGCTTTATTTATCCTTAATCTGGCGTCATTTGCTGTCATCATATCAATCAATCATAAAATATATTCAGAGTCCATAAGCAACTGTACTGGATGAGTGTGTATGACTCACACAGAAAGTAGCTACTGCCTTTTCTGTGAATCCTCAGAGGATCTGTATAGTTCATTTATCATAGCCCAAAAGACCATCCATCATCTCATGCTGTCAACCCAAGCTAAATAGCTTTGGACTGAGGAGGTCTGTTATATCATACAGCATTGATGAGGATCTATTTTGGGTAATGCACATATTTATTGAAGACTTTTAGACAAAATACTTTCAGCGGTATAGAATTCTACAAAAAAAGTGTAAATAAATATACATTTATATGGATAAACTGTGCCATGTATTTGCACCCTCTGCTTGCGTTGTTGTAACACCTGATTCAGTAACTAATTATGCAAACTAGATAATGGAACAAACACACTTACAAAATTGTGCTAAATGCATTTTGAGAGTCAAAATTATCAAAACTAAATGGCTATAAAGGTCTGTGAAGTAAATTACCACAATATGAGATTTGATAATATCCCATATAAAAATATATCTCCATTTATGAAACATATTATCATATTATAATACGCTACTGGGACGGTTCAGAAACGTGCTAGTATAAACCCAACAAAAGCATTGACTCGAGCGGCCGTGTCTGAGCCTTGACACGCTGCAGACTTGCGCAGAGCGGAGCGCGAGTGAACGCGATCATTCCTCCCTCTGTACTAATAGTTTTAACGCCAATAAACATGACTGAACATCTCATGCCTCATACAATTGCTCAATCATTGTTTCAACCGCGGAAAGACATCAACAAAACAGCATGGAAATAAACTGTCATGTAGCATTTCATTTACCTCAGCATGTCACCAGTGTCGACAGCTCGTTAGTTCACTATGAAATAGAAATTAATTCTAGAGAAATAAGTCTAGAGAGGAGATTTTGCAAATTATTACAAACCATATACTCATTCTATTTTACTAAACCTCTTAGTCTTAATTATTTAATGTATGGGTAAATTAATCTGTTATGAAACATGCTATGTGTCAGTTGTGTCAGGAATTGAATATATTTTTACAAATAGCCTAGGTATTTAATGAAGGACATTACGAGGTTACACAGGAACATTGTTTGAACTATTTCAATTTTGAGCTGTTGATCATCTATTTTAAAATAAATAACATAGTAATTCAATTTAATTTTGGGTAAGTTAGCCTAATTGACTTATATAAGGAGACATAACTGGAGACACCTGGGACATAGATTTCAAGACACAAAGACTAATATGCCTTAATGATTTAAAGAACAGAGCAACTTGATCAGTAATATGGGTGACGGTTTATTTACAAAAAGGCAGAGGAAGTTTGACATACCCTTCCAATACAGTGACGTTAAAACTGAGGTATGTGCACCGAATATTTGTGTATACCGCTCATATATACTCAAGGTTCTAAAAGCTTTTCCAAAATATAGTTTTTATCACATTTTGAACCACATACAGCTGGTCCGAGAGAAAAGAACACTAAAGGTTTCACCAGGACTTCCGGGACTCAAAGGTCCCCAGTCAGTTTGTCTATGGGGACTCACAGCTTCTGATCTTGCGGATCTGAGATACAGTAGCTGAGCCAGGCGGATCCGGGACTCAGGCAGCCACAGAATCTCTGTCTTTGAGATGCCTCCATGGCGGAGCAGAGCTGTGCCATGATACGTTCTTCATCATCAGAGCAGGATTTAGCTATGGGAGGCCATGGAGGTAGCCTAGATTAATACCTCTTACATCTCCTTCTCACGGTTCTGTTTCTGATGAGGAGCCGCCAGGTTTGAGCCGGACGTGGCCTAATCTTATAATTGTGAGCCGGACGGCCGGTCAGGGAAGGAAGGACGTGGCCGGCAGGGGTGAGCGAGCCAGAAAAGGGTGTTTAATAACACAAAATAAAACAGACGTATCAAAACGGACTCTCCGGCTCTTCTTCTGGTGGTTTGCTCTTCGGCGGCTGGGGCTCTCTCTCTCTCGCTGCTCATTACTGCCTCCCCTCTGGACGGGCGGAGCCGGCACTGTAGGAGTCTCCGGCAATCACTGGAGGAGGCCAGGTGTTAATCATTATTCACTTGCCCACTGAGGCTCGCGAACCCGGGCACTGGAGAGCTGGATCCGCCTTTCCACGCCCCCGGAGAACATACCCCCGGAACCGCCCGTCTCAGGCCGGGTGGAGAGCTCCGCCTGCAGGGGCCCCCTCTGGAGAGCTGGAAGTCGGCACTGGAGGAGGCTGCACCCCGGCCTGTGGACCACCTTGAACTTAAAGGTGCAGGCACTGGAGGGCACCAATGGGTGCAGGCACTGGAGGGCACTGGGGTGCAGGCACTGGAGCACTGGCGAGGTGCAGGCACTGGAGGGCACTGGCGGTGCAGGCACCCAGGAGGCACTGGCGAGGGTGAGGCACTGGAGGGCACTGGCCAGGTGCAGGCACTGGAGGGCACTGGCGGTGCAGGCACTAGGGCACTGGCAGAGCTTGCAGGCACTTAGATACAGCAGCCTCGGAGCAGGCACTGGACCACTGGCCAGGTGCAGGCACTGTAGCGCTGGCGCATCTGTCAGGCACTGGAGGGCACTGGCGAGGTGCAGGCAGGAGCGGCGCAGCCTCGGAGCAGGCACCTTGGTTAGGGCTGTCTCGAGCAGGCACCACTGGACCGGGTCGGGGAGCAGCCACTGGATCTCGCGGCGCTGAAGCGCGGGCTGGTGAGGTCCGAATTAGGAACAAACCTCCTATAATAACCCGCCAGCCCCAGGAACTGTCTCACCTCCTTTTTGGTCTTGGGACTCGGCAGGCCGCAACTGCAGCGCCTTGTCAATTTGAGGGCGACGAGCTGCCCATGACCCTAGTGGAAGCCCAGAACCAGCACTCCACCAGCGGACACTTCCGCTGGGTTTGCCTGAACGCCACCCTCAGCGCCCTCAGGACCGCTGAGATGTTCCATATGCCGCTGTAATCAGACATGGATGATTATATCTCCAACACAATCCTGTGGTGTCTGGGAGACTTTATCCATGAGGCGCTGGAAGGTGGCGGGAGCCCCGAACAGATGGAGGATTGCCGTGGAGCTCCGAGCCACCGGCGTGGTGAAGGCTGTCTTTTCTTTGGATAGTGGCGAAGGAGAGATTCCTGCCAATACGCTTCGCAGTGTCGGAACTAAAAGCGTGCGCACCTAAGATGAGTAGCTCTTGTATGGTGGATTATTCTGTCACGGTACACAGGGATTCAGGAACTGTAGTCCACGAGAATTCTGACAAACGAGGTATTTAATAGAGACAATACTAGGAGACAGGAACACAGTCGCTAAGGATTCTTCTATTTGGACACATGGCCTTTAACAATAATCCACAGGTAACATGGGGTAGAAGGCAGACTTATATAAGGAGACATAACTGGAGACACCTGGGACATAATCAAGACACAGACGGAGACTAATAAACTAATGATGGGGAACAGGACGGATCAAATATGGGTGAGAAGACAAAGGCAGAGGAAGACAAACTGTGACACTATGACAGCCAGTGTGTCGTTGAATATATTTTTTACAAATAGCCTAGAAGTTAATTCAAAACTGCATTACGTGCAATTTACATGTTTGCATACATTGTTTACTATTTAAATTTTGAGTGTTGATCATCTATTTGAAAATAAATAAATAGTAATTTAATTTAATTTTGGGTTAAGTTGTTAGGCCTAATTGTTACCTTATAATGTAAAAGGGCTCCCTGTAGTTTTAAGCATAAGCTGGGTTAGATTTGTATCACAAAGTAAAATTTAACTATGCCTTAATTTATTTAAAGAAAGAGCAACTTGTTCAGTAAACCACGGTTTATTGTTTTAGTTTTTCCCCTGCAGCAAATTCTCCATAACAGTGACGCCCCAAAACTGAGGTATGTACCGAGGTCCAGGTATACCTGAATTTCATATATACTGTATATTGATGGTCTCCCAAAAGCTTTTCCAAAAATATAGTTTTTATCACATTTTGAACCACATACAGCTGGTCCTGGAGAGAAAAGAACACTAAAAAGTTTCACTCAGGACTTCCTTTAAAGGTCCCCAGTCAGTTTGTCTATGGCAGCTCTAAACTCCACACTGCTTCTGATCTTGCTTCTGAGATACAGTAGCTGAGCCAGAATACAGTAGTAGCAGAGCTCTGTTTAACTGAAGCCATTTCAGAATCTCTGTCTTTGAGTAATTCATGACAGAGTGTGTTCTATATGAAGCTGTGCCATCAGATACGTTCTTCATCATCATCAAGATTTAGACAATATAGATAGTCTCTATAGAGGTAAAGCCTAGATTAATACCTCTTACATCTCCTTTCACGGTTCTGTTTCTGATGAGGTTTTGTTAAGGTTTTAAGAGTTCTAATCTTATAATGTAAGTCAAGGCCAGTTGTAAGTTCATAACAAATACTTCATATTCATATTCATGGCATACTGAATGCGTAAACAACAACATCAGATGATAAAGCAGGTCTGGTAAATGGTTGTTTTATTTGGCCCATCAGACTATCATTATTAATTAGAATAGAATAGAATAGAATAGAATAGAATAGAAGCAGATGGGCAGAGAGCAGCACAATAACAATACATTATACAAGGGCATTACAGCTAAAACATTTGCTTTTTGAATCTGACCTGTGCTTTGTTGCAATGTTGCTTCTGTTCTCAGAGAAATTGTTGGCTGCGGGTGCTTTCCATTTCTGGATTGATTCCACTCTCATTTGGCATTGTTTGATACAAATATTGTAACTGAACATTACTCTAAACAAGCACACAGGTGACTTTCTCAGGGTTAATAGAACAGCTATAACAGAGATGGAAGCGTTCACTTGTGGGCTAATTCTACACATGCATGTATATACAAAATCTCACTGAAATCCTTATCCCACACAGGTCATGGTTTCATAACTCACACTGGCACACGTACACACAGATAAACACAAACAGGTTTGCATTTCAGACATGTAGTGGTAAAGCTGCGGACCTCCTTGATGACCCCTGCATGCCTTACAGGAACTTTAACTCCCCATCCATATCCGCATGATGTCCAGGAATATCATCTCCATCTTAAACCTAATATATTCTAATGCAAATTGATATAAATTGATAATTTGGAAAATGTAATAAATTGTAAAATAAATAAATAAATAAATATTAGTATGATTAATAATAATAATAATGTATTTTTTTAAGGAAAAGGTTTATCAATTAATCATATTTGTACATTCACATGTATTCAAGGTGTAAATAATATTTTAGTTATTTTTACTTGCATAAGTTAACCAACATTTTTTGGGATGGTTACACAAGATATTTTAGGATTTTCAACTTTTTCAATTTAAACTTTTTTCAATTTAATCTTTTCCTAAAAATTATGTAAAAATTTTGCAAAACACGAATACAAAAGATACATTTCTAAAAACCTCTTAACACGTCCAAACTACATTTTTAAGTATTTTATTTTGTTCATCCTCAAAGACACTCTATTATGTCACTGAACCAGATAAAAGATTTATAATTGACAACTGTGGTAAATGTCAGGAATTTTAAAAGCCATTATCATCTTTCACTAAGGCTGTGCGGCCCGTACAAAAATGTATTTCCCTGGATACAAGCCTGAAGAGAGAACAACACAGACCCCGTCCCCTGAGAGAGGAACCGACATCATTATGAGAGTAGAAGAAGGTGTCTGGGTGTCTCATTACCGTGTGACCCTCTGTCATTAATACCCGTTTGTGGAGAGGCAGAAAGAGAAGGCCGCGATCAATCAGATGAGATTTAGCGTCATATATAAACAGGTCTGATGAATGGTTGCCGTTTAAAGTGGGGCGACAGACTTAAAGGGATAGTTCACCCAAGAAGGTAAATTCTGTCATCATTTACTCACCCTCAAGTAGTTAGAAACCTGTATGAATGTGTTTGTTCTGCTGAACACAAAGGACGATATTCTGAAGAATGTGGGAAACAGAGCAGTTCTGGGGCATCATTGATTTCCATAGTATTTTGTTTTCCTATGGAAGTCAATGGTGCCCCAAAACAGCCTGGTTACAAACTTTCTTCAAAATATCTTCCTATGTGTTTGGCAGAACAAAGACATTCATACAGGTTTGGAACTACTTGAGGGTGAGTAAATGATGACAGAATTTTCATTTTTGGGTGAACTTTGAGTTTCAAGTCTGCGTGAGCATATGTATTTTCTTAATATCTCATACTAACATTTAAACCAATTTCATGCAATTTCATATATATATGTTAATAAAATTAAACATTTTGAGTACTATAGCCTGTGTACCGTAACTGGTTATGGCAACAGTTTAAGAGACCTTAAGTTGACACCATTGACCAAGATGTTGCTTTTGCCTGGTGTAAGGACTGCATTTTATGACTCCCCAGATTGGGAACAATTCTATTTCAGTGTACTTTTATATCTTCTGTATATCACCAGTGTTTGAATTGTCAGAGCTCTTTTCTGAATATTTATATATATATATATATATATATATACATATATACTGTATGTAGCCTATATAAATTACCATTCAAAAGTTTGTGGTGTTTAAGATTTCTTAAATGTATTTGATAGTCCTCTGCTCACCAAGGCTGCATTTATTTGTTTAAAAATACAGTAAAAACAGTAATATTGTAAAATATTATACACATTTAAAATAACTGTTTTCTGTTGTAACATTTTAAAATGTAATTTATTCATGTGATGCAAAGCTGAATTTTAAGCAGCCGTCACTGCAGTCTGCAATCTACAGATAATTATATTATATTGATTTGGAGACAGACAGATACATAAATAGATTGAACAATAAGCAATTGTGATATGTCTAGGCAATGTTGTCACTATGGCATTTTTTTCATAGCTTATTGTCACATAATAAGCCCACCCTACCTATCTTATATAAGTAAGTGTGAAATTGGGGAAAGGCATTTTATCCATAACCTTCTAAAATTGTTCTATTGCAATCAAGGCTGGATTCAGTTTAGTGTTTAAAAGTGTTTGATGGATGTGGGACATTTATATTACATATTGATTTTCTTGAAACGGTTCATTAAACATTAGAAGTGATAATAGACTATTGTGCGACCTCATATATTGGCTCATATATCAGCAATGTCCAAGATCCTTATATAGTAAATTGCTCTTCAGTTTTATCTGTGAGTCTGGCTGTGTGTGTCTGTTAGCCAAAAGGGCAAGAACGATCATCACTTTTCAAAGCTATTAAAGAAGATGTGCTGCTTTTAAAATGTGTTTAATATGGCATAATTGTATCATTTCATATCACATTTTCAGCAGTTTTATCATACACACAGATGTGATCTTGTATGTTTAAAAAAAGAATTAAACATATTTGTCTCGTGTTTATTTTTGCTGTTACCCAGATTACTTTGCTCTCAGTGGTCTGTGAGCAAACTGTCATGACGGAGCATTTACAGAAGTTTTTCTACACACTTAGTGGGATTATAATGTTATTTAGTGTGCCCAGCTGTTCCTCTCACTCCAAGTGTTCTGCCTTGCTAAATATCATTAGACGGTTGACGCATGCAATCCATCTGTTATTCTTTAATTGTGGTTTGTCAGAGGAATCATGCTGGAGGGATGCAAGGAAAGATGGTGGGAGGTTGATGGGGCAATGCTAGGAAGGTGTTGCAATGAAAAAGCAAGGCAAAGTGATAATTTGTGATATGGGGGGAATTTAATGCGAACAAATAAAATAAAAGAAGATTTTAATGTTTAAAGGGACTCTGCTGTGAAATAATTATTTTCTGTAGGGCATCCAGTAATTTGGAAGCATAAACCTCCTTAAACTGTTTGGAAGATTTTAGCACATACTAACCAATTTGTATAGTTTGAGTTGTTACATTCTGAAGCAGCTGGTTTAGAAGTGGAAGAAGCACTGCAGTAATCCTCTAGCCCTCTCAGCATCTGGACCCCTGCGGTTCCTCAATTACTATGCCAGGGCTTTATTTCAGGCACAGAATCTGCAGGGGCTGCTGTTCTCTCAACATGGCTAAACAATCAGTTTCTCCTAAGAAGCACAGAAAAACAATTTATGTTAAGATGAAAGAGAAGCCAGACAGCAGGAGGGGGTTTTATGTTTGAATCTGATGTATGAGCTTTTTTCAAATAATTTTTGAACATTTTGGAAAGTCTGTTGCAGCTGAGAAAAACTTCCTCTTTGTTGCACTTCATTTTTGTGAGTTAAAATCTTCACCTTGACAGGCACATTTAAACTGTTTATGAAAGGAACAGGTCACCCACAAATTTAAATTCTGTCATGTTTTGCTCTTTTGTGGAGGACACCTCTTGAAGTATGTACTGTTCATGCAATTACAATTAATAAAGACTGAATCTTCAAAAAATATGCAAAAAACCTAGGCTTATTGCAAAAACATGCTTCTACCTACATTTTAATATAATTCACTGCATTTTCCATCTGAAATGAACACTAGTGGCAGTAAAACACTAGCAAACTTTGTTCCTAAATAAAAAATTATGATTATGGGAAAGTTCACAATCGATTAATATAGACTTATTTTCATGCAGTGACTTGCACAATTCAAAGTCATGTTTATCATAGTGCATGATTTGTACAGTAATACAGCTTTACATCTGCATCACAAAATCGTCTCTGTATGTTGTTGTAAACTTGCTCAGCAGCTCATCTGGTACAGCACTGCACTTGCAATGTGAAGCGTTCAAACACAAGTCACAAAAAAAGAGCTCAACGACTTAGAAGCAAAATAAAATGTCATGGTTGCTTCAGGAATTGTGTTTTTTGTGTTTGCTTTAACATTGCATTAACACTTAAGTTAGATTTAGGGTAGTGTTAAGAATAGCTGCCTGGTACTATTTTCAAAGGCTATAGAGCATTACATTTTTACTGATACTTATTGGAAATTCCATTTTCAAACTGCTGCTAAATGTGCAAGAAGCAGTGTAATAGCATTTTGCAGACATATCACCACAGGCACGTTTTTTCCAAAGAGCCTGGGTTTAAAAAGTTGCATTTTTAAGCATGTTTAAGCAGTGTGTGCAACCATGCATCACTTTCTATATGAACTTCCTTTCAATTAATTTCCTCCTCTTTAGAAGCACATTTCAGGTGGTGTTGTATAAAGCACAGTTCATTAACTACATTTCGCTCAGTGTTCATCATTAGTTTGGATTAAATTCTAACTCTATAACTGCATAGCCCTTCAGGACTTTGACCCTAAAGTCAGGCAAGAGTTGAGATTTATATAAGCCATCACACAATATTAAATTATCAAAAAGCATGTACACACACAAACATTTGTAAGCACACTAGCATTGAGTAAAATAAGAGAAATACACTACATGACTATTATCTGAACAGATTTTAAATTACTTGGCATCATACACTTGCAGACTTTGTAAATGGTTATAAAGAAAAACTGAGCTTCATACACTAAAGGATTGATAATCCCACACTACCAACTTTTGAATCATTCCAGACACAACAAAGTCATGCAGAAAAATGTGCCTCATTGCTAGAAGTTGCATGACAAATGAATACAATGTTTCTAAAATATGTTTGAAATCCTCAGATTTTTGGTGAAAGTATTTCAACTCCAGTTACCCCAAATATGTAGATTGGCTCTGAATTTTAGCAGCTAGATTTCGACTACTTACATTTGTAATTTCTTGCATAGCAGCATATCAGATGTTGCCATCCAACCACACTGACCAAAACTGTGTACACTGACACAAATCTCTTCTGTTCACTGCAAGCATCTGCCTGGTAAACCCAACAGTCGCTTAGAGTCGGTGTGCTAAGATAAAGCATAGTGATTTGATACTGTGAAGATTAGCCTTTGGCACAGCTGATCTCAGTGTGCTGCTAAACACTCAAATCTGTAAATACAGACTTGCTAAACCATCCTTCTATTATGGTGCAAGTGCATTTACATGTGTGGTGTACTGTAAGTTACTTAGGCTAGTGCTGTATGCTAAAAAGCTATTTTGTCTGAAGTTGTTGTCATCAAAGGTTAGGCAACTCTTTTATCCCTTCGATTTTTTTCACACATCAGTTGATGCAGAAAGCCCGACATCCCGCCAGCAGTCTCTCATGGGAGACTGTACAATAAAGTGGAGGGTTATCAGGGCTGTTTTTAGTAACAGTCTTTGACTTTCTCACTTTCTGTCATTTGCATTATAACAGTGCACTTAGTAATACTGGTGACGAGTAAATTTATGATGAAACTGTAAGTTATCTGTCAATAAATGTGGCCAGTGCTCATATAGACCATGTACAGGGTCATACGCACAAAATGCCAACAGGGTAACACACATGGTATCAAAACAAAAATGCAATAAACATTAACTAAATAATATAGCATTTAACACAATACACCTTAATGTACTGTACTGTATATGTAATTGTATTACCGTATATGTAAGTTAAGTCCCCTTTCGATATTTCACTCGTACTGCGTCGAGTTCGACGCTGTATGGGAAAAAAACAATTCCTCTTCAACTGAAGCCTATTTCAATCACGCAGTTATGGCGGTGGCGCGCGAGGCAATGGCTATGCAGCCCACCATAGCCTGCCAAAATAGGAGGGGCTTCTGGCTATATAATCAGCTACTCTGCCACCGCATCTCAGATTTCTTCTCTTCAGCGACGAAGACCCTTCTTGCTAACTCTTCGCTGATGCTGAGATTTGCTGTTGAAGTGCCTCAGTAGCTGGATTGGGCCTCTTGCAGCGACCAGCTTGCAGATTCGGTCATCCCCTGCAACTATACGGTAAGATCTAAAAAGCCTTACTAGAAGAGCAAATTTCAGTGCAGTGTTGTTGCAAATGCTGCACCGTCATTGTAAGACGTGCGGGAATCCCCTGCACGCTGATGACACTCAGGCTGAGTGTGTCACGCTTGGGGAAATCCCACGCTGACACTGCGCTCAGCGGGGCTTAATGCTCGCACTGCGAGTGTTTCAGTCTTGCCTCTCTGTGCTCACGGTTAACTTTCTTTTCAGAGAGCGACTCCGCCCCTCGCGCCCTCCCGTTTTCTTGCTCCCAGGGATCTGTGAGAAAAAAACTATGGGCAGAGGATTTGAGCGTGACAAGCGAGCTCACGTCGGCTCAATGCCCGCATGCCTCACCGTCACCGCAGAGGGAGAGAGCGTTCGCCCGTCCTCTTCCCTCAACATGATCAGCGTCCCTCCGCTGTGAGCGACATGATCTTGTTCAGTGCGAGTGACGGCGAAATAGATGACATGAGGAGCTCATCTGCATCATGACAAAGGCTGTCAATGAGCTCGGGCTCGAATGGTCTCTGCTGAGGAGCCATCTCACAGCAGGCTGGACGAGTGTTTTCTCACGGGATGCTATCAAGCCCCCCGCCAACGCTCGTCCCCCTTCTTCCCCGAAGTTCTTACGAGCTCACGATATTGTGGCACGCCCCCCATTCGTCTCGCATCCGTACTTCTACTTCAGCTGCTCTCACATCTGTTGATAGTGCTGAAGAAAAAGGATACGAGCACCTGCCTCCTCTGGATAAGTCTGTGGCCGCATCTCTGCCCGCCCACAGCTATCGGATGGAAGGCGAGGGCGAGCCATCCATCCAAGCCGTGCAGAGCCAAATCGGCACTCGCTGGACACGCCTACTCGGCGGCTGGACAAGAGCGGCTTCAGCGCTGAACTCCATGGCTGTGCTCTAGGTCTTCCAGGCCAATATGCTCGCCAGTGAGGAAGCCGGTCTGGATGCTGCTTCACTCAGGGACCTGAGGAGCGTGACAGACCTGGCTCTACGCGCCACCAAAGCCACTGTCCAGGCCATTGGGCGTTCGATGTCCAGCTTGATAGTATTAAAGTGCCACCTCTGGCTCACGATGACGGAGATGAAAGAGGCAGACAAAGTTCCCTTCCTCGAAGCTCCGGTTTTGTCAGGCAGCCTGTTTGGACCAGCTTTGCTGAACGCTTCACGGAGGCTCAGAAGTCATCTCAAGCGATGCAATACTTCCTCCCTAAGCGCACCAGCTCTTCTGCTGCTTCCAGTCACCCTAGGCCTGTATGAGTCTTGGTTTCGTGTCGTTCCGCATCATAGCACGGCGTGATTGGACTGGTTTCCATACAGCGTCAAACTCGACGCAGTACGAGTAAAATATCGAAAGGGAGCATACTCGGTTACTATCGTAACTTCGGTTCCCTGAGATATGGGAATGAGTACTGCGTTCCTGGCCGTGCTATGGGCTGCACGCCTCAGTTGCTTCATTCGAAGAAATCTGAGATGCGGTGGCAGAGCAGCTGATTATATAGCCAGATGCCCCTCCTATTTTGGCGGGCTATGGCGGGCTGCATAGCCATTGGCTCACGCGCCACCGCTGTGCATTGGTTCGTTTTTTAATCTTTCACGAACCAATTCGATGTGCAGTTATAACTGCGTGATTGAAATAGACTTCAGTTGAAGAGGAAAAAATAGTTTTTCCCATACAGGGTCGAACTCGACGCAGTACTCATTCCCATATCTCAGGGAACCGAGGTTACGACAGTAACCGAGAACGTTTTTGTTAAACCAATTAGCATTATTTTCACAGTCTTTTTCTGTAAAAATGACAACAACAACAAAAAACTGCTTACGGTGCAGACATGGTCTCAGAGAAGAATGATCAAACATGCTAAATGTTAATGCATTGGCTTTGTTTTCTCCCATACACAGATGCAATATATGTACTGTATATATTACATTTCCATGTATTAAATATTCATATTGTCATATGAAGTAAAACTATAAATTAAATGCCATGTCAAATGTCTGTCAATAAATTTTGATATGATTTGATATATGATATTTGATATATATTATTTTGATATATATTATTGTAAGTAAATATAAAATATATACATTTATTACAAAAGCATATATTAACATACAATTTATAGAAATGTGAAAATTACATATCAACATTTTATTTCCATGTGGGTCACAGTTAAACTCTATTGACAGCATTTGCTTCATAATGCTGAATGCCACAACTTTTCACAGTTACAGTAAGGCTCTTACTCTGGCAACCGTGCCAGGATTCGGGAGGATTTAACAGCATAAATGTGAAGCTATGGCAGTATTTTTGTTTAAGCACTTGCATGAATTATTCAGTAAAACCCCATTCATTGAAGCTGTAAGGATATCTATTTTTATTTTCTAGGTGGATAAACTTCTGGTTATGCAATAATGACAAATGAATGTTAGGAAGCATATTTCTTGTGGGATTAAGTCCTGGTTGGGCTGGATGCAGCATCAAACGTTCCTTGCATTGATTCCTATCACTGATGGCATTGTCTTCAAATGCGACAAAACATCAGTTTGGAAATAGCTTTCTTCATAATGAATAGAGAGAAGAGATAACTGCTCTCTCAGTAGGAGAAAACCATCAGCACAGCAGTAGCTGTAACGCTGACAAGGAGCCAATGACACTGCAGCAGTGAGCTTCACATGATGAGATCGGGCTGACGACAGCCTGTTACTGCTAACATAGTTCAGACAGAGACTGGAGTAAAGACATGGTTGAAAAGCTAATAGGCATATGAATCTAAAGAGAGACTGTATATAGACTAATTGATGGGTTATGTGATGATTGTTTGTTTTGTTGCTTGGAAAATAAGCCTTGTGGTGTAGAATAATGTCATTATTGTACAAACAGATGCTGCACTTGCTTTAATGAACAGCTGGCATTGCTGTATATTTGTGTTTTTGAAAAGCATGATATACAATCCCTCCCCATACACACTCACTCTTTATCTTGTTTATGTTAGGACAGTCCTTCTGTCTCTGACACAGAGACATCATGCAAGCTTCTAGATTGCTTTTACAATTGGTCATGTCTGGAGAGTTTTTGTTTGGGGAGCACTGCTTGTAAGGTTGCAAGGTTTCTTGTAAAAGTTGCTTGCATCTAAACATAATTTGTTTTATATTTGGACAAGTTGGGAGATGTTGTTCCTTGAAGGTCTTGTGAGTCACACTTGTATATTTACAGTCAGCATCTAAATCAACATGCCATAGATAAATACATTTAAATAATTGCAATTAATTATAATTAAAATAAGTATAAATTCAGTGGAATGATTTTCAGTGATCCCGCTGAAATTGACTCTTGACCGGATACAAATTAAGGATACAGATTGTGTAATTAAGGATAACATGTTATGTAGGTTTTCTACCTGATAAAAAAATTTAGCTAGAAAATATAAAGGTTAAAATATTTTAAATATGTTGTAGAAAATATATTGTTACAATATTTTTAACTAGAAAAATGTAAAAACATTTATTCACTATACAAATGCTCATGGATCTACAAATCACTTACAATTCACAAATAGGATTCTCATATTTTATATTCAGGTCTTCCATATATTGTATTGAAGTATTCAGGCTGTGTGTGTTTTGTCTTATTCTAGTTAATTTTAAATAATTTTAAAGTGCCTTATTTAGAAGTTTGCTGGGACCCGTAATAGACCCCAGACCCCTGGTTGAGAAGATCTGATCAAAACATATTTTGTTTACATTCAATTCAGAGATTTTGTTGTTTGGTGGCAACAACTTAACCTGAACTTAGGTTACAAGGTTACTCTTGTTGAGGTGAGTGTCATACATACTTTGTTTTACTGAAATGGGTCAGTTAAATACAGATGGTAGCTCTTTAACTTTCTGGGGTCCAGTACAACTTTGATAGGATTTTGGTGATAATTATCTGTGCATCAAGATTCGTTACATACCTTCTGTGCAGTGTTTATAATTGCGTGCAGGACCACGGACAGCTCACACAGCAGGAGTGTTTGCAGGATTGCTGGGTCTTTTCTGTTGTTGAGGCTCACACATTCTCTTAGAGCGACCACTAGACAGCACATCAGTGAACAAAAAAGCTGTTATGCACACACTAGATTTGTCTCTCTTTCCCCCTACTTTGCATTTAATTATATGTGATTGTAAGATATGTAGACACTTTTTACAGCACCTTGTTGTGAGTTCACTACTATATTGCTATTTGCATAGACTTGATCATTCTTAGGGAACTTGATTATGGATAGGTATAATACTATGTTTAGTGATATAAATTATAGTGACAGGGATTGGGAGAAATATAATTTCAGTCTTCCATCTGCTGTTTTAAACATCAAATAAGAAATAATGATATGGCGTGATACATATCTGTTTGAGAGAGGGAGATTTGGTTTATTAGTCACTCGTCCCTGGCACTCACCTTCATAACAAATCAATTTGATTATGCAAAACGATGCCAATTAAGGTCCACTTTAGAGAGCCAAAGTGTGTGTGTGTGTTAACTGTGGTCTGCATGTAAATGTTAAGATCCTCTCTTTCCACATCAAAGGCCGTGACACTCCACAGACACCAACTGCCACCCACCAGGGCAGGAAATGACACGCAGGTACAAAAGAAAGGTAGGAGAGCAGGGTTGTGTAATTAGCTAGGGCTAACAGATGAATTATGAGGGGAGCTACTTCAGTTCAGTGCACTTATTCTTTTTTCCTTTTTCCTCTGGAAAAAAAGAGCATTTTAGCCCTGGGTGCTGCACTGAAATAGTCCTGTCTGAGTGAGCTGACAAGAGGCAGGAGAGTAGATGAGCTCTCTTTAAATACTACAGCCCTAAAGAACAGACAGGCACTGGCTGCTTGACAGATGATTGTACCTTCTATTGTAGTCTACTTTCTCCGCTACTTCATTTCAACCATCCATCCAGTATAAGTGATTGTTGCAAATGTCACCCTACAATTTTTATTTCATGTAATTATTTAGTTTCCACTCTCAAGGTTTTATTGGGAATTATACAAGAGTTAGTTGCTATACTCGATTCTGATTGGTTGAGTTGAACAGCTCTGGGACTTTTAATGCTTGTATCACTCTGCTTCTGTGTTGGTGAGTTCCAGAATAACTATCAATCTGTGTATTGTAGGGATTAGTAGGGATATAGTAGGGATTTTTCAGTTACTCCTTCAGTAGAGTCACTGAATCAAAGCTGAATTATGTAGGTCTTTATGAGTGAGTCATTGAATAATTCACTCAACCATTTCACTCAAAAATGCATATTCATTCAGGAACTACAGTAAACAAGTAACTGTCTTTACGAGTGACTCTGAGCTGTTCACTCATGATTTGCTTAAAAACACTGATTCATTCAGAAAAGAAAACACCACCTTACTGTTGCTGTGAAACTAGAAACTTGGGTAAAAACAAACAGATGACAAAGCACACGCCAATATTGTTTCTCAAATGTAAGCAGTTTATTGAACAATAAGGCAAATGTTACATTTTATTGTGCAAATAAGTATCATGTTATAGTTTCATAGCAGTGAATAATATTTTAAATTGCCTTTAATTTTTTGAGTTTCAAATTTCATTTATTTTATGTTTTTGTAATTTTGTTGTGTGCTTTCGTCATTTGTATTAAAAATTGTTAAATTATATTTAGCTTTATATTAATATTATATTAAGTACTTAATATTTTAATTAGTTCTGTCAAACAATTAATCGCGATTAATCACATTCAAAATAATATTGTGTATATTTATTATGTATATAATACATACAAACACATTCAGTATATATTTTGAAAATATTTACATGTATTTACACATTTACATACTTATTTATATTTATTATGTATAAATATATTTAATATAAAAACGTAATATATTTGTATTATATATATATACATGCATGTGTTTGTATTCATATATACATAATAAATATACACAGTACACAAACACACATATTACATAAACAAAAACTTTTATTTTGGATGTGATTAATCATTTGACAGCACTAATTTTAATACTTCCACTTAAACTTATTTTATTTCAGTTAGATGCCAAGGCAACATTTCTGATTTTCATTAAAGTTTCATAAGTTTTTCATCTGACGTTTAAATTTGATTTTATCAATATTTTTAAATCTTAATTTCTCTTTTTTGCCTTTATTTCGATGGGACAGTGTAGTTACAGGAAGTGATGTGGGAAAGAGAGGGGCGGGATCAGGAAAGGTCCATGAGCCAGGGTTCGAACTTAGGAAATTCTGCAGTCCAAAACAGTATATGTCCGCACACTCCCCTCCCGGCTATTGCCGGCAACATTTTTATTTAATTTGAATTAATGTTTTTAATTGTTTTAGTTAACCTGTTAACTGTCACTGGCCCACCGGTGGGCCCATTTGCCATTGCATGGTTAAAACAATTATATCCTATACTTAAACTGATCTAATATTGACAAACTATATATCGTTGGAAAGCTCTACGTGTGTACTTTTCATATTTGACCACTGTTTTGGAGGAAATATTATGTAGTGACAATAATGTATTAATTTGTGACAACAGAAGGTAGCAAAAAAATCAAAGGTATACCAGGAGTTATGAAAAGCCAATAAACACACTTACAATCACTTAAACTTCAGTTTTTATGTTAATAATCCAAACTATTTTTTGTTTTTCATCTTGAACACAATTTTTTAAATAATAAAAAAAGGATATCAATCTTTGCTGTGGTGTGAGGCCAAGTGGTCTCCAAGTGTCCTTTAGGAATCATCAATTGGACATGAATGTCACCTAGTGGCCTTTGTTGGTATAACGGCTCACAATCTCATTTTTTATGATATCAGTCTCAAATTTGGAACACAACTTCTTTAGACCTATAGCTTTTATTTCATATAATTTTTAGGGTGAACCAAATTTTATTGATATGTTATTTTAATAAAATATAAAATATTATTTATTATTGTTTTTTATTACAATAAACTTAAATATCTATAACTTTGTAAACTAATTTTTAAACTAGACACCTGTGCAAGAAACTTCAAAGTCTCTTCTTTAAAACAAGACCAGAATGAGGATCATATTCAATTATATTAATTTGAATTTCGACATTACATTTGACACTGCACTGCAAAACAAAAAGTAGAGCAAACTTAAAAGTTTAAGATAACCAGCTTCAGCAGATTTTTATAAAACTTTAAAGTTTAGAGAACTCAAAAATCTCCTACAAAAATAAGTTGAGAAAACTCAAAAACCTGCTGAAGCTGCTTGCTCAAATTTATTCTTTTTTTTTTTTTTTTTTTTTTTTGTGGTATAAAAGCAATATCACACTTTTAAAAGTGATGTCTTTAAACATGTCTGTGAATACTTCCAGCCTCACATCTACAGCCAAATTATAGCACATGCAACATTTTGTAGTTACATTGTTCGGAAAGGACTGGAATTATGAGCAAATGCAGGCATTCAGCAATGACATTGCCATGTGACAGCCTATGGAAAACACTGCCCCTGCCCTCTGCCCTGTGTTCTCTGTAGAGGAGCTCGGCCGCTGTTTCCGAGTGAAGAGCAGGTCAAAGGGTGAGGCGCCCCATCACGCCCACTGCTTTCACACAAATGCTGCACCAACGCTGGATGAAGCCTTTAACCTCTGTTTTATAAGCCGCTTCTCATACAGCTTTAAATTACAGCCTCTTCTAGTTTACTCAGGTCATTTTAGACAGAGTCTAGCTCAACCACATGTTTTTTGTTTTACATTTTTGATGAAGATGGTGCTTAATAAACTCTAATGATAATTTGGCAAAATATAGATGTTTTTATAGAAAAGAGGGCAGTAAATATATGTAAAAATAATGATTGCTCTTCGGTGCAAAACTCTTTGATAACAGCACAGTGAGCACACCGCTGCAAAAACTGTTCATCATCAAGTCAAAAGGGTCAGTCAAGGTTGTATTTTCTCTGATCTATTCAGTTCTGTCCACTTGTATTAGGTCATAGGAATGTGGTCATATGAATGTGTGTCATGGGCCTTTGGGCTGTGAAGCTTAGAGTTCAGCAGTGTAATGTTACTTGGCTTTAGAAGATGAGTTTTAACAATGTTTGAGTGATTTGTCTCACTGATACTTCTACTTTAGTATTTTGGTTTATATAAGTTTTTTTGTGTGTCTCTTCACCTTTCTACAAAATGTGGGAGAATATAGCATTAAGACACAAAGAGGGAAAGAGAAGAATGGAAGCATGAGAATTTGCAGGGAAATGGGTGAAGTAGTTGAGAAAAAGAAACAGTGGGAACCAGACTAGATGGAGCAAGAGGGATAAAGCTAATGGAAGAGAGGGAGAGAGAGATCAGGCGGCTGATGCAGAAGTTCAATGATCAAATACAGATGTCCCCCACCCCTTATTTGAAGGGGTCAATAATGCAAATCTCCAGACACAGCTGTTCCCTGAACAGCGGTTTCCCTTATGCCATACTTAATATTTTTGATGGGAAATTAACGTTATGTACTTAGAGTTTGAAATATTTGAAGGAAAAAAAATTGAATCAGTGCCTTATTCTACATCAGCTATTATCAACATCAGTTGAATATGACGTTGACATGTAAATACAAGCATTTTTTTTTACCTGTATTTTATTATTATTTTTTTGCATGTATGACAAAAACTTTCAATAAAGTAATGATTTTATTTTTTGACAGGTTTGTCCTTGTGTTTGGCTGCTTGGTGCTGTCTGTCTTCTCAACCATTCCAGATCACCTGGAAATGGCCTCTCAAAATCTCCTGATCTTGGTAAGAGATGAATACGGTGTCAAAACAAAATCCAAACAGGATAAAGCATGAGAACATGCTAAGAAGTTTAAAGAAAAACATCGCATGAACTGTACTCTAATAACTGTACTGTAACTGTACTCTAATAACAGCTAGTTGTATGTCTTAAATGTTATGTAATGATACATCCTGCATTTATTAATTCATGTCATATAGTATATGCTTCTACGCTTATGATTTTTACTGTTACTGTAATTAAAAGCAGAAAAAACTCCTATATTCTTCACGAAATTCAGCTGCTATCTGTCTGATGATGAGTCTCAACACATATTTAAAGGCAAATATGGTGACATTTTAATAGTAGGTACTGTACAACACATGTCAAGCTAACCAAATCAGTAAATCACAATATAAGTGCAAGCAAATATGCCCCACTTTTAGACCTTGTGGTTAACTTGATCCCTTTAATGCAGCATGATGGAATATTGTCAATAGTTATTTGATTACAAAGCCCAGACAAAAGCCAGCTACAGGTGAGATATGAGCACTGGGTCAAAGGCTCATGTTATGCTGGATTTTTGCCAGATGGGCTTTACAGATATTTCCTTTTACCCTAAAACACAAAGCTATGTAATAAATACTACAAAATACATGTATACCTCAATACAGAAAATTCCATATTAATGCTGCACATTGTACAATTCAGGTAATTGTGTTTGATTAGTACTTAATTTTGCCCACTATAAAGCATGTTGCCTATTATAAAGCATATACAAACACATACAAACTTGTGCAAACATAATAATGCACACACATACAGCAGCAGAGGTTGACTGGTAACCCTATATGGAGTTATATGGAAAAAGCCATTTTAAAAGACTTCTATTTTGTTGACTTACATCCTGTATGTGCATTGTCAATTTAAGGGGCAGCAATATGACTGAATAAAAGATCTTCCATTATGATCAAATAAGTACTGCCTACAGATCATGAACATCATACCGATCATGTTTGGTGTCAGCTGAGTCAATAGAACATATCAGGTCCGTTTGTATGGCCATCATTACCAGTGCACAATCCAGCAGGCTTCCAGGAACAGAAAAATATATTTTATCTGGCTAAAATATATTTGAAATATATTTAAAATTGAAGCTCAATTAAATATATTTTTGAAACAGAAAGTACATTCAGTTTCAACCATCATATACCAAAATATATTTCTAAATGTATTTTGTGGCAAGAAAATGCATTTTCTAGGACTGAAACATAAGGATGTCAAAATTATATTTTTCAATGCTTTGAAAAATATATATTTATTTAAAATATATTTTCAAAATATATATATTTATGTACATATTGAAAAAAAGAATTTGCAATGATATTTTGGGCTATTTTTTTATATTTTTAAATATATAAAAAATACATTTGAAAACAATGTCCTGGCAGAAAATTTCTGCTGATATTTTTCTTCCAATGTGGTTCATTTAAAATGAATCATTTTCTAAATAATAAGATATATACAGTGAATCTTGCTGTTTTTTTCCCACTGTTTGTTTATCAACCAAAAAAATAAAAGTGGGCACACCCATAGCTCCATAAATATTTATTTACTGTTATTTATTTAAATTAAAGTTTTTTGGTGATTTAAATTTTGCTCTGAGTAAATAATTTTTGAAAACATTTAGACTGCACTGTATTTGAGCTCTCTAAGTTAAAGTAGCTTGTAACTTGAAAAACTAAGGATTCAAACTAGCACTACATATACAGTATATGACTAAAACAGAGCTCACTAATGGATCCATAATCAGCTTATTTTTTCAAGAAATAGCTGATCCACAGATTATATTTGACAGGCAAGGACACCTCCATCTGTGTTTCTTTATTAAAAATGCTGTTGTACGCAATGCCCGGTACTTATCTCACTGTGGAATTCCAGCAGTGATGTGTAATATAGCTATAACCTAGTTGGTTAACAGTGTTATCATTTTCACAACCACAGATGATACAAGTGCAATCCCACACAAATAAACTTCAAATGTTTTTCTTTGTCTTTGTAGGAGTTTGTGATGATTGTGGTGTTTGGGCTTGAGTACATCATTCGAATCTGGTCTGCTGGTTGTTGTTGCCGGTATAGAGGATGGCAGGGACGACTTCGCTTCTCAAGGAAGCCGTTCTGTGTTATAGGTGAGCCTTCAATCAATGTGCAAAGTTTATCTCCATGAAATGAGAATCATGAATCTTTCAAGTTTAAGTTCAGGATTTCCAGAATTTTCTAATTTCTAAATGAGGTCATAGAGTGAGATCCGTATTCGAAAAGGGGTGCACTGTTATTTAACCTATTCTAACCTAGTTAAGAGATTTCATCAGATTTACTAGCAATAAACATGTCTTACCTCTATGAAACTGTAAATATCATGATAAAAAAAAATACAAATATATACACTTTTTGTCATAAATAGCACAAGCCAGCATTTCACTCACAGCAGTAGAGGAGATTTGAAAAAAAAGGCATTTGTGACAAAAATGTGAAGTTACATTGGGAATGTATTCCTCATTGTTTTCTTCTTTGTGACTTACTCTGCAAGGAACATTCAAAAGTTGGAGGAAAAATATGTTCTGGTGGCCCAAGGTTTTTCTGTACTACACGATATAAATAAAAGAGTACCAACATTTTATTTGCTCACCAAAACTGATTTAATTGCATTTTCGACCACGGTTACTTGCAATGACGCGTGTTACAAAAACAAACACCCACATCATCACTGATTATGGACTGAAAGTTCATATAAAACAAATATTTGGTGACCCTACAGTATTCAGTTAGTGGTATTTATAAGGCACATACTTTTATTCAGAAAATAAGCATTAAATTGATAGAAAGTGACAGTATATATAATGTTACAAAATAATGTTTCTTTAGCAGCAAACCAGCATATTAGGATTACATGTGAAGGATCATGTGACACTGTGGACTGGAATAATAGCTGCTGAAAATTCAGCTTTGCATTGTAAAATATGTACACTTAGAAATCTAGTTTTTAATGTATATTTGATCAAATAAATACAGACGTGGTGAACAAAGATTGCTTTCAAAAATTTAAAGGGGTTATATGACGTTGCTAAAAATAACAAAATTTGAGTATTTGGTGTAATGCAATGCGTTTATGGGGTTTAAGGTTCAAAAACACATTATTTTCCACATACTGTAAATTATTGTTGCTCCTGTCAGGGTTGTGGGGTGAAGGGATGGAGTAGCAATAGTGCAAGAGAATGGGCTTTTTATTAATAATAAAATAAAACAAACAAACAAACACTACCCCAAAGGGGAAAACAGGCTGGCAACCCGGCTTGGCAAGGCTGGACAGGGCTAGGTATGGCTGACGCGAAACTGACGTTTCGACACGGTGTCGAGATCCCAAAGTGCAGATGCACCCATGTCACGTCACTAAGGCGATTCGAAGCATCGGGGCGTGTCACAAGTGTTTCGAGATGTGGCATACCTGCCGATTCTGCGTTTGATTGACAGGGTCGGGAACAAATCACACAATTGCACATCTGTCTCAACCTAACTCCCACAGAGTATAAAAGTAGAGTTAACGCAGCTTCACTTCGTGGGCTTTTGTGAGAGGATTTTTTTTCAAAGGCTGGAGAAATTCTATGTAAAAAAGAAATAGGCTAAGTCCATCAACAGCAGAAAAATTCATATTTTTAAATAAAAAATGTATATGTAAAAAAAAAAGGAAAACATTGTGGATTGATGTATTTTATTGTCTATTTTTTGTTACCAAAATACCACTTATTTATTCACAAAGAGTTCATACAGAAATCAGACTGATGTTTCAACACTTTAGAAGAACAGCACAATAAAAACACACATTTTAATTGTTTATTATAATTCTGTGAAGATGACTGCTTCACCTAGGAATCGAACCCAAGGAGACAGCATTCCAGTCGTGCACACTAACCACTCCACCAAATCACTTGGTAGATCAACTAACACAACATAGGTTATAATTCGTCAATACGCTTAACTGTTTCTTTGTCTATGCTGTTTCAGAGCAATACTTAAAAATGACCACTAGGTGTCACCGTAGAGACGGTGTCGAAATGTTTCGAAGCCTCGACAAATTTGCTTCGACTGCTTCAGTGTTTCATGAAGCGTCGCTCTGACCACCACTAGACAGGGCAAGGCTGGACAGGATACATGCGATAACGATCTGGCACAGGACTGCAAACAAAAGGAGAATAAATAGGGAGCAAATAAGAAAGGTAACGAGGGAAACACAGGTGGGGCAAATCTTTAACATTATCATGTCTGCATTTGTGATCGGAGAAATGACAAACAACAAGCACTACTCTACACAACTCAAAACATAGTCAGTACTCTTGAATAGTCAGAAACAGAAACGTACTCACAGGCTGTGAGTCAGAAGCGCCAGACTGTCCTTGCAAAGTTGGAATTGCCCCCCTTTATAGAAACCTTTGAGCATAGGTGGCAGTCTACTCCCAGGTTCAGGAAACAGTCCTCCGTTACAATCCGCTGCACACACTAATATTTGGATTGAAATGTTCTGGAACAGTGTTGTAAATACAACTTAACCACTGATTTCTAGCTGTGTCCTCTTTTGAAGCCCAAACAAAATACGTTCGCTTTCACAACGAAAAACACAACGTCTCCACGACATGGCGACTGCGGCAGCAACAATACTACAGCGATAATAATAGTTCTGCCTTCTTTCTTTGCGTATACATTTGGGCAGTGTTAGGCAAATCTTCCCACACTGTGACAGACATGCGGGGGCATGTTTGAATGAGCTGTTTTAGGAGGGCGTGGTTGAGTCTTAACTTTTCTAAATAATATCTCTTTGGTTTTGAGACTTTAGTCTTTGCAACTTCAGGGATCTTATCTATGCACAAACAGCTTGTAGCACTCCAAAGATAAAGGAAAACTTGAAATCGAATATGACCCCTCAAAAAAAAAAGCTTACCCCAAACTTTAAATGGCCCAGTACAGATATCTGATCTATGCTACAGTATGTGTATATTCCCAGTCCACACAGTCATGCTAGTCATATGCATTGGAAGCTATTAGTAACACTAATACTGTCCCTCCTTCACAAATGAATTGCTCTAGTCAGCTTTCATCCTTCCATGATGACACAAATCATATATATATATATTCCTATGTAACAGCCTCATTACTGTAGATCACCATTAAGGAAGTGTGTAATGCCTGTAAAATAACCTTACTGCACTTACCCATTGATCCCAAATCTTTTACCCAGCATCCTCCAGTTGTAGCTGCTAAAAAACACCAAATCTACTTCAGCAAACAGCTCTCATTCAGTGACCCCTCAACCTGTCTAATGTTCTCCAGACTGCTGTTACACTATGTGAGCTCATTAATACAGGCTTTGCTATTAATAATGTCTTACTTTACTTAACTGTGTAGGTGCTTGTGGTGTCTGTTCTTAAGTGCTAACACTTAGCCTTGGCCTTATCGATCTAAATGGGAATAATGAACGTCATTAATAATGGGAATAATATGTCTGTGTGTACAGACCAAATGTCCTTTGAGATTATATTACGCCATACCTTGATCTGATCCCTATTCCCCTTTGTTAGTATATCGTGAACACAAACCCAGGCACTAGTAAAGGTCTTCATCCCAAACATCAGCGACACTGAAGACTCAATTACTGTACAAGGTTGTGCATTAAAGAATAGCATTTTTTTAAACAACATTTTTATGTAGCTCACCATTGTGCTTCTTCATTGCAGCTGTTCAGCCGTACAGTGCCATTATGAAATTGGTTCAGTTTCATGCACAATAGGGATTAGATTTAATTAAAATCATAATCTCTTTAAAAACAGAAAATAAGATTCATACTTATTTCATATAGTCATACTTGGGCTCATCCTCGATCATTTGGATTTATTATTTTTCACAGTTTGTTAGGCAGGCATTCTGGGAATTTATAGGGAGCAAATGTCTCAGTGCTGGAATGATTTTGACTCCCGTGCTAGTGCTCTAGATATGTACTAGGCAGCAACTAAAAAATACCCACTTATAATATCAAATAATGTGGTGATAACAAATTTGATTAATGGTTGGTCTTTAGGCATTCAATATCCATATCCATGTGGAACCTCATCATATAACCATTACACTACTTCTTGAAACAAGTTTGAACGTAGAAATGTTTAAGATAATTTCTGAACCTTGTGAAGGTGGTTTTATAGCATGTGAATGTAGAATTATGTCATTTTCATTCTGACTGAAGTCACTTTATACCACACACGCATACATGTACAGCCCTATTTCATCAATATGATGTTAATGGAAACAGAATGCATTAAGAATTAATAACAGGTGATTGATTTTAGATCAATTAAAACTCATTATGAGTGAATGTTTATGTACCCAGAGGTCTACAGGACCTGAGGGTAAATAGTGTTGCGAACATCGAACTATAGCAACAACATGTTTTAGGAAATACTGCATTCATGCATCATATACCATGACTGTTGGAGTAGTTTTAAGTTTATTTTTGTTTTTTTCTAACAAATGAGTTGGGAAGCTGTTTCCAGAATAAATTTATCTCAGACAGGGTTTATTTAGCTTTGTCACATTTAAATTGAGTGTGTGTTTCCTAATTGATTCAACAAGTCATTAGCCGCCGTTAAATGACATTTGAGTGTTAAACTGATGAATGAACCCTGTCAAAGAAAGAATGGTGTTCAGATGATGATGCATGGGATTTTGTTGTACCCTCCAGCAGTTTATAGCAACACCAAGAATGGGTATCCCCTGGCTGTTCTCAAAGTTAGTTCATCACATACTGCACAAAGAAAATAACCTATATTTCAGATTTATTTAGCTTGCACAAACTTGTCAAGTAGCAGTCAACATATTCTGCCATTCAGTTTAAGCCAAAATAATTTACATTTCTATACTGTATTGTATAGCTAGATTTCGATTTCAAGTAGTTTGATATATAGCATTGACCTTACTAAAAATCAGGCATTCAAAATCTTTTTTAAAAGAATTGTTGAAAATTTGCTGAAAATCAACTCACCCTCAGCATATCCAAGATGTAGTTGAGTTTGTCAAACCTCAGCAAATACAAGTTCTCTATCCATAATATTGCTGTCCTTTAAATCTGACATAAACATAAAAAGTAGGACTTTGAAATTGTTGTGTATTTTATGTTAGCTATATTATACTGTATTAGACAAATGTCAAATAAAAGCATTGTCACTAGAGTTTTCAGGCTTTTGGACCAAAAATGTCATAATACTACATCTTTCTTTTTTTAATTGTCAACAGGGCAGAATTTCAACAGGGCTTATTCTGAATTGTGAAGGTGGTCTCTTTCATGAGAAGGCCTGATGTATTTTTCATTGAGTTCATGAGTCATCTCTCTGCTGTGCTGGATAACAAAGTCATAATATATAGGTCCAGAGTGCAGTTCTACACCTAAATAAGCATTTTCTCTCCCAGCTCGAGACTCCCCAAAGACTTTAAGAACACATGCAATGTGTTGATTTGACTTATAACGACAGACTGCAGCACAGAGCAGTAGAGTGGCTCAGCATGAAGGCCCTTTCTCTGGAAAGTTTGAGTTCATCGACTACGAAGTATATGAGAAATTAGAGGGAGGATCAGAAAAAGAAAGAAAATATTATTGCAGTTGAGTATTGCCTTGGAGTTCTTTGTATTTTTTGAGGGTTTGATGTTGCTTCTCCAAGTGGACGTGAATTCTGTGTGAACTTCCCGTGTCCTTCGCTTGTTCTTTCTGTCTCTTTCTCTCTTTTCCCCTGCCTTTTCCCACAGAATATGGGCAAAATAACAGTTTGCAAATAACTATTTTCAATACTGCAATTAACATGAACAGAATGGCTATGTTCCTCTGTGAACTAATTTGTCTAGATAAGTTGAAGAGATGTCATTCTCATTTATCTGAGTTAAACTAGATTTTTTTCAATTTTTCAGGTAAATGAGACATGTACGTTTTATAAACCAAATACATAGGTTTCATTGATATTCAGCGGTGTTGCTGACCACGGAGTCTGAGTCCCCTAGGAGGCCTCAGAAAGCTAACTCTTAAAAACTAAGTAGTGCTGGGCAATGATTCATCACGATTAATTGCATTCAAAATAAAAGTTTTTGTGTACATAATATATATGTGTGTGTGCTGTGTATATTTATTTTGTATATATAAATACACACACACACACGCATGTATATATTTAAGGAAAATGTGTTATGTTTATGTATTATATGAATATAAATATACACATGTAAATACATGTAAATATTTTCAAAATATATACTGTATGTGTTTGTCTTTATGTATACATAAATCATACATACATGATCCATTTGCAGCTTTATTAACACAAAGAAGAGGTCAGACAGGCGAAGATCAAACAGCAGTATCAAGGGCAACGTAGACAAGGCAGATTCATAAACAGAGACAGAGCAATGGGTCGGGGCAGGCAGCAGACAGAGAGAATAATCAGTAGGCAGGCGAGGTCAGTGAGGCAGGCAGCAAACAGTCAGAAGATAATCAGCAGTCCAGGTAGTACACAGGGGATCACACTAGGGAAAACCGCTCGGAAATGTTAGCAAGGGCAAAACAAGACTTCGCACTGAGCCAGCGCCGGATGGCTGGTTAAATAGCTCAGGTAGATTGGCGACAGGTGTGGCTAATGATCAGTGCCAGGTACGGGGCTGCTGGGAGATGTAGTTAAACTAATAATCGGGTGACGGTTCCCATCGATGACCCGAAGAGGGAGCCGTAGGAGCGCTCTGTGTGACAATAAATATACACAGTACACACACATTAAATTTAGTAGATGCTTTTATCCAAAGCGACTTACAGAGCATTCAGGCTATACATTTGTATTGTCAGTATGTGTGTTCCCTGGGAATCAAACCCACAACCTTTGCGCTGCTAACGCAATGTTCTAACCACTGAGCCACAGGAACACTTATATTATGTACACAAATTCGTGATTAATCGTTGCCCAGAATATTAAAATGATTACAATTAATTATATAAAAAAATATCTAAATTAATAAAGCACACAAATGTAAGATGTAATCTGAAATCTCTTTTCTCCACTTGAAATTTTTTATTGAAGAACATGCAATTCTTAAAACTTCTGGAAAGTGAATAATTAGTCAATTAATTCATTATGCTCACATTTTTTGTTATTAAAAAAGCATTTTGGAAAAGCCCATTGGAAAAGCCCCAACATTTCCCTATTGGCCTCTGACCATCATGGCCTCCTAATCATCCCCATACACTGATTGGCTTCATCACGGTCTCCTCTCCACCAGTAAGTTGGTGTGTAGTGGGTGTTCTGGCGCACTATGGCTGCCGTCACATCATCCAGGTCTGATGCTGCACATTGGTGATGGATGAGAAGATACCCCCTTACTATGTAAAGAGTGCCTAGAAAAGCACTATATAAATGTAACAAATTATAATAATTATAAAAGCAACTCTTCATATTATTGCAGATGAAATGCTGGACGAAATATAACTGGTGGCCTTAAAGTCCAAAAAAGGTTTACATTTATTAATTATTAGATCATTTTGTCCAATGAGATTTACAGTATAATTATTACAAGGACAGGCCACCGAGGAAATCAAGAGTAACTTTCAAAGATTAAACCGAAAAGAAGAAAAAAAAATGTGCAGGTTATTTTTTATTATTATTTTTTAGAGCCTCACACTTTAAAACACGTTTTAAAACAGACAGCTTTGTCTTATGAGAAGGCGTAGCTCTTTAAATCTCCTTAAAAGATGATTTCTGAGCCCTGATCACCCATTTGGAATAATGACCAGCTGTCTACATATTATACACCCTAATACACTTATTTGTATTACTGCTTATTTATTGTATTATTGTACTATGAAAAATAGTGCATTATAACAAAAACATTTGGCCTGGCAACAAGATGAGAAAAATGAAACTGGTATGTTGCCAAATTCAGAAACATTTAACCAGTCAGAATTAAACTGTCCAGAGGACCTTGTAACTAACTACATAAATATTTTAGAATTCTATATGCATTAAAGCACACATGGTAAAATACATCTCCTGTAATATGCTACTCATGTAAAAAAATTCTGACATAATTGTTTCTGTTCTTTTACCCAACCATCAGACATTATAGTGCTTATTGCCTCTGTTGCGGTGGTTTCGGCTGGGAGTCAAAACAACATTTTTGCAACATCTGCACTGCGAAGCTTACGGTTCTTACAGATCCTGCGAATGGTGCGCATGGACCGCCGTGGAGGAACTTGGAAGCTTCTGGGATCTGTAGTTTATGCGCACAGCAAGGTAAGTTTATTGCATTGACAAGTCACCATCTAGAATGATACTAATAATTTAAATGCATGTTTTGTTTTATGAGCAAAAACTACTGTATCATATTCTGAAGTACTTTTTGTACTTTTGTAAGTAGCATCCTGGTGTCCTCTAAATGTCGTTATCTGTTTCTCTGTCTAACAGGAACTGGTCACTGCCTGGTACATTGGGTTCCTTGTGCTCATCTTTTCCTCTTTCCTGGTTTATCTGGTGGAAAAGGAGTTCAATAAAGACTTTGCCACCTATGCGGATGCATTGTGGTGGGGCACAGTGAGTCTCCACACCCCACATCTCCTCACAATGGTGCATTTTACCAGAGTAATAATCTGACCTATACAGAGCTTCACAAAAGAAGCCAGATACGTAGCACTTCTGTGACTCTTATACAATTATTCCTGGGTTATTTTGGCCGCTCTTGCTAATGTCCAACAAAGACATTTCAGTTTAATATGATCATTAATATAACATTTCAGTAATAATTTCAGGCTCACACTTCAGGCTTCAGCCTTTTGAACATTTCCTTCCACCTTGTTTAGGAAATTGAAACCTTTTTCATAAAGGTTATATGGAGGCCCATTAGATTCCATTTCCATGGAGATAGAAATGTAATCATGATGGACACAAATGACAAACGCCATCTCTGGTCTCGCTTGGATGCCCTTGTTGGTTCAGAGAATAGATTTCAGGCTCATACAGGTTGTTTCAACCCAAAAGAAAAAGACAAACACACATTTATTTCATAAGTGAAGAGATAAAAACACACAAAAAAATATTTTTTCTTTTTTCTGATGAGGTCACAATGAGGTCATGCAAATTCAATCTGTCAATAGGTAAAAGCTAGCCAATTTAGCCAGATGCCAAATGGGCAAGTTGTTTGATATCATCCTCAAAAACCATAAACTAAATTTCATAAATTAAAGAGAAGAATAACCCAAACTACACTAAACACAGCTCACTTGCAGTGAAGATAAACCCATGATGTGTTTTATGCAGTTAATAATTGTCAGGATAGACCATTACTTTTTAAAGAGACATTCAGAAACCAGAATTGTTTTTGTTTAGTTTATGTCAAATTAACAATGTTGAATAATGTTGGGCCTATGCAGATTGTGGTAATATTAAAGGGTCATGCGATTTCACGTTTTATTTTGCCTTTGGAGTGTAACAAGCTGATTATGCATAGATAAGATCCCTGAAGTTGCAAAGACTAAAGTTTAAAAACCAAAGAGAAATTCTTTATCAAAGTTAAGATTCCGCCACGCCCCCCTAAAACGGCTCATTCAAACATGACCCCACATGTAATCGTCACGATGTGGAAATATTTGCATAAAGCACGCAAAGAAAGAAGGCGTGGTTTCAGTAACCACAGTAGTGTTGATGCAGCTGTGCAGACACTGTGTGTTTCTAGGTAAAAGCAAAAGCACTTTATTTGGCCTTCCGAAAGTAGATGCTTTTAGGACTCATTAAGTTTACTAACCTAAGAGAGGAGGTAATTCTGACTTTGCTATGACAATATAGCACTTCTGAATAAGTGACTGCATGTTTTGTTATTAGTTTAAGTATTTGCTATTGACTGTTCAAATGCAGTTTTGTGCGTTGTGTGTGTGTGTGTGTGTGTGTGTGTGTGTGTGTGTGTGTGTGTGTGTGTGTGTGTGTGTGTTTTTGTGTGTGCTCGCGTGTATTAGAGAGGGAGACAAGGTCACACAACATGTGCACATGTGCAAACACATACAAGCTTCGTTAATGTGTCTGTCACGCGACTCTGTTCCCCTCTTGGGCGTGAACTGATGGTAAAACTAAGGACATTATTAACTGTCTTTAGTTTTTAAAGCTGAAGCTCGCGATTATGGAAAGGCGAGTAACAATGCTGACGCTGCTTGTGGTGTTCGCTCAATCACAATGCACTGGGTCAGTTGGCCAATCAGAGCAGACTGTGCTTGTCGGAAGGAGGGACTTTGTAGAAAACAGGTGTTTTCGACTTGAAGTGGCACCACACAGACCGATCGGTGGATGACTTCAAAGTACCGCAAGAGCCATTAATAAGCATATGGTACCATCAGCTCTCTAAACGCTCTCACGGTACTTTGATGTCATCCACTGATCGGTCTGTGCGGCGTCACTTCAAGTCGAACACACCTGGAAACTTGTTTGAGAGAGGCGGGGCATAGAGGACCTACAATAATGTACAGTATTTGAAAAATAATGTGTTTTTTGAACATTAAAGCATGCCAACATATTATGTTACACCAAATATATATATATAAATTGTACCATTGTAAGCAATGTTACATCTGAGTCCTAAATGACTTTCTGTCATAAATTATTATTTTCTCTTATAATAATAAGAGTTATAAGTTGTAGTTCACATATACAAACTAGAACATTCTCTATTGACCCTCTTGGTATGTTTTTTTTTTTTTTATGTATTAGATCACCCTCACTACTATAGGTTATGGAGATAAGACCCTAAAACCTGGACTGGACGAATGCTATCTGCTGGCTTTGCCCTGCTTGGGATCTCCTTCTTCACTCTGCCTGCGGTAAACCATTCTCATACCTTGTTTCCTTACACTACCTACAGTATTAATCAAGTTTGTTTATCTTGTCACTTCTCCAGATAAGAATAACACAAATTATTTGCATACATCATTTGAATAATTGAGTCAGTCGCTAATGTTCCTCTTGGTTTTCAGCCTTCTGTACACAATGAAATCTTATTATTGGCTGCAAAATTTTCCTAAAGCAGAATTTGATTTGGTGTCTTTGTGAAATGCAAAGGCAGTTTGGCTGATTACCCTGCTAGAGTAACAAGGTTTGCAGACAAATCAGCCTAAATGAGGTGGATGTTCCAATTTCGAATTAAACAGCTCACTTCCTATTTTTTATCATGAAATAACAAATTTTGAGGGAGCTGAGTTTGAACACTCATATTAGTTCAATTAAAGCTACAACTTCCTGAGACAAACTTGTAAACATACTGTTGCTTATTGATAGTGGAAAGTGCTTTTACAAAGTGCTGCTAGCATGCATGTACAGTCATATTGTGCCAATCTAAACCATAGCATTAGTGACATGGTTCTACTTTACTTGCATTACAGGGTATTTTGGGTTCCGGTTTTGCCCTGAAGGTTCAAGAACAGCACAGACAGAAGCACTTTGAGAAGAGAAGGAACCCTGCTGCCTGCCTCATACAGGTCAGACAACCAGAGTCATTACATCTGCCCTCACATTTGGGGATATTACACAATCTTGTACAATATAATTTGGTTTATATTGCCTTTTTTATGACAAAGATGTGTATGTTAAATGTCATGCCTCTGAGTAGAGTACTCTTTGCTAATGGTCTCATGTATTTTTTATATAACTGATATTTGTGTCTGAATGCACCACAATGGCATACCTAACAGACAAATATGGTTCACTTCACAGCAAAGAGACTTTATTTGCTTGGACAAGCTGGTTTGTAATATGGACAGATTTGGTTTTGATACCAGCAATTAAGAGTTTGTTGCAAAATGCATTGGGGGATTGTCCTCATAAAACATGGATACCTGTGTGTTACGCCTATAGAGAGTCCCTGTAAACCACATATGCAAGTATGTGTGTGTGTGTGTGTGTGTGTGTGTGTGTGTGTGTGTGTGTGTGTGTGTGTGTGTGTGTGTGTGTGTGTGTGTGTGTGTGTGTGTGTGTGTGTGTGTGTGTGTGTGTGTGTGCGCTTTATATTTCTGCTTACAATGTTTTACTCTCCCTAACCCTGAATAAGGCTGCGTGGCGATATTACTCCACCGATGGTAGTCGTCCTTACCTTGAGGCCACTTGGCGTCATTATGAGTCTGCAGTCCCTGCCCTGAGGCATGTATGGATGCCTGCTCTGACCGGAAAAAAAAACCTTTGTAGTTTTGTTACTAATCTGCTTTTTTTTTTTGTGTTCTCTTTCTCTTCTATGGGCTTGTTCTTCTTCTGTTTTTTTCCTCTTCTTCCTTTATCTCTTGTTCTTTTGGTTTTATATATTTTTGCATGTAGTGTGTGTGGCGTAGCTATGCGGCTGATGAGAACTCGGTTTCCGTTGCTACCTGGAAACCTCATTTGAAGGCGTTGCATACCTGCAGTCCTACAAAGTAGGTACAAATCCCTGGCAGCATTTCCTGTCTGTTCCCTCGCTTCATTCATTATATTTCCCACAGAGGAAAACTGTCCTCTTTGCCTCTGTTTGTTTGATTCCCCAATGTAACATAATTGTGCCTGCCTCCCACACGTTCTATTCTTCTTTTTCACATCCTCTTCATTACAACATTAAAAAAAGTACATTGTCCATTTCAGATTTTTCTGATAGGTTCATAGTCATCCACAAAAATCATTATAGACCAGGATCCATTGTTACAGACAATAGCAGGTCTAATGTAGGTCTAGCTGTACATGAAATCACACGATTGCAGTCTTTCTCTCAAAGTGAAAGGGAAAAAACGATGTGAATGGACAGTAATGTTTCTCTCCATTTCACATTTATGCCCACATTCTGTTATAATGGCCCAATTATAGATGAAGTGCATGAACAGTCCTCTGTCTTGGTAAATAGCAGTAGCAGCAGTCAAATTGTCTAACTGATTAAGAAAAAGACTTCAGCGCCTTTGGCTTGTCATTCATATATGCACTTATAGTATATCACATAGGACCATGAAATGTAAATAGACCTGCTAAAAAGCATTAATATAAATTCACAGAGAATAAACTAGTCATTTAGTAGGGCTTCAAATATGGCACATTTGTTTGCTTGAGCTTTGGAATGTCATTGAATATACTGCATGTTTTGATATGCATGCATATGCTAATGGTTGCATTTATCAATGCACTATGTTTTGAAATGGCTGTTGCTTTTGATGCATTAGGATGCATGAAGTGTTTTATGATAAACTGGATTCTGTGGATCAAACTCTTGTGATATGTGGTTGATTGTCAGCTAAAGATTCACTGAAAAAAGCTCACTTTTATGTATTTTTCTTTCTACAGGAAGGATCAAGGAGAGTCATCTACAAGGTTTGTATTGTTCCATATCTTATATACTGTATACTATAAATAATTTACAACTGAGACAGAATTTGAAACATTCCTGTTGTTATGCTTGTGTTAAACCCAAGTTCCCTTATGGAAGCCTGTTTCTTCCTTGGAATAATTTTTTAAGTAATTGCTACTTTGTCTCACAATGTTACTTTCTATCCTAAAACGAGTCTTTGTTTATTGTAATTCCAACTATATTTATAATATTTGTGAGTCCATATCTTTTAACTGTGACTTTAAATCTCAAAATGTTACATCACATTTTGTAATGTGACTTAATAATATGTAATATATTCCATGTAACTGTGTAACTTTAATTTTGTGAAGTTGTGACTCTATCTGCGATTTGCTATTTGACTTTATTCAGGTAACTTTCACTTATGGCTTTGTTTCTAGCAATTGCAACTTTATACATGGTTCCTAAGGGGTTTGGAAAAGTATGAAATTTGATTTAAGTATTTTCCAGGTCTGGAAAAGTATGGAAAAAACAAAGCAGAGGTTGGAAATATTTTGTGTTTCCAGACTTTTCCCCCATTTCGTTTTTATAGAAAATTAAGAATTCAATGAAAATACACCACATTTATTTTACAAGAACGTCTCGGGGTAAACTTATGTAACCGTAAGACACTGCGTCCTCTAGGGGTCGCTATGGGGAACGCCATCAGCGCGACCCATGTCTGAAGCATACATACAAAAACACAACTTGTTGGCCGGCGACAACCTATGACATCACTATACCACAGTATAAAAGGGCGCCGGGAGAATACATCAGTATGAGCAGTATGATACAGCTGCTTTGGCGTTAAAAGAGTAAAGCCGATTAGTATCTCAGTGAGAGGAGCTTCACTCAGAGAATGATTGATGATTAAGCAGGTTACCTACAGTGGCAGGCGTCCCAGTCATAGAAACTGATACAAAGTACAAAGACCCGCAGGCCCTGGTTTTGCAGTGCTGGGGACCTGATGACCAAGGAGGCTCCCACAGAAACCTACGACTTGGCCACATGATCCAGGAGTATGAGGCCGAGAACAGGGCTCTCATCCTAGCCTGGATCTAGTATTGACGAGTGAGGTAATCACTGCACTGAGTCGATAGTAAGAGGTTTGAAAAACACACAAAACGACAGGTCACAGAAATACTGCAAAGAATGGCAGCAGTAGGAAACCCAACATATCCAGTCCGATTAGAACCCATCCATAGTTCCTGCGCATGAGATCAGTCCCGGAGACGAAGTCTGAAGAGTACGGACCGTCAGTAAGGTAGTTTCTATGAAACATAGAACTTAACCATAACATCATATGTCCAGCATAGAGACTGCAATGTCAAGCGCAGGAGGTTCCCACCTGATGAGTTAACGGTAGTTGCAGGGGAATTAGAGAGGAGAAGATGAGGGCAGATGACAGGCCCCCTGAGGGAAAGGAGTAGATGTTCAAGTCTTACTCTGGTCTGGACGAGAGTGTTGAGAACGCCTCGTCTGGATCACTGCCCTCAGGTCTTGCCTACCGCTCTTTGACCCGCCCCTCCCTCTAGCCCTACCCGCAGGAGGGGGAGGGGCACGAGTCGTGATACTAGCCTTCTGTGCCCATCTCTGATCCCCAGACAGAGATGGGCTAGGACCCCTGCGTTGTTCGGGCTCAGACCTGGACCTTCTTGGAATGAAGGTTTTGAAGGCGGCTGAGTGTGCCTTGGCCTACCTAAACTTCTCGACCACCGTCTCGACGGAGGTACCGAAAAGCTTGGAAGGCCAGACTGGAGCATTGATAAGAAAGCCCTTCTCTTTCTTCCCAATATCTGGCAGGTTTACCCACAGATGTATCTCCATTACCACCATGGCCGCCATATACCTGCCCATAGCAGTGGCGGCCTGCTTAGTGGCACGGAAAGCCAAATCTGTGGTGCGGCGCAGCTCAGCTACTTCATCAAGTGACAAGCCCTGACCCTTATCCAGGTCTTTCAGCAGATCACCCTGGTATGCCTGAAGCACCACTATAGTGTGCAATGAAGCGACAGCCTGACCTGCTGCTGCATATGCCCTGCCATTTAAGCGGGATGTTTCCTGAAGGGGCTTAGATGGCAAGGAGGGAGCCTTGAGAGAGGATGTCTCGCCCACAGAGAGATAGCTTACTAGCATCTTCCACAGGGGGCATCCCCTCATAGCCATTTTCACGCATCCCCTTAATGTTAGCATAACTAGTATGCTGAAACCTATGAATACAAGATGAAAACGGCCTTTTCCACTCCTTCTCAACCTCCACATGAAGATCAGGAAAAAAAGGAAGGCTCAGTCGAGCTGGGGGGTTATGGCCAGATAGATAACACTCATTGAGACGACCCCGTGGCGTCACCATCTTGCTGCTTCCACGGCAAGTCAAGCCTCGCCGTGGCACGTTCCATAACCTCCAATAACTTGTCATACGCAGGGCAGGAGGAATGAGAGGGCTCAGTCTCAACTTCTTCGCCCTCAGACATCTCCTGCTCATCCTGGGCAGAACCCAGCAGAGCACTAGCCGCTGGATCAGATGATGTCAAAGAGATTGCATCATCATAATCCAGCAGCTCACTCTGGTTCGCGGCCACTGAGCGCAAGAAGAAAAGCCCCCTCTCTAACTCATCAGCCAGATCCGTCTGCGAGCCCCACAAGCTCATTCTCCGCCGTGCCTCGGCAACAGCGGGTCCTGAACCCCGGGAAACAGATGGCTGCCCCTCCTTCCTCGAAAAGAGAGACAGACGAGAGCGGAGCTTTCTCACGAAAAAATGCTCACAGTGCATACCGATAACCTCCTCGAGGACATCGCGTGCGTGCTCCTCGCCCAAACAAAAGACGCAAAGATTGTGTGTGTTATCAGGTGTCAAATAATGAGGACACGGATCCACACATCTCTTAAACGCCTTGCTAGTGCTCACCATAATAATGGTAGAAAAGCGTTCTTACCCATAGATGCATGCTTAAAACAAAACAGTCACTGAAGACGAAGAAGAGGATGATGTATTCTCCCGGCGCCCTAGTGACGTCATAGGCTGTCGCCGGCCAACAAGTTGTGTTTTTGTATGTTTCAGACATGGGTCACGCCGACGGCGTTCCCCATAGCAACCCCTAGAGGACGCAGTTTGAAGTTCTCGCGAAGGGGAAGTGAGATTTCATGACACTTGTTTTGTGATTCTTTAGTGATTGTCAAATATGCACTTTTTGATTATGCAAAATGCAGGTTATAAGCATTTTGGGTTTCTTCTCACAATATTCTTAGCACCATATTACATAGCATCAAGGACCTTTGCAAAATAAAAAATATACAGACTTTTATGTGTGCATGAGAAACCATTAAACAGCATAGGACAATGTACACTGAGCTATGTATTGTGGCATAAGCCCATTTCACAGTGTGGTTTCTTGGCCTCCACAAAGTATGTGTCAAAGAGACCTAAGGCCTTGAAATATTGCATACTGCCCTAATGAAAGCCAAATGTGAAACACTTTTTACAGTACCAGTCTTTTTGTATAGACCTTTGAACTTGACAAATTTTGTCATCAGCCCATTTCGTGTCATGGTTTCTGCACCGCCGCAGAGGATGTGTTAAATTCAACATTATGTCTTGATATTGCACTGTAAAAAAATCTAATGTTGAGAAAACTTAAAAGTTGAAGGCAACCAGATTCAGCAGATTTTTACGTTTTCTCAACTTATTTTGTGGGAGATTGTTCGAGTTTTCTCAACTTTCTGTTGTATAAACTGAACACAAGTTGAGAAAACTCAAAAATCTGCTGAAGCTGGTTGCCTTGAAAACTTTTAAGTTTTCTCAACTTTAGATTTTTTTTTACAGTATATAGGTAATACAATAAAAATTTTAAGCAAGTAGATCTCATGTGCATCCATTCTCTCCTTTTATTCACAGTGATGCACAAAGGAAATAGGTTATATAAAACTGGAAATTGTAATGCATATGCATGCAAAAAAAATACCTATGCGCAGGTGAGGGCACAAAAAAGTTTTGTGTGTGCATGTAAAAGTCTGTATTTATTATTTTTTTATTTTATCTTTGGGAGTCTGTAGGCTGTCACTTCGAGAAATTAAGTGGAAAAAAAAACCTAAGAAAATAAAATTATTTACAGATGACTGTACTATACAGAATATAAAGCTGAAAATAATGCTCTGTTTACCATCTATGCTAAATATGGTCCAAAAGTATGGAATTTTAAAATAGAAAATGGGTAGGAACCCTGTTTATATCTCACAATGTAATTGTATCACAATTTAGACTTTATTTCTTATTTGAAGCTTCATCTCATGCTTACTTTTTTACATTTTATTTTGAGAAGGAAACAGGCTTCTTTATTTGATTAGTAGTTTGGCTAACATCCTCTTCCCTCTGATGTCTGGGACTGTTTACGGCCATCTATTATGAAGGGCACTCTAATTTTCATCAGTCATGTATACATTAAACAGATGAAATGGAATATGCAATAGCAAATAATTGAGATTTATTCATGTTTTCATGTTTTGTCGCTTACCAGACAAATGTGATTATTGGGGGCCTTGACTTCAAATAGAGTGAGGAATTATGAGAAAAGTCAAGTTAGACTGTTTGAATGACTGCATTACACAGCAGCTACTAATGTCCAGATAACAGGAAGATCTAGTAGTTTTATTTGCATAATTACTAAGATAGAACTTCAGATTGAGCCACAATAGTGTGGCCAGTATGAACAAGGCCAGACACAATCATTTCCACATCATTATGAATTTATTAAGTGCAGAAAACAAATCATACATTTTTCTGTAACAATTGTCTGAGAGTGAACATTTCAAAGAGGTGTTTGGATATGGTGCTTCTGTGGGTTCTGACCAGTTGTTTGTTTGTGTGAAACGACCATCTATCAACTCATTTATGATGCAGTGTACTCATCAATGACCAAGAGGCAATGATACCATAATTAGTATGGTTGCTAATGTGACATTATTGAGCAGAAGTGGATGACTCACTGCAGTGCTGCATTTTTGAGTGGCCGCTGCTCTTTTCTCTGACTCATGTTCAGCTGTCTGTCCTATTGTTTTCTCTGAAACAGAGAGGACTGCATTGTATTTTATCTTAAACTGAATACAGATAATGATTTCTTGTGAGTATTGTATAGAAAACTCATCTGTTTGCGCTGGTGCAAGCTGTTAGTAAATCTGGCCCCAAAAGTGTGGTCACATTTACAGTTGCTCGATGCAATTTTGTGTATTTCAATAGAAATCTGCACGTTAGCAAGTTTCTGATGAGGGCAAAAAAAAATATCCACACAGACGTCACATTGAACTTAAGTCCAGGTAAGATGCTTTTGACGATGTTTCTGGTTCAGAAGTGGCTTGGTAGCCCTTTTCCTGAAGATGTCTGAGTGTGGTCACTCTTGACGCACTGACCACAACTTCAGTCCACTCCTTGTGAAGCTCTCCCAAGTGTTTGAATCGGCTTTGCTTGACAGTATTCTCAAGCTTGCGGTCATCACCGTTGCTTGTGCACATTTCCTCTTCCTTCCAGACAACTTTTCTTTTAATATGCTTTGATACAGCACTCTGTAAACAACCACCCCTGTCAGTAATGACCCTTTTTTACTTTCATTAGCTGTAATCTCTAATGATCAAAATTAAAACCAACAAAACTTTTGAAGTGTTTTACTTTACATGTAATGAATCAAAAATATATGAAAGTTTAAATTTTTAAAATAAGTTACAAGAATAAATGAACTTTTTCACCATATTAAATGGTTGTTTTTAGATGTACCTGTATGTGACTAAATAATATTTATTGTTAGAGATTTTACAGTTTTTCTCAATTGCTTTGGCTCAATTCTCGAATGGATTTTTTTCGAAACAATAAGTTCAGATCTCTGAACAATTAGCTTCTTGTTCACATCAGATTGGAATTTCTTATTGATTTGAGCAAATTGCAAATGCTTTGGCATGTGCGCAAACAATAAGTACAATTGTCTACAGTTTGCACAACAACTAATTGCATATTACTTGTTGATCAAAACGGATGAGTCGATTCTCACTTAAACTGTCCAACTCTTCACAACTTCTCAATCATTTTTCATCGTGTAAGCCATCACATTCAAAACGATCCAAAATTATAAAAAAATTATATGGCATGTATAATCCATAAATATCTGACATTGACATTGTTTGTAATGTCTGCTAAATTGGCAAATGACCTCTAATTGCAATACAATTTGAATCAACCATTCAACCATTTACTGTAACCAATCAAGTTTGGGAGCTTATATATGCAGATTGCCCACAGCACAATCACTACTATTTTTTTGAGAATGGAGGTTGAAAGTATATGATCATAGACCACAAGATCAGATGTCTCTGTTGGATGCCATGAATTCTGCATCTGAGGTCATCACAGCTGATCATTGCAGGGGATGTGTGCGGCATTCAAGGAGATTTTTTCCCCGGTGCATGGCAATGGAAAACATCAGATGTGATATTGATGAAAATATTTGGCCTGACCAACAAGAGCGACAGGATGTCCACCAATAATAATTTGTTTTCATGGATGTTATGTTGTAGTTATTTTGTATATTTGTGGTAATATAAGAAATATGAAATTTACAGTAATTGGACAAGCAAGATTTCTCTTTACATGTAATACATTCGTACAAAAAGAAATGTACTGTATAAATACAAATGTTCATATCCTTTTTTTCTATGTACTATTGACTCTTCTCAACAAATATCAGATTTTTTTTTTATAAAAACTTAATTTCCATGGTTGACTGTCATGGTGAAAAAACAACTAAGCACTTTGACCAGTGTGGCTCACACGATAACAAAAATCTTTATGTGTTGGTGGCCTTGGCCAAATTACTGACATGATAACTAGGTTTTGAAGCATGAATTAAATGTTTTGGGTGAATAACTACATTTTGCAGACATGCAATACAGTTCAGAAGTTCCAGCAAACAGTTGTGACATTTGCACTCACAGTTTAGAGAATGTTAAGACTGTTTCGAAAAATGTGCCAAAGCAATTGAGAAAAAACTGTAATCACTGAAATTAGCAAAGCAAATACTTTATATGACCTACAATGTTGACCATATGCCATGTGTATGCAATGTATGCAAACATGCATTTAATTTCTCACAAAATATGCAATAAAATAACAATTAAACTCACGTTGTATAATTATCTCAACATGTTTGTAATCATGTGAAAATACTTTCAAGCCACATTGAAGTAAATTATTTAAGAGAGACAGACAGGCGGGTGGGTAAGCAGGCAGGCAGGCGGACGGACGGACGGACGGATGGACGGACGGATGGACAGATGGATAGATAGACAGACAGACGGACAGACGGACGGACGGACGGACGGACGGACGGACGGACGGACGGATGGATGGATGGATGGATAGATAGATGGATAGATAGATAGATAGATAGATAGATAGATAGATAGATAGATAGATAGATAGATAGATAGATAGATAGATAGATAGATTTCATGGAATTACTTCTGAAGGATTTGTATCCCTCGTTTCTTGATGCTCCTCTAGAGTCTTTCTTCTTACATTAGATTTTGTATTGGCATATTATACCTGAAGGGCTCTTTCATAATGGTTGTTTAGAGTGTTTGTTTGACTGCACTTCTACTATGGGGGGTTATGCAAGCAATGCAGAACTAATAAAAAATGACTTGGTCTCTGCACTTTTTGTACTTCATGCTGCTCTTTGATGGTCATTGCCATGGCTCATGGCAGGAAGGAAAGTGCTGTTATTTCTTTCACTCTTTTATTCTCTCTCTCTCTCTTTTCCCCTCTCAGTCAGAAACTGAGTTTTAAGGACCGGGTAAGAATGGCAAGCCCACGTGGACAGAGCATTAAAAGCAGGCAGACATCTGTTACAGACAGACGTTCGCCTGGAGCTGAGATCAGCACTGATGGATCGAGTCCTGCCAAGGTCCAGAAGAGTTGGAGTTTTAATGACCGCACCCGATTCAGACCCTCGCTCCGTCTCAAGAGCCAATCACGCTCCACCCCCGAAGGTGAACAACACTCTGATTGGAGATTTACTTTGTATCTCTGTGTGATTTAATTGCATTGAAATGAGAATTTAGCTCAATACTTTTTATTCTACACTGACTATGTAGTAAAGAGATATAATTAAATTCATAATGAGTTAAGACATAATGAAATTCAAAATCTGAACATAACCTGGGAAATCTATTTATTTTTCTCCAAACAAATAGCATTGTGACTGCTCCGATTAAAAATAAATAAATAAATAACTCAGAATTTCTGCAGATTACAATATAATTACAGCCAGCCATGGTGACACATTAGAGAGCTAATGATGATTGTCATGATTATAATGATTACGATTATAATTATCATAATTTTTGGTTGTTATTAAAATAATAGTTTGTCCATCTGATTGAGATAATTGTGCGTCCATATTTTCCTGATTGGGTCCCAAAGCCATTGACTAAACTAGGATCTGTTTCTTTCCTCATTCCTTCTTCCCTTTTTCTGACTTTGCTTTTTTCTGTTTATAGCAGATTAACCGCGTGTAAGCACACCATGTGGTGATATGATTAGAATAGGGTTTAATTAATTTATGTTCATTGAACCAATGACAGGAAGGCAGCAGAGGACTTCAAATGTGATATTTTTTTTAGTTTAGTAATATAATATAAATTAATATAAATAATTGATATTTTTCATAGATAGTGTGAGGGACCTTTTTTTCTTAAAGTTTAGTAATGAAAGAAATCAATGCAGAGTTGAATTTGAATTTGCCAAATGAAATGATAAAATGAAAAATGTAACTGTTCTTTTTTTTTGACAAAGAAAAATCATATAATTATATCACAGAAATTTAGAAAAGATTCCTTCAGACTGATTTATGCATTTAGTTAATACATTTTTCATTTTTGTACACAGAAAATGTAAACGCATTTTTAGATGATTAATGAGTGAAAGTGTCATATTAGCTCAGAAAAACAGGCATAAATATATATTTTAAGATTTACAACATGAGGACCAGTGAAAATGTGTACTTTTACACTCTGGTGGACTTAAAATTCTGCATGTTCTTAGAAAGGTATTCAGTTGTTCAGTTTCAATTCAGGTTGACCTGCTCTACTTCATTCGTTTATTCATTCGCAATTGCTGCATTTTACCTCTGATTTCGGTCTCCAATGATGCTTTGAATTGGAGACCCTCTTGCCAGATTGAACCAAATATTTATTTTATTTGTGTTTATGAAAAATTTATGCTTTTTTTCTTGAAAAATTTAAATTACTCAATTTTCCCCCAATTATTTTCATTTGGTGATGGCTTTCACATAATCTCTCCTTTCTGACTGAGTCTGACATTATGCACTTTAGTGCTAATTAATTTTTTGACATTTTCATTGTGTGTGTCATAGGTGAGGCTAACGTTGGTGTTGATGAGGCTTTTGATGAGAAAGGGTGTCATTGTGACATGTCAGCAGAGGACCTGTCGCCCGCGCTGAAGACCGTCATCAGAGCAGTGAGGTAAGAGCAGCGATTCTTTACTTCAGTTCACTTCTCTCAATGCTGATGTTGCACAAAGTCATGTGGATTATTTATGGATTATTGTTGTTTTACTGGTGTCTGTACAATATGTCACAAAACAAGTTGAACAAACTATAGGTTATATGATTGGTTTTAGATTTAAACCTAAACAAATATAACCTGGCTAAGCATACCACAGTGTTCTTTATAATTTTATCAGGGTTAGATCCTAAGTTTGTGATTAGTCCACAAGTGTGTGCCCAAGAAAGTGCACAAACATCACTGGCTCATCAATGGATTCTCTGCAGTGAATAGGTGCCGTCAGAATGAAAGTCCAAACAGTAGTCTGAAATACAAAAATGCAATGTTTTAAAGCAACAAAGTAAATATTTACCTAATTACCCATTCACCTGTGTGGTACATAAAATCTAATTATTAGCCCAAAGTAAACTCGAAATTGCCTTGCTCGCTTCTTAAACCTGCTTTGTGGTACAGGCTTCAAGCAGAGAGTACAATGTTTGATAGCACCGCAGAGCCGCACTGTTTACAATTTTCTGAGAAATCAAACTACAGAAAGTTTACTTAACTTTGAGGGTTTGAGACCTACTCAGAGCAACTGAGTGGGGACCCGTTACATATAGCCAAACACAAATACACAAAAAAATGCACATCACATTGAATGAAAACTGTACTGTGTGCCTGTCAGTCTTATTTAATTATTATCACAGCCACTGTGAGCATGAGATGAATCAGTGTCTCATTATCTAATTTCACTGACACGAAAGAATACTGTCATACTGTTCACACTTCACACACATCCACCACGCTCTTTTCTTTTTGTTTTGTCTAGTATGTGTGGGTCAGTGGAAAGCTGAGTGCTAGATTGACAGTATGTGATCATCTTTTCCAGCCTCTCACTTTCACTTTTATTATGAGGAATGAAAAATAAACTCAGTCTTCTTTAGGCTGTCCTGCTTCACTGAATATTCAGGCTGTAGGAGAAATGCTGTGGTAACCCTGTAGCTTTCAGCTGGGGTCTGGCTGGGCTCTGTCGTGTGTGTGACGCCAAGCTCAGACTTTCTCGGGGTGTTGGATTTGTCTATGCTGTCATTTGATCACCTTTCAGAAACATTGCTGTGGTTTTCTGAGTCACCCCAAATGTAAACTGCAAATAATTTGATTTGTAATATATTAGGCCAAGGTTTGGTTTTTTGTTCCATTAATCTAGTCGAAAAAGCATCAGTTAGTTCACTGTCCTTTATATTATCATTCATGCTGTATTTTGCTTGAAACAAGACATATTCACACTTTAAATATTAATGCTCACATATCTGTTTTGGGCTTCATAAGACTTCCAAGGAAGAATAACATTAGCGTATGATTTTACAGGATAATGAAATTCCATCTGGCAAAGAAGAAGTTTAAGGAAACTCTGCGCCCATATGATGTAAAGGATGTAATAGAGCAATATTCAGCCGGTCATCTGGACATGCTCTGCCGAATTAAAAGTCTGCAAACCAGGTAGGACAACCCGACTACTGTCCGAACATGTTTTTCCACCATATGCAAAAGTATAATATTTTATATATATATATATATATATACATTTTATTTCCATAAAAATGCATTAAATTGTAACAATAAATACATTTATAATGGTTTAAAGATTTCCATTTCTATTCATCAAAGAATGGTGTGAGGCTTACACAAAATGTCTTCTGAAAATCCAGCTTTGCCATAAGAGGAAGAGATTACATTTTATAATGTATTAAAATAGACAAAAAGGTTGTTGTAGCAGTATTTCACAATATTACTGTTTATTTTGTATTTTTTAGCAAGTAAATGCAGCTTTGGTGAGCAGAAGATACTTTTTCCAACCCCAAACTTTTGAATTATAAGCATACACACATACACATGTACATGAAACTTCTGATGAACTGAAACAAGTGGACTGTATGAAAGCACTTTGCTGTTGATGACCACCAAGAACAAATGTCAACTATATGGCGAGTGGCAGATTTTTTGTAAATCCTTATTTACAAAACCTATTATCCTTTGTTCTCAAGCTTAATCTATAAATACCGTATGTGTAAATATATATGCAATACTGAATAAGCCAGAGGAGAACTGGTCACTAAACTTGACACTATTGTTTTCTGTAGAGCTACTTTACAGCGGAATCGCATCTTGCAATATCAACAATGAACTGAACTGAATGAAGCTGAATAATAACATTGGGGCCTATTGTCGGTGTATAGTTGATCGATTAACACTCTTGAGCTAAATAATGATATAAATTGCCTTTTACAGCTGCTTTACAGCAGGACCACAAGTACAGCAGGTACTTTTTCCACTTGAAATGATCGAAAAAGGAAGGGTTTGAACTTGCAACGCAACACCCTCAAGAACGCAAAATGAAGCATGTTTGTGTACTAATCACTAGGCATTCTCTCTTTACATATAAATTACAGCGAATTAGGAACAGAGGTCATATCTGATTCACAGCCAATCAAAACACATTGCAACATACTCATTATAAATCAACACTTCCACCTGTAACACATAACATTCAATGCTCAAATATTTAAAAAGAGCAACAGCAAGCATTTCTAAACATGCAGCCTAATCAACAGAGGTTAATAATGGTGCAGGCAATCAAGAATTTGATTCATCAAGCACATTCATCTTGTGTAACATCAGTTTGAACATCAATCTATGTTGCATAATATAGAACTAAAACATTTACTCAACAATGACATTTAAAGACAATCAGCAGCCACATTCATGACCTCTATATCATATCCGCACTGGTATGTTGACTTCACATTAATGTCATCATGTCACATCTGTTCTGATTGCCCTGAGGCAGTGCTTCTCCTTGGTCAAATATGGGTCACTGGGTGGTGGTCAAGCCCTGAGGTTCTGCCAGACAATGTGATGTGGAGTATTTGAGAAGCTATAAATTATTATTGCAAATCATTATGTGAGATCATTCATCATGCCTACATACAGTACATTTTCGACTCAAAACATTCTGTGAATATGTGTACTGCACTCTTAAAAACGAAGGTGATTCACAATGCCATAGAATAACTTTTAACATCTGAAGAACCTTTCTGTTTCGCAAAAGGTTCTTTGTGGTCGAAAGAAGGTTCTTCAGATTATAAAAAAGGTTAGAAAGAGAACCTTTGACTGAATGGTTGTTTGTGGAACCAAAAATTGTTATTCTGTGAAAACACTGTGAATAACTTGTTTAAGCACTGTATGGGGAATGGGGAAAATGTCAAATGTGTAGAATGTCTAATTACTCAGTATGCATGATCAGTTAGAATATTCGGAAGACATATTGACGTATATGCTGAGATTCTGAAGTATGTAAAAAGTGTACACTTTGCTATCTCATAAAAACTTGGGAATTGTTATGTAGTCTAAAATAAAAAGTAAAAAAAATTGGCAAACAGTTGTATTCCAAGTATCTCTTTTCAAGCCATTTTTTCCACTTTATAACCATGGCAGGTCTTCTTGTTACTTTAAATCTGTATCTTTTTTTATTTGTATTTTTATCACTGATGCCTATGGAGTCAAATGATAAAGGTTTAAAATGAAGTGAGACCAGTGCCACCCTGTGACCATAACAGAACATAACAGTTCCTGACTTTCTTCAAATGAACAACAAATTAACAGAAAGTCTATACAAATTTGAATTCATCACATTTCAATGTACAAGAAAAATTGAAATCTTGAATCTGGTTTGCTAATAATAGCCATTTCTAAAGTATCATTATAGTTTCTCTCAATTCTCTGTCTGCTCATTTGGGATGAAAAATCATCTTGATTCCCTTTCACACATTTCATTCATGTATTTTTGCTTACACCTGTCTCTGGCATTTAGGGTGGATCAGATTCTTGGTAGGGGCCAGATGGCTATGGATAAGAAGGTCAGGGAAAAGCTGTTATCTGATGGAGACATTCTAGAAGACGTGAGCATGCTGGGAAGGGTGTGTAAGGTAGAAAGACAGGTGAGTTTAGAGACACTTGGTTAAACAGTGTTTTACATACATGTCCCAATATGTCTCACTGAATCAATTCATCTCATATTTCATTTAATCTTTGAATACTGCACTGTTTTTTTAGCTGTGGACTTTTAGAAAATAAAGACAGTTAAAACACTTTTCATACTCCCACTAGTTTATGGACCAGCTATGGACATGAATAGTTTTTTAAGTTATGTAAATTGCCACCAGAGTGTCATTTCTGTTTCTAAAGATGAACTGTGTTTAGTAACATTATGGGGTGAAATTGATGGTGATGGATTTGTTTAACATTATAAAAATGGCCTACGATAAGGCTATTTTCATAGCTTTGAATCCTAAATACACACAAATACATTAAATTGGTATATATTTGAATGGAAATTACACACAATAGAATATCCTGTTCAGAAATTATATTTACCTAAGAGTTTTGTTGTTTTTCTAATATCCTTGCCTCATGTTTCAATGTTTATAAATGATCATATTAAACATAACACTACACCAGTGGGCCTTGGCAAACTCTAATCTAAATTAAAATGCCAAAAGCACAAAATCAAGATCTTTCTTTTCCCTTTAACTGTTTTTAATGAAAAACCATTGTATTAAACATAACCCATGTATTCTAACAAACAGTATTTCTATGTTCCGTATCTATAGGTACAGTCTATTGAAGCTAAGCTGGACTCCTTACTGGACATCTACCGTCATGTTCTGCAGAAGGGTTCTTCTTCTGCCCTCACTCTCTCTCCTCTTCCTCCTTTTGGGTTGGAGGAGCATTCAGACTATCCGAGCACCATCCTCAGTAGAGATCTCTCGTGCTCCTCCCAGGTCAGCCAGTCCATCTGTGGTAATCACCCCAGAGCTCTCCAACTAATATTCGCCCCCAACGAACTCAACCTCAACCAGAACAACTCCACAACATCATCTCCTGGTCTCAATCCGGCCTCTGCCTCACCTTTTAACCCATCAACCTTCCAGGTTCCTTCAACCCCATCCATGGAGTGTCCATCAGCACAAGGGAGTCCTTCTCAAATCCTCAACGCTAACAGTTTTCACTCTTCTGTAGGCCACTTTCCATGTGTCGGTCAACCACCTCCACCTCTTCCATCCCCAGCCTCTTCAAAGCTTCAACTTTATTCTGTTCCTCTACAAACAGACCATGTTCACAGCATGGGACCCTCTAGGTCGGACCTCACCGACTACTCTAAATCCTGCTTGAGAGGAGTTGGGATGGACTTTGGGATTAACTCTAGTATTAGCTGCAAGCTTCAACAAAAAAACAGACCCAGTGCTAAAGAGGACAGTTCTTGGAGGAGACATATAAGCATGGAAGCAGAGATGGACCCTCTTTCTCCAGTCTCTCCTCTTGCCCCGATTCAAGGCCAATGCAGTGGGAACAGAGGACTGGGGAAGTCCCTCTCTGCACAGGACCTCATGCAGCCTGTTCTGGAAGGTCTCGGTGTGGAAACGTATTCTAGTAAGGCTAGTTTCTCCACCAGCGTTAGCAGCAGCCAGGACTCTTCAGCTGGGGGCATTGAGATGGGAGTAGGGGGCTGGGGAGAAGCTGATCTCTTCATCAGCAATAGAGACCTCAAGATCTCAACTAAGACACATACTCAAGGGTTCAACTTTCTCTCCCAGCCCCCCATTGATGCATCCTACTCCTCCGAGCTGCTTAGGACAAGTAATACGGCTGGTGCTAGTCACAACCTAGCAAGTGGACATACGCCCAATGAGGGCAGCAATGAGTCTATGAACACGTCACATGTTCGACTAAAATAACACAATCTCTAATGTGTTACAAACTCTTATGGCGCTTTTCCACTGCATGTTACGGCACGGTACGGTTCACTTTCGGGGTTCCACTGGGTACAGTACCTGGTACCTGGTACTTTTCAGTACCACCTCGATTGAGGTACAAGTGAACCATACCGTTACCAAAACATGAAGTGTAAACTCTGCTAATCACTGATTGGCCAGAGAGAATCGTCACTACCTACGTTATTGAACTTGCAACACCAGACACAACAAACCCGATTTAAATCAGCACAGCCGGCAGCAAAGGATCGAACGCAACTAGTCTGTTTTGAATGAGCACACCTTTTTTTAACAAACAAAAAAATTGGCTGTTTTGTTGTCTGTTGAGTAAGTACAGACGTTCCTCTCTTTGATAGTCTAGGAGCGGATCCAGCGAGAGCTTGATGGAGCGACGCGGAATTAAAAAGTTATTCAGCAGTCACGGCAGTAGAGGCGGCATAACTGAACGACGTGAATAATCCCGCCCACTCTAAAGTGGTAATAAACTGCAGTGGAAACACAAACCGAGGCGAGCCGTGCTGAGTCAAGTCATACCACGCAGTGGAAAAGCGCCATTAGAAACCACCTCTAATGGAATGAAACTTTGATATGAAAGCTTATTTTATTTTGGATTGTTTTGTACTTTAATGAGGGCACGGCAAATTTAGATATTTTTTTATATGTGCTCAATTAGTTTGGTTTATTTAAAAGAAACGATTATGATTTCATATAGGCCACCGTACATGACATATCATAGCATGAATTGTTCTTTTTCAAATGTACTGTAATGTTTTTTTTATCAAATAGAATGTGGTAGATTGATAATCAAAGTCCTGAAATGATCAAAATCAGAGATGGCATGAACTATACATTGGACTGCATGAACACTGCATGTCTCCAGTCTCATTACAGAAAGGCTCATCAACCCGAAATTCACAACATGACAAAAATAGAAAAAAGTATCAGAACAGAAGACAATATAAATATGTCACACTTTCTGAATTTATCATATTGTTTTAAAAGGTAATTTACTTTTCTTATGTTAAAAAAGGTGCCAGACATGTTGAAGGAAAATTGTACAGTTTTGATAAAGCAGATTAATTGTTGAGAGGAACACCTCATAGTTTCCGTACTACATCAGTTGCTGTTTTTATTGTCTTATATATATATATATATATATAGCTCTGATCACACTGCTATCACATTTCACACAGCCCAACTTAAATCTAGTTAGTCTTGTAAATATACATGATTATACAATATACATTATATATATATATATATATATATATATATATATATATATATTATACATTATTAATTGCTAATATATTATTGTAAATATACATTATACCATATATATTATAAATAATAATTATCGTATTAATAAATTATTATAATTGCTAATAATTATTATATTTGTATTATTAATATTTTTTGTAGTGAATTGTTTTTAGTCAATTTAATATTTGTTGGCATGTGCACCAGCACTGAATATTGGTGTCAGAGCTTGCAGATATATCTGATTTAAATATAAAAGCCTCATCAAAGATGAAATGTGAATGATGTGAAAATGTCATGTTGCTATTTCTTTGTCTAGTCATTTAGAAGCAGGCATCAGAGTTCATATGTATTTTATTTTTGGTTATGAACCGACATACATTAGATAATGGAGAATCATATTCCCGTTAAAGTACATGAGTGCAAGTGCAAACAAGATGGTTCATGCTTATTCAGAGCGCTGTCAGGCTAGACAGTAAAGTGCGCTAGCAACTTAAGCTTTATGCACACAGAAAAATACACTGAACTTCAACTATAAAGCTATGTCACAACACATCAAACTAGCATAACAGACTAATATAAAATCTCATAGATATTGGACTAGAAGCTGGAACAGTTAGCTACTATTGCAAGCAAGGTTACACAAGCAATGCAAGCAAGAGGGTTTAGATATTGCACCGAAGCTACAAGATAAACAAAGCTTACTCTACTCTCCCACTAGATCTGCTTAAAGTGCTTAGAACAATTTAACAATAGAACAATTACCACAATAAAGACTTAAAATTCAAACATAACATACGATAAACATAAATATACTTATTATCACTATTGTAATCTTTGCCAAGCAGGCATAAGTTTTACTTTTCCTTCTTCTGCTTTTGCGATGCATTGTGATAATTAACCAAGCTTTGTTTATGGAGTTGAGAAGAGGAGGGATGGTGTGGCTGACCCGAGTGTTCGCAGCCCAGCACAACATTCATTTGTTCTTCTGGGCCTTTTGGGCAGATTTAGTGACCTTTCCAGAGGTAAGGGTCTTCTTCTCAACCGCCTTGATGACACCCACTGCTACAGTTTGACGCATGTCGCGCACAGCAAAGCGACCTGGGAAATGAAGATCATCCGAAAAAATTCAGTTAGTTATTATTGTAAATCAAGTGTCTAAAAATGAGTCCAGAAACAGAGATGGTGGACGGAGAGAGATCAAGAAAAACTCTGGCATTAAATTGATTGTTTCATTTTATGTTATTAAAAATAGTTACTACCATGCTATTATATTTATTTACACCTTATTAATGTATTTTTACATACATTTACAGTGTATATTATTTTCACATTTCATGGGTGAAATTCAATAATTTCAATACGAATCCTTGTGTGTTCAGATTCTGAGAAACCTATAGTGGAAAATCATCCGCCATCGAGTTTTTGATTTTTGGAAACTTCACTTGAGGGCGAAAGATTTCCCACAATAGAATCTGACCACATGGATTCGTATTGATATGACTAAATTTTTCCCATGAAAATACACTGTTTTAGACCTATTAAGATTTTCAGTTTATGTATTATTTGGATGAGCCAAGTTTAAATCTTGGCTCAAAGCCTTTTCCTGTTTTCTTATCTCTTATCACTTAGTGCTTTCCTCAAACTGTCCAGACAAATACAATCCAAAATGCTCAAAAATAAAACTTTAAGCAAATATTATTACTTATTATAATGTATGCCCACCATAGAAAGTCCACTGCACTGAAACATGGTTAAATATTCTTGTAAAAAGGACTTGGAAAATGAAGGCATGTTTACAGCGGGAATTAATTTGGTAATAAAGTCAAGCGTTTTATAATAAAGATACTAGAGGAATCCATAACTTTAAATACAATTTAAGATATGACCCTTACCAAGAGGAGGATACTCAGAGAAACTCTCCACACACATGGGTTTGCCTGGTACCATATCTACAATAGCAGCATCCCCAGACTTCAGGAATTTGGGATTGTCTTCCAGCTTCTTCCCAGAGCGACGGTCAATCTTTTCCTTTAACTCGGCAAACTTACAGGCAATGTGAGCAGTGTGGCAGTCCAACACGGGGGCATAACCAGCACTGATCTGGCCTGGATGGTTCAGAATAATCACCTGACCAGAGAAGAATGTGAATCGGTCAAACTAAGAAATCGTATTTATTACACTGTAAAATTATTTTATTAAAGAGTTATTTCTACCTGATTTAACCCATATAAATGAGGTTCGTTAGTCTAAAATAAGGTATTTCGTTTGATCCAGTGATGTTACATAATTTTGACTTGAATAAAACCAGTTATTTTAGATGTTACCATTTTTAGGTTACCATTTATGTCAGAGTAGACCCTAAAAGGCATATTCAGATAATATATATTTTAGATCATGAATTGTGTCAGAAGGCTTTATAACACAATAAAACACCAAACTAAGACCATTACCTGTGCGGTGAAACTCGCTGCCCCCTGTGGAGGATCGTTCTTGCTGTCACCTGCAACATTCCCACGTCGGATATCTTTGACTGAGACATTCTTCACATTAAATCCCACATTATCACCTGGAAGAGCTTCAGATAGAGCCTCGTGATGCATCTCCACAGATTTCACCTCAGTGGTCACATTCACAGGGGCAAATGTCACAACTAGGCCAGGTTTCAGAATGCCAGTTTCAACCCGTCCCACAGGCACAGTACCAATTCCTAAATAGTAACAGAAAGGGCACAGTGGCAAAAGAGTGACATTTTACAACATACTGTATAGAACTTACTAAATATCAGTTGCAATCTCAGTTATTTTATCTCTTAAAATACCATAGACAACAAGTCATTTGCGGGTCACACACCTTTACAAGAAATTAAAAACAAGTGGGTTTCTTATTAAGGCCCTTTCAGTTTGGGTGTCCTCTTACCTCCAATCTTGTAAACGTCCTGCAGTGGGAGGCGAAGGCGGTTTGTCAGTGGGGCGGGTTGGAGGCTGAATGGCATCCAGAGCCTCCAACAGAGTCGTCCCAGAGACACTTCCATCCTTACGAGTGATCTTCCAGCCCTTGAACCAGGTCATCTACAAAGAAAACATATTATTATAACCAGTACATGTGACAGTTGGGAATGTTCTTGCTGTTTGGAACCTCATAGGAGTTGTAAAATTGGAAGGAAATTGTGACATTACATGAATTTATAATAAATCCTGAAAATCCTGAAACAAAAAATCACAATTTCCATAAAATAAAAAGCAGCACAGCTGTTTCTTGATTAGCAAATCAGCATATTAGAATGTGAAACTAAAGACCAGAGTAATGGCAGCTGAATATGTAGCTTTGCATTACTGGAATAAATATACATTAATTGTATTTACATGTATATCCAGTAGTGAATGCATAGCATACAGTAATGCATATATGTAATCTTTACAAATAACATAGCATCTAATAAATAAGCTTGTAAAAAGCTAAAATATCTAAAACTATAGAGTATATTAATAATGTGAAATATATAAATCTGTAGCTATTTAGCACTAACGTTTGGGCTGGCCTCTAGCATGTTATCTCCATTCCATCCAGAGATTGGAACAAAGGCCACTGTATCGGGGTTGTAGCCGATTTTCTTGATATAAGTGCTGACTTCCTTCACAATCTCTTCATAGCGCTTCTGGCTGTAATTGGGTTCCGTAGAGTCCATCTTGTTGACACCCACGATCAGTTGTTTGACACCCAGGGTGTATGCCAGCAAAGCGTGCTCCCGGGTTTGGCCATTCTTTGAGATACCAGCCTCAAATTCTCCAACGCCAGCTGCCACAATCAACACAGCACAGTCTGCCTGTATCGAAAGAAATTAAATGTTTAAGATTATGAAAATAATTAAATGAATAAAGAACAACTTTCTGATCGGCGTTGTTATGTGATTGCATACAAACCTGTGAGGTGCCAGTGATCATGTTCTTAATAAAGTCTCTGTGTCCTGGAGCATCAATGATGGTGACATAGTACTTGCTGGTCTCAAACTTCCACAGGGAGATATCGATGGTGATGCCTCGCTCTCTCTCAGCTTTTAACTTGTCCAGGACCCAAGCGTACTTAAAAGAGCCCTTTCCCATCTATGAAAGGTAAAGAATATTTATCTGTTTAGAAAAAATCTCCAACTGAATTTCTTTAAAAATGGCCTCTGTCATGTAGATACTTCACATTAAGTAAAGGTTATTTTCATTCCTCCAATTTGTTTGGCCAAGCAGCGTTCCAACAGTATTGACATTTAGTGTTACAGCACAAATTATGTCATTATATGTATCACTTCATTGGTATTTGAAAGTGGCATGAAAGTTTGATACTAGGCTACTTTAGTAAGTAAAGCAAAAATACATACACAATATACAGGGGGTGATTAAATGATGACAGAATATAAATCTTTGGGTGAAACTATCCCTTTAGGGTAGGAATAGTTCACCCAAAACTAAACATTTACTCACCCTAAGGCCATCTAATATATATAGAGTTTGTTTCTTCAGAAATTTAGCATTACATGACTTGCTCGCCAATGAATCCCCTGCAGTGAATGGGTGCCGTCAGAATGAGAATGGCCTGGGGGTGAGTACATTCTCAGAAAATCTTTGGGCAAACAATTCCTTTATGTTATTAACTTAATTTATAGAACCATTTATAAAGCAAACTCACAATCATTGATTTGTGCTGATATACAGTAGCTCAGCACTCTTACTTGTTTTATATTGCTTAAGTAGGTCATCTTTCATACAGTGGATCTCTTTGAATAATTGTATGCATTAATAACATATATGGACTGCTATACCTCTGCAGCTTCCTTCTCAAACTTTTCAATGGTCCTCTTGTCAATGCCTCCGCACTTGTAAATGAGGTGGCCGGTGGTGGTGGACTTCCCTGAATCCACATGGCCAATGACCACGATGTTGATATGGAGCTTCTCCTTACCCATCACTGTGCTCTCATTCGGTTACAGTCAGCCTACAACAGGAAAAAGGAGACTAAATAATTAATCATACAAATAAGTTATTTATGGTCCTGTGTGGCTCAGTGGTAGAGCATTGCGTCAGCAGCGCAAAAGGTTGTGGGTTCGATTCCCAGGGAACACATACTAATGAAATTGTATAACCTGAATGCAATTGTAAGTCGCTTTGGATAAAAGCGTCTGCTAAATGCGTAAATGTAAATGGTCTAATTGTGCTCAGATGTACAGCGACAATCTCGATATGCTTTATAATTTTCAGTTCTTCATTTATTTACAATATGTCAAATCAATTTGAGACATAGAACAAAACATGTCCTGCAATTGTAACTGCTATCAGGTTTAAATATATATATATATATATTTTCAATTGCAAATGTTATGGGGATTAATAATAGAATGTATTTAACACAATTATCCCCTTCGATTTAATTTTATCATTATTATGTGAAATCTATGACACTTGTTGTCTTCTCACTATATCTAAAACAGTGTCTCCACAGAGAAGGGTTCAGTCAGTCATATGTTATAACATGGACAAATATGTTTTTTTTAATAATGAAAAAGACCTTGTTTTATTAAAAGTAACACTTAATAATATCTCATATCAAAGCAAGGTTGTTTTTCAGTGACACGTGCACATTTCATAAGGTTCCAAAAATGTGTTCCCACTTTTTGTCAACACTGTCAGACATTCATTAAAATCAGGGAATATCAGGGGCAGCTTTCACTCTAAAGCAGTGTTTCCCAACCCTGTTCCTGGAGGCACAACAACAGTGCACATTTTGGATGTCTGCCTTATCTGACCAATATATTTCTGGTCCTGGAGTCTCTACTAATGAGCTGATGAGTTGATTCAGGTGTGTTTGATTAGAAAAAAGCTGTAAAATGTGTAGTGTTGGTGTGCCTCCAGGAACAGAGTTGGGAAACACTGCTCTAAAGGACCCCCTCGCCACAATCCTCCTCTGCAGAGTACATCAGTGTCAGACAGACTCTGCTAAGTTTTATAGTTTTAGAATATTTTAAATCCTAATGTTAATATATCCTGGTCACAACCATGATATGTCAACACCATCTTCCAATTTCTGAGGAAATTAATTGAAATATTTAGATCCTTTTATTCTCCTGAAGCAGGTTCCATTAGCATCTAGCATCAACAGAAAAAAATAATTGCTACGACATAATCTCCATTTGTTTTGTGAATGAAATGCCAAATTTGTCACCACAGTCAGATTTTGTGTTCCAATAATATAGTATTTAAATGTGACTATTGAATAAAAGCTTTATAAACAATAACATATTCACTGTATGTTGTGTTGTTTTAATACAGTAATTGATTGATACAATGTATTTTATAGTTAAAAAGACTACAAATTCAGGTTTTCGGCAGCATCGTCAGATGTGTCACCTTCGTCAGAGGAGTATTTTGATAATATTTAATTATGATATTTTATATTTGTTGAGGAATTGTTGGTCACATGTGAAAGTGTAATATGTCTGCTAACATGAGAATGTGTTTTGAAAGTTGGGAGGCTGCATCAAAGCATAGCTCAGTAGCTTAGTGCATATAGTTTAATTTGGCTGAGTACAAGGTTTAATTTTTTTTAATTTTGCACTGTTTTGTCCCACTTCTCAAGAATGACTTGATATAATAATACTTTTTTTATTAGTATGGCTATCAACAATTAATTTCACTGTCATGCAAAAGTAAACATGTACTCATATGATAGGCAACCTCATCATAACATTAGATAATACATCTCTGTTCAGGTTATCATGGATGTAGTTCAAAATTAAGATGGTTATATAAATGAGTAATTTGTCATCTAAAGGAATCTAATGTAAAGAGCTATTGTTAGTACAGCGATGGCCTCTCAAATAATTTACAAAATATAACTATTACATTTAATATGTTTAATAATTCGTAGGCTACTGTCGGACTGAATTGTTTAAATCCTGGCGAATATCTGCTAATGTCACACCCTTGAACGCCTGTCCATGTTTTGTTTTTTTCACAGCGTTGTCTGGGTTACAATAAAGCAGCGCGGGCCACCTGCCGTATGCGGCGAAACTTGACATATATCCTAAACTAAACGACTAACGTTAAATATTTTATTTCAGTCTTTTTTTCTTACATGATCTCCATTTCAATAATGATCCACAATCATTCCGATATTGACATCATTCTGAACAAATATGACATGGTTATGTAATAATGGCATGCATTATGTATAGATGCCACATCATGAAAAGCGCGTGACTGTCTGCTGGCCAAAGCGCAAAGATGGCACTGGAGAATAAAAGGACATAACTGTCGTTTTCACAACAGACCCTATCAGTTTCATCAGCGCCATATTCTATATTATATATATCCCTACTGGAAATAAAATTCAAACACCGCACATCATGAATTCGCAATACCCAATAAACCATCCGACCACTTAGCCCTACCAGCAAGTCATTAAAAAGCAATATTATAGCAAAACGCAAAGAGGGTGTGTTTTCAGGAGTCCAACCTTGGAGAGAGGCGCCTGTAGTCCAGGACAGCAGGAGCAAGAGTCGCGACGCTAACTGTTATTCTGTTGTTTCAGAAACTGCGGCATAGATGCCGCTGATGTCGTCGAGCCGGAGGATGTTTCTATCTCTCCCACTAGAGGGAGCTGTCGATTAAGACATGTAACGTTAGTCTACAATAACCATATCTGGAGTATTTGACTTGACATATCAAAATGGTTTTAGAAACGTTTAACCAGGTCTCCATCATATTCATTTTGTTTCAGAATGCATTTTAAAGAGACAGTTATTAAAATTATGCCCTTATTTACTCACTCTCAAGTTGTTCAAAACCAGCTGATTCAAAACCAAGTTGATTCTTTCTTCTGTTGAGTATGAAAATGTTGGTCGCCAAACAGTTGATGGTAGCCAATGAATGACTTCCGCAATACGAATATATATATATATATATATATATGGGAGTCCATGGCTGACGTCAACTGTTGGGTTCATTTCTTCTTTTGGACCTCGTGCAGGTTTGCAGAGCTGTCCTTATTTACTAAGGACAGCATTTTCATTTTTGGGTGAGCTATATGTATTGAATGTATAGTTTAATTGTGTCCCAACTCCAGTCTTTCAATCTTAAAATAAATGATAAATGAATTAATACAGACAGTGATAATATATATCATAAAATATAATAATCATACATTATTTCAATATTTATTGTCTGAGAATAGTGTATTTTTTATGTTGTTGTTTTTTTTACACAATTTGCAAATGCTTCAGTTCGGATGTAATTTCCACCACTTTTTTGACACTAATAAAAAAGTAAAAGTTGATTTATTTAATGAAGAATATAGCCTATAGGCTAATCATGCTAAATATCACAATATTTGATATAATAGCTGAAATAACTTAATTTTAATGTAAAAAAACATCCAGATTGCTGAGTCCCCAATATATAATGATCCTGAATGTTGTTACTTGTATGAATGTTCATAATCATATACTTCGAAGATGGCTGACAATACAGGTGCTTTATGGCAAAATCTGTCCAAAATGTTATTTTATTTTATGTTTTCCTTTTAGGAAATCATATTGAAGTATGTTTTTTAAAGAAGTGTTTTTTTTTTGAGAATCCCAAAGACATAAATGTAATTTCTTTGTGAAGTTAAAATCATTTGATTATCACTTAAAATGTTATGTGGAAATATTCTCTTTCTCAAACCCTCTTGATAAATGCTTTATATGTTAGACCATTTAAACCGACAACATGACCATGTCTTTCCATTAGTCACTGAAATCACAAAATAAAATGGAATCCTCTGTTTCTAAGTTTAATTAGAAAAAAATCTGTCATATAAAAGTTGCAAAGCAGTATTCATGTAAGGGCCTGAACCCATCTAGGGCCTACAGTTGCCCACGCTTGCAGCTATACTTAGACTATACAAGAATTATATGGCAATAAAGACAATCATAAGTCAAACCCTGTGATGTTAACTATGTAAATAGGCACACTCATTGTTTAATGGGTGATTGTGATGTTATCATTATTACAGCCTGTTTAATCATCTTCTCGGTCGGTTGTTATTACATGAGGTGACTGAGCCAGTAAATGGAATACCACTGTACCCGCCAGTAACTTTCCAAGAGCCTTGTATGTCAGCCTGAGATGAAAAACTGTTTTATCAAGCCTTCATCTGTGAACGTGCCTCTGACTCAGGCCTTAAAAATCAACAGGAGTCAAAAGCAATAGGCTCAGATGGACTTTACAATATAAATGGAGATTTCCTATGTATTTTTTTATGTAGTCAAAGAGCTTTTACAACACAATTAAGTCTCTTAGTAAACACATACATTATGTTACTATTTCAAAACTGTATCCCGGTTGTATAAATAAAATATACACATTTTCCCCCACGTTTAGCTCACACTATAAAATCTAATTTATGTTTTGCCTGAACAACCTTGGTCTCATTTCTGATATGTTGGCTTGGTTTTCTAAAACTTTCTGGATAACATTCTACAAGAAAGTGTTTCATAAATAAAAGACTAAATTTAGGTTTAAGTAGGAGTCTTTATTGTTATCAGTGGTATGTGCATGATTAATTATGAACAAAGTGTAGCAGTCCAAAACACGTGGGAAACTTTAAGTTCTAAATTAAGAGTTGTAAATAGATCACCATCTGTGTCTCTGTAATGCCATCACCCCTCAGATCTATGCTATATAAAGTCCTTCATATATATCTGATCCATGGAGCTGAGAGTATGGAAATGTGAGATTCCATGGTTAATTATAAATGATATCTCAATGTATTCATTATCGCCACCATAGCATATCAATTATAAATAATTGTCTCGATAAATATTGTGAGATTTCATTGTGTGGGCTGGTTTTCTATACAGAGATAAAGCCTAGTGTGAGACCGGGGAGGTTTATAAAAGAATTCCTGCTGAAACTTCAGTTCAAGACCAGGGTTTATTTATATCCATAATGAGGTCAGAGAAACACTTACAGCCATTGACATATGCTCACAAGTACAATAAGCAACACTTCCAAAGTTGAAAATAAATAAATAAATAAAAGAACAAATGTATGATTTAATGAGTGCTTAAGTGTCTTTTATTCCCAGAAATATTTCAATCTTACTTTCACCAAAACAAAAAGTCTCCCTGAATTAAAGTGAATCACTCATGGCTCTGTGCATGGGTGTTTATTTAATCTAATCTCTAATTTGCATCAAACAAGATTATTTTATTGTGAATACACATGCAACAGTTAATAATTTCTATATAAATGCGTGAACTGTATTGCATTCCACTTCTAGCTAATTTTCTCGAATCTCTCTCTTATTCTCTCATCCTTGCTGCCTCTATGATTGGGTGATATTTTTATAAATCTAGGTCCTGAGGCCACCTGGGGAAAACAGCACCAAATTCAGGCCATGTAACAAACCCAAGCTGAGCAAAAAGGACTTCGACAATGATGCATCATATCACAACTTTCACAAACAGAAACAAAACACAGGTCATGACATAGTGAAACAGGACTAGCAGCTGAAGAGCACAGGCTGTTTCATTCATCAAATCTGGATTTACATGTTAAGCTTTTTGTTTCATTGAAAAGGGAATATCAAAGATATGGTAAGTGTTTCTGCTTTCTATGCCTGCCAAAACTATTTATTCAGATTTTTTCTTTTAAAGGAATGCATTTTATTACAGAAAATTAGATAGTTTTCTCATTGGTGCTGATTATAGGTGGTTAGGAAAGCACAAAAGAGATCTCTAAGAATTAACCTTGTAACACATCTAATTAGAAAACTGCCAAGTTCTCAGATCAGCGGATTGTTGCTATTTCAGAGGAACATGGCAAAACTGTGTAAGCTATTGAGACCTGCAGCACAATCTCAGAGAGCATTTGATTCCAATTTATATTGCTCAGCAAAAAAAAAAAACACAAGTACACCCTGCAGTTGCTGGAATATTTTTTTATCATAAATCAGTCAATCAGTTTTAAATGGAACTGCATGTTTCGGTTATGCTGATTGTCATTCTGACCAGCGGCTCAGCAGAGATAATCTACTTCCAATATGGAGCTACAAAAGGCCATCTGTTAGAGGCTTCATATGGTCACACGTTACACTGAAATTTACAACACAGTCCACACCAAGACAAACAGAAGGAGACAAAATGTCTAGAGCAAAACGGTTTATCATAAATCATTATGATATTGGCAGTTTACAGTGTCAGTAGTGAACAGTGCTTTTGCCTTGTTCTCCTTTCTCTTGCTTTAGGCTCAGATTTGTTTTGTTAATGGCATTTATCTGCATGCATTACTCCTTTACTTTCAGCTGCTTTTCTTTTCTTTTGTCCTGTGCTTCACTCGACTCATCTCAGAAGCAATAAGATGGTGACCTACTTGTAATTGTCAGGGAGATTAAACTCAGATATGGCATCTGTGTGGCCCAAAATGCTGGTGTATGGAACATTGTAACTGTTTCTTTGCATAGGTGATTTGAGATCCCAAATGTATTTATTGATCTAGTTAGGCTAGTTAATATTTTAGATACAAAAAAGAGTAAAACTGTGTTTAGACTCTACCTTCAAATTATTAAGATGTTTAAAAAAAAAAGTCACTCAGGAAAGCTTTAGGGATAATATTAGAGTCTGTCATACATTCGAATCACATATTTTGGAAATGTAGCATATTTTTGTCATTATTCAAACAGGCCTACGTAATGTCTATAATAGGCTACATTAGCCCCTAGTAGTCCTTCTCTGAATTTAGCTGTTACTTTATGGATGAGATTACTGACTTTCCCACGGTTGTCCAAGTCTCTCTCTCTCTCTCTCTCTCTCTCTCTCTCTCTCTCTCTCTCTCTCTCTCTCTCTCTCTCTCTCTCCCCCCGTTGTGCGCGCGCTTGCCTGACTCGCGAGCAGCGGGTATGGCGCTGAAGGAGGAGCGCGCATGTGGGGATAAGGTTTGTTGAGCTGGTTACACTCAATGAGAAAGATATGTCGTCTTCGGAGAAAGGAATGACGACGAATATTCTAAGAATTTTGTGATTGTTTGGTAATGGTTTCTCACATCTTCCGCAAGCCGCAATGAATGCGGTTCAGGTAGGTTTAAACTCGTTTATCCGGCCGTATTGTTTTCGAAAATGGAAAGAGAAACTTCCTTAAAGGAACTTCAACTAGTCGGACTTCATTCAGATTGAAGTCGGTTACAGCAGTGAATGGGAAAAGATCGACTTTCAAAAAGGAGGGGTGTAAATATGGTCTTAGGATGTACTTGAGCACCTGCTACCTGTAAAAAAGTGGTTATTTAAAAGTAATGTTGGACTATGCTACAATATAGACCTGTCAATTGATTAACGGTAAGGCAAATATTACTGCTTTACAATATATACTTATATAATAAAAAGCATTATGCACAATTTAAGGACGAATTTTCACACCGAAATACTAAAATAAGTTCAGTTAAAAGTATGAATACCTTGATAATTTATGAGGAAAATGAAATTATCACAATTCCTTGCATGAAACATTAACCTACGTTTATTTGGATTTTATTTAATAATGTACTATTTATTACTTTTTATAAGTTTCTTATAGTTATATTACATAGTGTGTTTATGTTATATGTCATGTTTTTTATCCAGTGTTAATATTATTGTGGCGTTACCCTGGTGGGGCTTGTGTGGATAACAGTGTTCTCTGTCATGTTATTAAAGGGCAAAATTGCTGGAAAGGCCTTGCATTGTCCATATATGCTGTCAGTACATTTCAAAATAACAAAATATTTTATAAGATTATTAATAATAGGATATTTTACAGTTTCTGGCATTTTTTAAGTTAAATGTAACACACACACACACGCATGTATGTACATGTATGCATTCACAGTGCAAAAGAGTGTTGACAGATAAATAGTTGCTGTGAATTACAGACTGATAAGTATCTTAATTTCTCTTTCCTGTAGGTGAAAGCAGTTGGCACTCTGTCAGTCACTTGGCACCGTCTGTATCTGCAATCTCAGCCAGTGTGAATGAGGACGTACCACGCTCCTGGATATATGCTGCTTTTTTTAGTCCCAGTTTGATCTATTTTACTTACTGACCTTCAAATCTGTTCTTTTCATCTGTGATCATGATTAAAAGTGAAAACAAAAGTGAACGAGCACTGAGAAGGGCATCTCCACACAGGAATGCTTATAAATCAGACTTCCATTCCATCAAATGCTCATTTGATGGAAGCGCATCTATCAGCTCGACTTCACCCTTCTCCAATGGAGGCAGTGACTCCCGAGGCAGACAATCGGGCAACAAAGTGACCAAAATAAAAAATATATTCTTGCAAATGGATGGAAAACAGAGTCAAGACAGTCCCAATATCAGCAAACCCACGCCACCCAAATCTCCACTGGATTCCACCCCTAACAGGTCCAGTCTGAGTAGTGTTAGCAGTCTAGATTCAGCCTCCTTTGAGGTAAGAAAAACAGAGGATGTTTCCATTGACAAGGCAGCACTGGCTGAGAAGTTCTCAATGACCAGGAAGCTGTTTGAGAGTGGCCTTAAAGATCAGTCTCCAACAGAGAGATCTGGATCTCCAAATGTTATCTGGCCTCAGCTAGTGGAGAGACAAGACAGGAAAACGTCAGTTACTGGAGAGAGAAATTATAAACCTAAAGAGCTAGAGAAACAGGGAAAAGAAAGAGAGGACAAGGAAAAGGGAAGAAGCGAAAGTGAGACACTGCCACATAAGCTGAATGTGTCAATGAATGCCGGACCAATATCCAGACGTCTGGACAGTTTTTTGTTGGACAGTGATAGTGAGTCCCTGTCAGCTGCTCCTTCCACAGAATCTCATAGTCCTATTAGTCACTCTCAGTCACCCTCCGCTGCTAGCGACCATTCGGATCCCCCTTCATCGCCAGACAGCTGTAGTTCCCCTACCTCTTATTCACTATGGGCTGATTCTCCTGCTGAAACATGTTTGCCCAAGTTAAATGGTTCAGATTCTCACAGTACCCCTTTGAATGGAGTCTGTACGGAGAAGGCATTACATAACACTAGTTCCACAGCTGAAGAACATATTAAGTCCTCAGAAGATACAGAACCCAATCCTGTGCATACAAGCGAACAGATCCACCACTTGTCTGCAAGGAGTACCAGTAGTCAAGCGTCTGAGTCTGAGGATCCTGCACTTCAAGAGCAGGAAGGTGAAGGCAAGAACATGGAGAAGGTTCCTGGTTTGTCCACGGTCAGAGCTGAGCTGGTGGTGGTGAAGACCGAATCATCTGAAAGCGAGGGCAATGAGGAGGAACATGTTGAGGATGATGTTTTTGAAGAAGCTGGAAAGGAGAACCAATCCCCAAATTGCAATTCTGAGAGGGTGTTGACCAGCAGCGAGGAGCTCCAATTAACATTCCTTGGGAGGGAAACAGAACAGAGCATTAGGGAACATGAGGAGGAATGGAGGGCGTGTGAGGAATCTGTACAGTCTGGAAGAAAGGAAGACCATAGCGGGGAGGGAAAGTTTCTTGAGGAGGACATAATGGATAAGGAAGACGAGGAGGAGGAGATAAAAGACATTGAGGAAGTAGAACTAAAGACAGACCGAACTGAAGAGGAGGCAGTCCTGGAGACTGTTATGAGGGAGAGTGAGCAGAGAGCTTGCAATGTTGAAGATAAGGAACAGCAGGATGAACAGAGAGAAGGAGAGGATGAGGAAGAGGGTGAGGGAGTAGAGAAAGCTGTTGAAGTTTTAGAGGAGGACGATGATGAACAAGAGATGGAAGATGTCTTAACAGGAAAAGAGAGGCAACAGCAAGATGATCAGGAATCAGTGGGGAAGAGGTCTTTAATTTGTGGAATTGAGAATGCTGCCTTTGTGGATGACAAGGACAACAGAACTGATTTGGAATGTCAAGTGAAGGAGGAATTCCAGGAATTTGAGGAACTATCAGGACTCTCTGATGAGGAAGACCTCACTCCAAGGAGAAAGATCAAGTTCTCCACAGCACCAATCAAGGTATGTCTCACCCAAAATTACTTTATATTTAGAAGAAACTCTGTATTTATATGTTGTACTTCATTGTATTTTTTTTAATTCAGCTTCAGCATTTATTTGTTGGTCCCTCTGAAATGGTTTAGAAGGTTTTTGTTAGAGCCTGAAGGTATTAGCCTGTCGGCAGTGACCGGCAGGCTAATTCTTAACACAAAATCTGTGTTTGCACTTTTAGCAGATGCCCGTGCTTCAATTCGGTCAGCACCTCAGCTCTTACTTTCATAAAGCGTGTACTATCGCAGCTATTATTCACATTTATATGACAAGAGTCCTACTTGCTTTAAGGTATTTGGCACCCATGTCCTGTGTTTGTTTTGCCCCAAAACACAAACAAACTTTTCTTTTAGTCTGAGGTAAACGTTATACTTGTCTGAGACTTGTTTCACTATTTTATTGATTCTTACAAATTGTGACTTCGTCAGGGTTCCTGCTACAGTGTAAAAAACCTTCTACCCAGAACATTTAAGATCAGCTCTCAACCAAGATGCTGTCTGAGCTTGCATTACTTCAGGCATGTAATATCCTATATCTCATGTCCTGACAGGTTTTTTTTTTTTTTTTTACAGAGAAATTTAATTTAGTTCCGTATCTTAGGGCTTTACCTCTGGTCTCAGCTGATATGACTCTCACACTTTGAAATTTCATGTAACAGATAAACAAGAAAATGTATGTTAAAGTGATCTCTCAAGTCTCACTAAAACGACCGCTTGATACAATGACTGCTTTTAAGAACTAATGAACTGATCACTGCATGGATTTACAAAGTTAGTGGTATAAAATCTCTGGCACAGTATTTCTTGTCTTGTTTTCCAGTACAAATAACTAAACATTCGTAAATCAAGAGACATTTACTTGAAAACTCAAACAACGTGAGCTAAATCATCTTTTTTATGTCAATGTTAAGTGAGTTTATGCTTAAAAATAGGAAAAATAGCAACCAGTAGAGTAATAAAATAAATAACTTCTTGTAAAGTGTATGAATGAAACCCTGGTATACTTGCCAAATTGACTCCTTGGCCATTATCATCAGTTTTGCCTGTTGAATTGACTCAATCACTTTATTTTCTTCTCTCCACCTATAGCTGTTAGAGCATATTGACTACCATCACACCATCTATGTGGATGCTGGTGGTTGAGGAGAGACCCCTGATCCCATTGTAAAGCGTTTTGAGTACACATTAGTATCTTAAAGCACTATGTATCTTAAAGCACTTCATTCATTCATACATTTTTTCAAAGGGAAAACCGGTTTTCTTATTCCATTTGCAGATAAGTTTTTAATGCATGTATTTTGTATTTTGCACCATTTTCTAACTTGATAGCAAGGAAACCAGATATCAACATTAGTATTTGTATATGTTTGTGTGTGCATTTTTAGAGAAACTTTTGGAGACATTTTTGTGTAAATCTTAAACACAAAGTTTTATATATATATATATAATGTGTGTATATATATATATATATATATATATATATATATATGTATGTGTGTGTTTTGATAATTTATTGTGTTAAAGCACATAAATACAAAACAAACTGTGATTGGTCATTTTTACTTGTCTTTGGCTACAGGAGACTAATAATGCAGTACATCATTTCACATTTTAGGCATAACAAATCAAAGCAAAACACAACTATTTGATCTTACTTCATCCGTCAGAGACCAGGCACTGGGTTGCATCAAACAGAAAGTGCATTGTTCTGTCATTCATGTGTCTGACTTTGGGACCTCTTGATCGTGGAGTGTTTTAAAAGGATCCTTTTAAGGGAAGGGAAGGTGTTCTGTCTTTGTCTGTGTGATTGGATATAAATATAAATAATCTCATCATCTGTCTGTACCAATTCAGTGCTGTGGAAGTTCTTGCCTTTGCATATTAATCGGAGTATAAATCTAATATACTAAGCAATCGATCAAAAGGAAATAAAGAAAGATACATTTAGGTGGCAAAAGTCCACCGTTTTAACTGCCCCAAAACCAGTCAATAATTAGAGGCTGTATGTGTTTGTGAGTAAGGGTGTTTCATTCCCTTTGGACCTTGCAGTTGTTCTCAGCACTCTTAAAAGATCTCTTACGTTTGGAATCCAGGTCATGTATTTCTTCAGAGCCTGGCAGACTGGATTTATAATCTGGGTCAGAACACACACCAAATCAGAATACCATAGCTCAGTGTTTAATGTGTCACTCCCCAACATCTCTTCCTCCTTGGTGTGTCTTCCTCGAGCTTGTAGAGCAGGTCAGTTTCAGTTTGTTTGCTGTGTATTTATAGAAGTGGGATGAGCGGATGGTAACTAACATTTGTCTTACACTATGATGTATTTTCTCTCTAAATCAGGAAGCTTAGGTCTCCCTTTGTAAACATATTATAGTATTCCTACATGTTTATTGTCTACATTTTTGTTTCCTCAACCCTCAGGATGTGCCTGTTTCTGTATTTGTGGGGTTCTTGTGTTGACTCATCCTGTCTTCCATATATAGGATCAGCTGGAAGTGAGTTGCCTGTCTCATATAGGTAACTTGTGAATGAGGATTTCCTTTCAACAGATGTTTGTGTTTGACTTCTTTTGAACTTTAAGACAATGGGCTTTGAATATTAGCTCATAAAGTGTTTTTTCTCTTCTAGACAAAATATGGTGTCTTCAAAATGCATATTTAACCCAAAAATGCTGTTTTTTTAATCACACTTCAAAAAGAAAAGTCTGCCATTTACTTACCCTCATGTCATTCCAAACTTGTTACTTACAGTATTCCGTGGAACAAAAAATATGATTTTTTTATAACTTTTTGTCCATACAGTAGAAGTCAATGATGACCGTTTGTTTGCGGCCAGGATTTCTTAATTATTTTTGCTGACATGTTCTTATTGCACACCCACTTAACCAAGTTTGTTTTAATGCTGTCAAAGGATATATGTCTTTATTGGAACAGTTTAGTATTTCATTCGTAATCATCTTAATATTTCTTAGTCATGGTGCTGTTATGTTATTCCAACTGTGGGATTCAGGTTTGGCGCTCGACCTGAACGCAGTGATATTGGTTGTTTTTTCCTTATTGTAAGTCATAGTTCACTGACAGACTCTCTCAGTCCCAGGAAGAAATAGTCCTGTGTTCTTGCTAAAAAGCCATGGCTTAAAGGAGTGAGAGAGGGGAGGGAGTGAGACAGAAAGAGACACTGTGCTTGAGCATGTTTGGGAAGAAAAGGACATTGTTCAGAGGTGCACGCTTACTCCATGACAACTAGAGTCACTAGACAAAAGAAAGCAGAGAGAGAATAAATGAAGGAATGAAACATGGGATTGTAGTGGAGAAAAAAAAAGAATGGTATGTATGGATGGAGAAAGCAAAAATAAAATGGTACAAGACAAATAGAGAGGAAATATTGTTACTTTGCCATATCTAATTGATTTTGAGGCAGTGTTTTCCTTCTGTTTAATTCTACTGCTGTACTCAGTCCAAGTCTGGCGCCAGTATTAGGAATGCATACCATTAACTGACCTGCTTTTTAACGGCCCGTGTCAGCCTAAATAAGCCAATGACAAAATGCTGTGGGCATGTAATTGAGCTAGTACCTTCATTAGTGTGCGCTCACTTTTACTTTTGTATGGTGAAATTCTGCATGGTGAAATGCAGCATCTTAATATGTATCTGCCTCAGAAGAAAGTTAAGTTAAACTTTGAACATGCAAATTCACCATTTTAGACTATATAAAACTGTGCTTCATGCATATTGACAATAGACTTTCTTTGCCTGTAAAATTTCTCAAGTACATTTTAATACTGCAGATTAATTATTTTGTACTTTTGTAGCATTGTAGCATGTGTGGAACGAAGAATTGTATTGGTCACTCTTTTTTCTTGTGATTCAAATAATAGATACTGGCGCTTTCGTGCTTGAAAAAGGATGTTTGACTCTGATCTTTTCAATAAATTAGCTGGTTCACAAAACTGGTCTGAATGATTTGTTCACAGATAAGTCAGCCACATTTCTTGTTCAGCTTAATTAATTCATAATCCATTCTTAACTGTTAACAGCTCCTTGAAAAAAAATTATCAGTGAGTAATAACTTAAATTTTAGTCTGGTCCTCACACAAAGAAATACTCTTCAGAAGATTTGGAATACAGTTGGAAGTCATATAGACAGCTTTTATGATGTTTTAATGTGTGTTTTGAGCTTAAATGCCTGAGTCCTTATTCATCAGGTTGCTAAATACTAAGTAGGTATTAACATGTAAATGTGGGCAGTCATAAACGGGAAGATTTGAATGAGTGTCAATGACTCATATTTTCAGAAATGATCTGGGTGGACTTTGTCTTTTCAGAACATTATTTTACATCAACATTAAGTGTGAAATCAATAAATCACAGATTCAACTATGCAAGGTGATGGCCTTTGTGTGGGTGTGCACAGGTGTGTTATTTAATGTATTTCCTCTTCTCCAGGTGTACTTTACCTTCTCTAATGAAGATTATGATCGCAGAAACGATGATGTGGATCCAGTGTCTGCATCGGCTGAGTACGAGCTGGAAAAGAGGCTGGAAAAGATGGATGTTTTACCTATAGATATTCAGAAAGGTTTCTTTTAAATTTTTATCACAAAATGTATTTCCCCTGGTATGAAATTCCTGAGAAAGTCAATTAACTGTAAAAGTACTTTATTTGAGATGCCTGTTTTGTTGTGTAGGAAATGATGGCCTGGGAATCAGTATAATTGGTATGGGAGTTGGGGCAGACCAAGGACTGGAGAAGCTGGGAATTTTTGTGAAGACCATCACTGAAGGAGGTGCAGCTCACCTGGATGGACGGTAAGAACCTGTCTTTTGACTTGGACTTATGAAATCCAGAATAAAACCACCTCTGTGTGATAGCGAACAATGTGAGTAGCATATTCTGTTTATTCTGCTTCCAAATAAAACATTGCCTTGGTGTTTTGTCATAACAGAATTTGGGTAAATGATCAGATTGTGGCGGTAGATGGAATCAGTCTGGTTGGTGTCACTCAATACTTTGCTGCTACCACATTGAAGAACACCAAAGGTCTGGTCAAGTGAGTATCGACAAAACAAGCTGAACATAAAGTGATCTGTGTGCAGTTGTAGCTAAAGTGCACTAAGGTTGTGGGTTCAAACGCCACCAGGAACAAGTTGTGAGCTCACACCATTGTGTCCTTGATCAAAGCAGCTAAATCCACGTTGCTCTAAATGGATTTTCTCTCTATTATGTTATGAACATGCATCACATATTAAGGAGGAGATGTCTGGTAATGATTCACCAGGGCAAATATAATCTCATAGTCAGTATAATAGCAGCAACGGTCATAGTCCTAGAACTGCATGAAGGAATTTTATGTCCTCCAATGCAGGTTTCTCATTGGCCGGGAGAAATCAGGAGTGGAGAGCGAAGTGGCGCGTCTGATCAGTGAGACTCTACAACACGAGACAAGCCCTGAAAATCAGGAGCCAAAAGATGAAGACCACCATGAACCCCAAAACCATCTGCTACAGGATGAAAAACAAATCTCTCAAATCCATGACCAATATCATGATCAACAGGAAATTGAACCACTGGCTGAAAAGAGGGTTGTGCAACAGGTATTTGAATATATAAAGATAAGCTCGATGTCATGAATACATGAGTCGGTAATCATTGTTGGGCCCATGTTATGACTGATACAGGATAAACAGAAAGAGACCGAAAAGAACCAGGGGGCGGAGGATGCATTAGATGACTTGGCACAAAAAGTGTTTTCACAACTGAGGAGCCAAGGCGTTGATCTACCTGAAGATATCGATCCTACTGAGCTAAAACAAAAATTCAAAGAGGTATATTCTTATATATAAAGTGGTTATTCATTGTGAAATGCTTCTTTCTCACGTTTAATTCTCTCTTATAGCTGGAGATAAAAACAGTGTCACAGTAACAGAACTCAATCAGTTGAGAGAGAAGGTAGAATGCTTATAAAAATGTAAATTTCCTATTTAGTAACTTGTCTTACCTGCAGATTTATTACGTTTTTGTGTGTTTGCAATTTTAAAGCTGCAAATGAGCGAAGCCGAACGTAAGTCTTGGGAGACTCGAGGTGCAGCTCTTGAAAGCAGTGTGGAAGAGAGCAAGGAGCGCATTGAAAAGTTGGAAAAATACTGGCTTGATGCTCAGGCCCTCTGCAAATCCATCAACCAGCGTTTTAATGAAGCCCAGATTCAACATGATTCCCTGAAGCTCAAATACGATAAGAGCATGGTGCTTCTACAGGATCATGAACAGAGGTGTGTTTGAGCATGTAATGTGTTGTCATAGCAGAATCTTTCTGGGAAGTTTGGTCAGGCATTCTTAGAAATCTACTGATTTGTTGTGAGCCTGTATCAAGGTGAATTATTAGAAAGTCTAATGCTGGTGGGGCTGTTCTTGACTTGTAGAAAAGCTGAATATGCAATGAAAGAGGCGGAGCTGATAAGAAAACTGGAGCTAAGGGAGAGCGAATACAAGAGCACTGTGAGGCAATTACAACATAAGGTAACCTGCAGCCTGTTATGTTAATCTCCCATTTTGAATGAAGTGAGATTACAAACATGAACATCTTTCTGGTCTTGTTAATATTTTGTGATGTGGCTACACTGGAATCATTGAATGTGCTACGTATGTTTGTAACCTGTTCTGTAACTTCCAGAGTGTTCGGCACAAACAAATTGGTCAGATTTTCGCATGTGATTTGTCTTTTCAGACATTTAGTGGAACTTTTAGAAAAGCAGAAATACCCTGGTTACTACAGTACACAGAACTCTATGCAACTTTTCGTTTCTGACACCCCCTTGTCACAGAAATTAAGTAAAATAGCATTTACATGTTTCACACTGCATTTGATATTTTTATAATCCCTCTAGTGTTTAGTTAACAACACCAAATATATAAGAGTACAGAGGCAAGAGAGCCGATTCTGGATTCTTCCTCTCCTATTTACTATTTCTGTCCTAGTATTAGAGATTGTGTGGATTTCTTGTGTGCCGAGCTCTGGCATTTTTCAGACCTGGGACAGTCTTGAGCACTTACTTTTTTTTGTGTGAGACTGCAAGGGTGGGTATTGGGACAAGTTCACTTGCTTAACAAAATACAGCAGCAGCTCTGGTTTTCTGACTAAAGGCGTTGATGTTATTGGTTGGGCTGCTTTACTCGCAGATATTATTTAGAACACTTATTAGCAAAAATCAGCAGATACAAATACTCTCACTGGCCACTTTATTAGGTACACCATGCTAGTACCGGGTTGGACCCCCTTTTGGCTTCAGAACTGCCTTAATTCTTTGTGGCATAGATTCAACAAGGTATTGGGAACATTCCTCATATATTTTGGTCCATATTGACATGATAGCATCACGACATGAAGCGAATCTCCCGTTCCACCACATGCCCAAAGGTGCCTATGGAGGCTATTTGAGTAAAGTGAACTCATTGTCATGTTCAAGAAACCAGTATGAGATGATTTGAGCTTTGTGACATGGTGCATTATCCTGCTGGAAGTAGTCATCAGAAGATGGGTATACTGTAGTCATTAAGAGATGGACATGGTCAGCAACAATACTTTGTTAGGATGTGGCGTTTAAAAGATGCCCAATTCGTACTAAGGGGCCCAAAGTGTGCCAAGAAAATATCCCCCACTGGTAATGGTGGTGTAATCCACCATTACACCACCACCACCAGCCTGAACAGGATGGCAGGATGGATCCATGCTTTCATGTTCTTTACACCAAATTCTGACCCTACCATCTGAATGTCGCAGCAGAAATCGAGACTCATCAGACCAGGCAACATTTTCCAATCTTCTATTGTCCAATTTTGGTGAGACTGTGCGAATTGTAGCCTCTGTTTCCTGTTCTTAGCTGACAGGAGCGGCACCCGGTGTGGTCTTCTGCTGCGGTTGCCCATTTGCTTCAAGGTTCGACGTGTTGTGCGTTCAGAGATGGTATTCTGCATATCTTGGTTGTAATGAGTGGTTATTTGAGTTACTGTTGCCTTTCTATCATCTCTTACCAGTTTTCCCATTCTCCTCTAACCAATGACATCAACAAGGCATTTCCGTCCACACAACTGCCGCTCGTTGGATATTTTCTCTTTTTCAGACCATTCTCTGTAAACCCTAGAGATGGTTGTGTGTGAAAATCCCTGTAGATCAGCAGTTTTTGAAATACTCAGACCAGCCCATCTGGCACCAACAGCCATTCCACGTTCAAAGTCACTTAAATCCCCTTTCTTCCCCATTCTAATGCTCGGTTTGAACTTCAGCAAGTCGTCTTCACCACATCTAGATGCCTAAATGCATTGAGTTGCTGCCATGTGATTGGCCGATTAGCAATTTGTGTTATCAAGCAATTGAACAGGTGTACCTAATAAAGTAGCCGGTGAGTGTATATCACACGGACTTTTCACTCTAAACGTTCTTCTTGATTTTTCATTTGCTGCGGCCTTTATGTTTAGGGTTGGTTGCGGCTGTTAGAGTTTGTGTTGCACGTAATGGTTAAGCTATTAAACCAATTTACTGAACATATATATTATATTATTCATAGCAGAAAAATATAGAGAGCCTTTTCTACCTTATGCTTATCCTAGTATGACACTAACAATGCTAAGGTTATGGGTTCAAATCCCAGGGAAAGCAAAAGCTGTAATCTGAAAAAAAATATGTAACTTGAATGCAATTTATGTTGCTTTGGATAAAAGCATCTTCTAAATACATAACATTTAGTCATCATAGAAACAAAGATAACAGGATAGAGTCTTGTGACTTTAAATGCACATAATACATCTCTGCATTTCTCAGATAGCTTGTTTGGAGGGCGTACTGGATCAGACCAGCCAGAAGAGTCTTGCAGCCCTGCAGGAGAGAGTCAACCTAGCAGTCCAACCTCCGGTTCCTCTGAAAGAAATGGAATATCTACAGATGACCCTCATTCTGGTACAGAAGAGCTCGGCCAATCGTTTATTCTGTATAAAAGCTGGTCAAATATATAGGACTAGCTGTAATATCTTACTCTATTTATTTGGATAGATTGTAACACCTTTTATTAATAATTATTTTGTTCAGAAACCATTTAATCTGTTAAAGTATGTTCTTCTGGTTTTGAGATGTTGGTCTATGTCTGTTTGTCCTCAGATGCAGAGTGGGGAGATGTTCCTGAAACGGCTCGCCTGGACTGCAGTGTATACAGAGCCAAAGCCAAGCTGGCACAGGGATCTCAGCGCAAGCGGCCCTCCCGAAGTAAACTCAGAGAGTCAGCGAAAGGCTCACATGCACCAAGCCATTCACAGGTGCATCGAACCACAAACATTCAAAAATAACTCACAGTTTGTCTGCAGGACATTGTCAGTTTAAACTAGGCGCTCCTGAAGAATCTCTGCCTCTTTCTTGCTATTAGTATAGTCTCACTCAGAAAGTCTCACATTTTCTTGACATGCTGATGCATCAGACATTTTGTTTTGGGAAAAACAACAGTGTGATGTGTCCAGGATTTTTTCTTTTATTTTTGCTTATGGTTTATCATACAAAACAAAAGATTTTCCAGTTTGACTACAGGCAGCTTCTTAAAATGGGAATTAAAGTACAAATACATTTTTCAGTTATGTACCACACATAATTATGGTAACAGGTTCTGTAAGTGACGTTAGTTGTTCTGTAACTTACAGGGTGATCGTTGCATTTACACACAGCATCTGTTTAATATATTATCTTCATCCTGTATGTTTTGATTAACAATTTGGATTAAAGAAATCATAGTTTAATTTTATCCAATGTTTTAGGAATCTGAGTGCATACAAGACAACAAACAGGAAAGAACAAACAGTGAAAAAAGGCGGTCTTACCTCGAGAGCCTAGCCATACCTGTTCCATCTTTACAGTTTGGTCAAGACCAAACACCTGAACCAAGAAGTGAAGGCAAAGGTGGTGTATTTATGCAGAGCCAAACACCCCATGGAAGCAGCAGCACACAAGCCAGCTTGTCTCCACCTAAAGACTCCTCCACTCCCCAGTCCCCATCCTCCTCACAGTCCTCCTCTAGTATGTTCTCTAGTATGCTGAGAAACAGGAGGAGCAAAGGCAAGGAGCGCAGCAAAAGCAGAGCGAGCAGAGGTACAGCTGATTTCTTAGAGTACTTTTTATTTATATCTCTTGCTTCCACTGGTTATCTGCTTAGGATCAATATCAGTCTGAAGACTATGAGAAAATGTTAAAGATATTGAATTGTTCTTTTGTTTTTCAGATGAAGAGAGTGATGGTTCACCAACACGAAAGACCAAAAGACGATTCCCAGATTTCAGGTATGGCCTGGCCAGCAACTTCTTGTGTGCCAAAATAACAATAGGACGTTACAATAGGAGGAGATGCACCACTTTTAGAAAATAAATTAATGGGAAAAAAAAAAACTGCAAGTTCGGTATTTATTCACCCTCATGTCATTTCAAATTGGATGCCTTCTGTAAAAGAAGATATTTTAAAGAAAGTTTTAGCTGTTTTTGTCCATTATTATGAAAGTTAATTGGACCAAAACTTTCAGGCTCTCCAAAGGCTAGAAATTATTAAATCCATATGACTCTAATGGTAAATTCACAGATTATAAAACATCATGATATTTGATAATAAGTCATATGAGAACCAACGAGGTATCCCATTAAGGCCAATTCCAGACGTGGACAACCATCAGATTGCAGTTTGTTACTTCTCAGACATTCCACGACGGACTAGAATCAATTCAGCATGTTCAGTCAGCAAAAGAAGAAATCCAACAGATGCCAACGGGGTCTGATCAGACAGAACCTGACAAAGTGTCTGTTGGCATTTGTCGGTCTGGTGAGAATTGGCCTTTAGGTGACATTTAAGCTTTGTATTATAATTTTTTATGCATTTTGATGCTTTGATAACAGTTTTGATTTCAAAGTGAAAGGCTTTTTGATATGTTCGTTATACAAAATGACACTGTCGTCTTTTCAGGAAGTTTCTTATAGATTAATTTCTCACTACTTTTATATCCTTTTTTGGAGCTTGAAACTTTTGGACCCCATTGACTTTCAGAATATGAAAAAGATTTTTTGTTTTTTTGTTCAAAATATTAAATTTTTGTTTTCCATAAAATTAAAGGAAGCCATCGTAGTTTGGAAGAGCACAGGGAGAACTTGAATTATAATTATGCATGATATAATTTAGAATCTATTATTAAAATGTAATCTTGACAGACAGATATCTGTCTTTCCCCATTCAAGTAGACAAAGCCTGGAATTTAAACTGTTCTTCTGCTTTCTTTTGTGTTGCCCTGTAGTGGTATCCGCAGATCTGGTGGCAAAGGCAAAAAACGGGAGAGCATCACACTGAGAGGATCTGTAGGGAGCAGGTGGGAATATTTAATATCCTAATATTAACCTACTGCATTAGCTGAAGTTGAATAGTTTCAAATCATTTGAAAATGTGCAGGTCTTCTCTGATATTGATCAGTTAATTGATTCTTGCTGTCCAAACTCAGGGGATCAGGAGAGTTACTGGATGAGTCCAGCAGCAATGTTTCCCCCTCTGGCTCCATCTCTTCCATCCCTTCCTGCATGCCATTTTCCTGGTTTGGGGACAGAGAGAAGGAAAAAGAGAGAGAGCGGGAGAAAGAGCGTTCAGCGTCCAGTGGCAGTCTGCCTCGTACTCCTTCAGAGGCATACATAGAGGATCGTGCAAACAAAGTGAGTAGGGTCCAGATGTTTTATTTTCATAGCTGTCTTGAATAAGAGAGAAATTAATTAGCAAGTTATTTTGTCAGTGATGTAATGCATGCATTTTATGTGATTGATTAACTTGGCTTAAGCCGTTTAAAATGAATTCAGTTTACAAGGTTGCATTCCTGGATGTCATTTAAAGTTAATATTTAAGCAGTCTCATTGTGTTTAGCCTTTGATCCTAACAGGAAGTGAAGTTTTGTAATTAGACATATTCTGAAGGCTGTACTGTACTATTTTTGTTTCGAAAAGAGTTACTGCACAAAAGTCTGAAACCATAATGAATATCTGCTATTTAAAATCCCATTTTAAGACGGCAATAAACAAAGTTTTAGGAGTTTGTTAAACAAATGAATAAGAAATGTTTAAGAGTCTACACTATTGTCACTACAACTCCTTTGGACAAAAGGTCAGATGTTCTTGCTGCTTTTTAAACGTTCTTGAATTTTGCTGAATGACATGATCATTTCATACCCATTTTCCACCAAAGCAGTTCCAGTGCTGGTTCGGAGCCAGAGCCTAGTTTCAAACCAGTTCTTTGTCTTTCGAAAACCCAAAGCACCAGCTCCGAACCAGGAAAAGCGGTTCGTAAGTAGCACCAAAACATTGCTGGACTAGAAGGAAGAACCGCTTCCGTCAGGGGCTGGGGTGGGGTTACCGTGACCAACAAGGCGAACAGAAACTTTGAACCGCCATATTTGAAATGGCAGCTAAACCTGAATACGTTTGATTCGCCGTGTTTGGATGCCGATGTAGGTTCGCAAAGCCGTGAACATCAATAGCAACGCAACGTCCGCCATTGTTGATAGTTTGTTTAGGCTTGTTGGGGATGGATCGGCGCTGCACGGACCGGTCGGTGCGAGGCATCGGGATGCTGCGGGAGCGACTGAAAAACAGACTGTTTTTATGCTTTTGGATCGCTCTCGGGGTGCTGCCGATCGATTGATCGGTCTGCGTGGCGCCGATGCACTTCGAACAAGCCTGTTGTGCCGCGCTAGTGAACCAAAACATGAAACGTATTGTGACGTAAGACCTGGCTCTGTATTGGCTCTCTAGCCTGTGGAAAAGCAACCTGTTCTTAAAGGGCTCGCCAGTCAAACCTACTAAGAACCGGCAAGCGCACTAGCTCTGAACTAGCACCTGGTTCCTGCTGGTGGAAAGGGGGTTACATTGGATTCTACTCTGTCATTTGGCTTATGCAGAATTGTGCTTTTTTGGAATCTTATTTAAAACAGACCAACCTCTCCTGGCCATCTCTTCTCTCTCACTCCTTAGATTTGGTACAGTATTCAGTTGGTACTCCAGCTAATTTATCTTTTGTGTGAGAACATTAATATACTAATTTTATAGCAGTTGCTACTAACCCTAGTGGACTAGTTTTTGGTGTGGACAATATACCCTTTGGCCCACATTGATAAAGCCCAATCCTGTTTCATAATGGAGCATTGCCATGAACTGTCTTAATTTAGTGACTATACGTAGTTTTGTGTCTGAGAACGTACCCTAGGGAATAATAGTTATTGATGGTTTTAATACTTTAATAACTTGATTTAATTCAGGTTTAGACATTCATTAGTTTCACTAACACATGATAGGGATGCATGATAGTAGATGTAGTGTGTGATAACGCTCCATTGCCAGCTCTTACAAGTATACAATGTAGTTTTGTGTTTCTACTGGTTTTGGTTTCTGGAATTGTTCTCCATTGGTACAGTTTTCCAGACTCTGAAGGTAATATCACCACCTGTCATCAATACACTTCACCACAATTCGTTCAAAGAAGCATTCAAGTGGGAATAAAGGAATCAATTGAAGCGCCAAATACAGTAAATAAATGTGTTTAGGGTAATGTACAAATTGAGTCAATTAAATATCTCTTTCTTTCTTTGCCTTTTACAACATTGATATTTAAATTTGCTTACATAATTTTCCATTAACTTTGCACATAAACTACTTTTTTCTTAAGTTTTTATTATCTTGTTTGTCAGTGACCCAATTACACTGAAATTCTGTCTTTAGCTTGAACGTTGAGGAACTGGTTAGATGTTTGCATTGCTATTACTCACATAGTGGCCCTTAAGCCATTAGCATTATCTGCTTTAAAAGTGCATGCCAATTAGCATCCTATCCTGTAAATACTGTATATGTGGAAACTGTTTGTAAGCAATGGTTTATGTGTCTGTTTGTGTAAGTTTACATGTGTATATCCCCGTGTCCTACTTATTACAGAGCTTGTCTGTTACGGATGATTCGATCGCAGGTAGTCCTCGCTCTGTGTTGGCGGGGTTACTCAAAGAGCCCCGTCTCCTTGGGCGCTCGCGCACACATATCTTCTCCTCCTGCGAGGTGAGAGGCCGTGGGGTCACCACTGCATGAGCTTTTCCTGTAGTTAATGGTTAGCAATCATCATATTGTGTATATTTGATCAGCCCTGAACTTAAACTTTTAGTTTGTAAGGTGTTTTGAAGAGGAGAGTATTATAGCATGGCTCAGGCCTGCAGTATACAGGTACAGTCACTAGGGATGGTCGATTCACTTTTTTAACAAATGAGATTTAAGACAAATTATAAATTAAATGTGTACTTTTATTATTGCTTGGACAAAATGCTGCACAATTCTTTCCGAAATTGAAATATAACACTATAATATATTAATATAGCACTTGCATATTATTGGTCTTTTGTTGGTTTTGATTTCTTCTATTGTACTCATTTGTAAGTCGCTTTGGATAAAAGGTTCTGCTAAATAACTAAATGTAAATCGAATCTAAATGTAAATAACAAAACTGAATTGAAGTTTGAAAACAAGCCCAAAATCAAATAAATAAGTAACACAATTAAAACAAATATCTTCATATAAACAAAATAAGGCTCTGTCTGTGCTCTTTCCATTTAAAATTAGAGGCAACCGCTGCATTTGAATCGTGATCCAAACAGAGATGCTGCATACATGCAACATATGAGCAGTTTTTAATCTAAATAAGATTGTATCATTTCGAAATTGGAAGCAAAAACAGAATGGTCCGACTTCAGTTTTGTAAAAACTATACATACAAATATCTGCATAAAGCAGAAAGAGCAAACGAGCTGAATGAGATGCAGATTCACTCTCTGCCAGCAGGTGGCACTTAAAGCATTTCCTTGGTTTCTGCTGTAAACAAAGCAGCGCTGAAGTTTTTACAGCTTTATACAGAGACAAGATGAAAATAAAAAATACCATCTAAACTTTTCTAAAGACCATGAGTTCCCCTCAGACATGCATTCATATAAACTCCCACCCCTAATTGAATCGCAATTTGTTAAGTCAAGTCACCTTTATTTATTTAGCGCTTTTAACAATACAAATTTTGTCAAAGCAACTGGACAATATCAAAAAGGAAAATAGTGTATCACTAATGTAAAATGAAAAGATTAAACACTCAATTTTCAGTTAAGGGCATTTCATTGTTGAATTCAGTGATGTCATCGTCCAACTCAGTTCACTTTAAATAGTATCTGTGCAATCAAGTCGGTGATATCGCTGGAAATGAAGTGTCCCAACTAAGCAAGCCGGAGGCGACAACGGCAAGGAACCAAAACTCCATTGGTGACAGAACAGAGAAAGAAACCTTGGGAGAAACCAGGCTCAGTCGGGGCTCAGGCTCAGTTTAGCATCTCAAACGATTTGAATCGTCACATACTGTATATGAATCGATTTTAACCGACTCGCGGTCAATCGTTACATCCCTAACAGTCACATTAGTAATATTTCAGCGAGTCACTTTCAAACCAAACAGCTTTCTGGTGGTCACAAATACGTGGGAACTTTTTTAATTGGATTTCTATTGAAAATGACTGGATTTCACTTGTGAAATTTCATCAGGAGGCAACAGTAAATGTGTCTATTTGGCTCTTGCATTTGTGCATAGTAAGGCACAGAATAGCAGGTTTATCCCCTCTTAATACATCCAGGCTGGTCATTCTGTGCTCCCTGCCTATGCTTAGGATCTTTTCACAGTAAATGCGTCATTGTTATGTACATGGTATGTGGAATTTCCCAAATGATTGCAACAGTCTTCCTACGTAAGTAAGCTGTTGCTACAGGTAACGTTATTTTACAAGTTGTGTTGGGTGTGTCAGTGGCTCAGTATTAAAGGAATAATTTATAAAAAAGAAATTATTAGTAATACCTCCTCATGTCTTTACAAACCTGTATGACATACTGTACATTATTCAGTGTTCTGAAAAATGGTCCTACTGCTCTTTTCTATAAAATGGAAGCATTTTATGAACTGCACAACTCCAAAATGGTCAAAAAAGCACAATGAAAGTGTCATAAAAGTAGTTTATGATTCACACACTATAGTACAAGCCTTCTGAACCCATACAATACTCACCTTCCAGAAATAGTGGCTGGTAAATACCCAATTTTATCACCTCTTAAGTTTTTTTACACACACACACACACACACATACACATACATATATATTATATAAAACTAATTAAAATATTAGTTTTTTATTTGAATTTGTTCATTTAAAAGTAGACACTTCAAGCTTTTTAAATTCTATTGATTTTAGTCTTATGTATCTGAGTATTTAAGGTTTCTCTGTGAATCAGGGAAATCTGAATGTGAACGAGCCGGCGCGTGGTGGGTTAAAGCCGCTGCATTCAATTTTATCTTTAGATGGTAAATTTAGATTTCAAATTCAATATTGATTTTAGAACTGTTGAAATTATTTACTGTATGCAACGCAAGTACTTTATAAGTAACTGTAATTAACAGTAGTCCCTTACTTTACTTTTTTAGTGGATAAGTAATTTAATTACAGTAATTCAATTAAGTTTAATTAGTAACACGTTACACCCGACACTGCTTCCATAGTATTTTTTTTTCTTACTATGGAAGTCAATGATGACCCAAAATAGCCTAGTTACAAACTTTCTTCAAAATATCTTCCTTTGTGTTCAGCAGAACAAAGACATTCATACAGGTTTGGAAATACTTAAGGGTGAGTAAATGACAGAATTTTCATTTTTGGGTGAACTATCCCTTTAATGTACTAATAATTTCAGAAAATTTGCAAAGATTACAACTGATCAGTAGTGCTCTTTTGAGCTTTGCAGCCCCTGGTCACTACATTTTATTGAAAAGAGCTGCAACTAAATATTTGAGAACCTCTCGTTTCAGACTTCAGTCTGTCTTGGTTCTTGATGTCTTCCACTGCTTCTGACCTGATTTCATAGGTGTGCTCTAGATTCTGTCTGCCCTGGTAGGAGTCTGTTTATCTATAAACAGACACTTTTAATTCAGGCATACAAAATTAAAATAAATTTGACTTGAAATATCTCAAACATATATAGGTTATTATTCGTTTTTTTGTATGACATAATGGTGTATTGCAGTCTTCCACACCTTATGACTCTGCTCAGGTTTCCAGTTCAAACATAAATACAGAAATTCTCTTTAATTTTAGACTCTTGATGATGGCCCTCTTCCAGCGGTGAAGCAATACATGTGGCAGAACCGCCCCCTTTCCGAGTGGACCAATCAGCAGGTCTGTCACTGGTTGATGGGTATGAATATGGAACAGTATATAGCAGAGTTTACTGCGAAAGGTGTGGATGGCCAACATCTCTTGTGCATGGACAGCAGTAAACTTAAGGTTGGTCCTTGTGTATTTTGATTATTTTCTGATTGCAGTGTTAATTTAAATAATATTCCACTGAAATATGTGTTGTCTTCCAGGAGCTTGGCGTTTCTAGTCAAAGAGATCGCTCCACTATTAAGAGGAGACTAAGAGACATGAAAAAGACTCAGGAAAAACTCGAAAAGCAGCAAGTAAAAAAAGTAAAAGAAAGGGGGAGAGAAAAAGAGGCAGAGAATAAAAGCAGCCAACCAACAAACCTTGAATCAGCCTGCTGAGGTAACGAAGTCAAGGACCGCAAACGTACGCGCTCACCGTCCCAAGTAATGATAATGTGTGCTGATAGAAGTGGAGTAGACTGTCACACACAGATGATTTGTAGACCGTTCAGAAAGTAACAGCATGTGTGAACACAGAGGTTTTCTGCCAGTAAAGCCTGACGGAACACATATTTTTTACTGTAAATGTGTTTTTTGATAAGCTTGTTATTAATGTCTCTTTTTGACACAACCCAGGAGTTAAAGAATCGATTCCTGTCCGTCACACTGAAATTCAACATGCATAATGGCACTTTGAGAACATGGGAACTTAATCTAATTATCCAGAAAGGAAATGTAATTGCCTTTAACTGATTTACTTGAGTGTTGTGGAGTTGAGGTATTTTTGGGATGCTGCAGTGTACATGGTACTAAAAACGATTTTTTTAAATTAACGCCAAATTATCATGAGCCAAGCTGCCAGTGCACACTCTGCACTTTAGCCAAAAGTTAACTAGCAATCCACGTGTGAACCTCTCAAAGTGATGCACACACATTCCCCGGTTAATAGAGCACACCAGGTAAGCTTCGGCTCTCTCTTCTAGTGTGCACTTTTAAGTGAGCACTTTGCCACCCTAGACAGACTTATTTTCTTCTTTATTTTTGGGGAAGAATCATCATTTTTCTTTTGCTTTTTTAATTTCTACTGTACATAACTCTTAGTGATGTACATTTTACTGCAGAGAGGAGAGCTATTCATTGTCTTCTGCCACAAATGATGATTTTACATGTGTATTAATAAATATTTTACAACTACATAATTTTATTTATTTTTGTCTTTTTTAATGAAATTGTTTAATTTTAGGACATTTGTTTGTACCTCATGACACATGTAGCTTCAACGATATTTCATGAACTGTCAATTAAATGATTTTTTCAGAGTACACCTGACAATTTGATTTAGCATTCATTCTGGTGATGCACCCAACATTTTGCATCAGTGTCATCTTAACAATGTACCTACATTTTAAGTGTGATTTCATATCGATGTGTGAAAATTACGGTGGCCAAGAGAGCTGAATGCGCTGCAAATAGAAAAAAACACCAGCAAATTAAATTAATGCTCACAACACAACCAAAAAAGAAAAAGAAACTCGCTGCAAATGAAATTCTTTAATTGTGTTGTGAGTATTTGCAGCAGCTGCTGTCAAATTGAGGATGTTTTCTTGATTTGCTGGTGCTTTTTCTATTTGCACGTGTTTTCTGAAGTTGCAGCGCTTTGAACTCTCTCGGCCACTGTAGAAAATGCTTTATTGGCTTAATAGCCTTATTATTATTTGATACTTTATCTTATGCAGATTGGTACAGGCACTATTGATATAGGATCTCAGTAACCCTTCAGTTTATTAATAAGCCGGGTGTCCAACACACAAACTTTGAAGAAGGCATGTTTGTAGCTAAATTAATTTGGAAAAGTATGTTGCTGTTTTAAATGTGATCACAAATATTAAATTATTTCACAATTACAAGCATTACATGAGAATTACACAATTAATAACATGTCCAATTTTTAAGTAGAAAGACTGAAATAGTATTTTCTTGTAAAATGCGCTCCAATAATCTGTTCATAGCTTACATTTTTAGTGTAAAGGGATAGAAAATACAGTTTGTACAGTATAAAAACTATTATGTCTATGGAATGTCACTATAAACCTGTGTGTGTTTGTGTGTGCATATGTATTGTATGCATGTAATAGCCTCTAGTCCAGGGATCTCAAACCCTGCTCCTGGAGAGCTACCATCCTGCAGATTTCAGTTCCAACCCTTCTCCAACACACCTGTCTGAAATTAGCAAGTAGCCTTGAAGATCTTGATTAGCTGGTTCAGGTGTGTTTGATTGGGGTTGGAGCAGAAATATGGAAGGATGATAGCTCTCCAGGAGCAGGGTTGGAGACCCCTGCTCTAGTCCATATATACATACATATACTTTAGCGTATTGCTTATCTCTAAGTCTAAGCTATAGGCACAAAACTCAACATTTTATTTATGAATGTCTCAGTATAAGTTGTCTGCGTCACCTGCATCAGTTTTATGCCTGTTTATCAGCACTACACCTGTGCCTTTCACATCAATCATTAATCCTGCGCTCATGTCTCCAGCCTAAGTATTAGAGCCACTGTCTGCTGTGGAGCTCTATCTTCAGTTGTCTGTATGCGTTCTGTTCAGGTATCTGTTCTAGCAGACTCATTATGTGTCTCTATATTCCATCAATTAATTCAACTTCTGTCTTTTGTTTCTGTCCACTGCACCATCTCATGTCTGTCTTTCTTTTAAAGGTGTATTCAAAGATGAATCAGATTTACAGCTGACAAAGTTGTGCACCAAAACAATTTGTTTAAAAACATTGCACCTCTTATATCAATTTAGGTCCAGCAAAACTTTATTTGGAAAATGAATACCAAATATCTAATAATCCGTTTCATTGCTTCAGTGTCAACTTTGTGTGATCTAATACATTTAAGTGGCTCAAATTCAGATGTCACCACTTTTCATTTAACAAGTCACTTTACAAATTAATACAGAATTAATACATTTCATTATTTGAGAATTTGCATAGCCAAAAGGTGGTTTAAAAACATAAAAGCAACTTCATATTTACACAAAGGTATTTTCAAATGAAACCTTTAGAATCTGGTCTTACAATGAATTGTGGCAGTCAACCAATAATATATCAAACTGTTCATAACAAGGTAACTCTTAATAAAATCAGCCCCAGTTGTAGTAGTTCAAGTACAGTGAAGAAAAAAAAATACATATGAAAATAAAATATGTACCTGACTGGTTTGAACAATTAAGCAACAAATAGAATAAAAAATCCAAAGACACAAATATTTACATTCATCCAGGTTGTTTTAGCTGGTTATCAGGATAAGAAAGAATATGAAACAAGCAGTCCTGACTCACACAAGCCATTCATAAAACAAAACAACCAGTTTGTACAACAGAAGCCTCTGCTGAGAATAAATACATTAAATGTATATACATACATTGCTGTGTGCATGAGAAGTGAACTGTGATATGAAAATGGGGTGGAACATTCTGAAGCCAATCTCAATGTAAAACAAAACTCAAACTTACTAAACCTATTTTTTATCCTTGTTCATCATTCGTCTTTCAGACACCATTTTGTAACACAATCTCTATCAAGCTCAAATGTTTCCTTTCACGTTTTGATGGAATAGCAACAGTAAGAAAAGTTCAGTGTGTGCAAAAGTAAGCATTAAAGGGCTTAGGAAGGGAGTCTTTGGTTTGATTTCAATCAGATTAGCATTTAGCTAGGAGTAGCTCTCATTTTCATTCCAAGAAGTCATCCATTGTTTCTTCTCCGGAGGATCCACTTCCTCTTTCCTCGGCTCGTTTCCCCTCTCTTCCCTCTTTATCCGCACAGCATTATAACTGGGGACGCTGTCATCATACTTGGAACGTTTGAAAAATCCACACTGTTCAGAAAAAAGTCAATTAGCGCGAGATAGTGCTAACAATGCTAAACAGCATCTTTATGCAGGAAAATGTGTAAAAAACTAAGACATAGTGATGTTTTCTGTGTGTGCAGCATGCCTAGCATGAGGAAATAACGAAACATCCAATGTTTTAAAGAAGATATAAGCAAGAATCTGGCTGTAGAAAGAACCGTATGCGCTGAAAGCGAGAGAGATGCTTCAGGAAACATCCCAAGCAGGCCAGAGAAATGTGCAAGTTCCCAAATCAAGCCACATCTAAAGACTTGAAAGAGCTTTAGAGATTCAGATATTCAGTCATACCCAGTCACACGCACCTGAGTCATTGCAAACCTGTATAAACCCTTTTCCAACAACTTCACGCATGATTAGTTTGCATTCCTCAAAGCATTTCGCTTATGTCTGAGCAATAAAAGCCATGGAAACGTCCACCATTTTTACCCCACATCTAGGCACTGACAGGCAGCACGTGCTTCAGGCTAAAGCGGGTTAGCATGGGCTAACTCTTCATGCTAGCTCTGAGCACAACTAGCACATGCTAGCTCTGAGGTCAACTTGATCTGTGAGATCTTTTACCCTAAGAGAGAGGTTCTTGTTCTCTGTTTCTCTGTTTACGCATCTGGAGTCAGCCTCTCTTTTTCAGGTTCTTTGCTGCTTTGGCCGAAAAAACCACACTAAAAGGGGTAAAGGTTTGTGATTGAAATACTTAAAGTCATGTGAATAGTACAATATGTTGAAAATCTGTTTTCAGTGTTAAATACAAGTGACAGTAAACACAGGGTTTGGTAGTCCTAAATGGGTTGGTGAGTTTAGTCGTATCATCTTACCTTCCAAAGCAAGAAGACCAAAAGGCCCAGCAAAAGTAGTCCGAGTAAAATTGCCACCAGTATGACCCACCAGGGCATACCGCCGTACTGCGCAACTTTGCGCTCTGGAAACACGGTAACGCGTGCCTGTAACAGGACAATTTTTTTTTTTTTAAATGCATTTATCACCTCAAGATGAGTTTTCAGACCTGCATAGAATATATAAAGCTGAAAGTGTCCTCACCAGTGCTGGTTCATTATTCAGCTGTATATTTGTAGCTGAGGTCTTGAAATCAAGTGATGCTTTGACAATAATATCAATGTAGTTCATTTTTGCATAGTCCTGTAAGAAATATTTTATGATCGTTTAATGACATATTATAAAGAAAAGGAAAATTAGTTTAAAAGGAATGAGAATTATCAAGTTTATAACACCTCATTATTAGAAATAAAAACGCCAAATTATTATAAATATTTTATCTGCTGTGCCAGACAGGTTGCGCAGACCCCTGGCGTTTTTTCAACCCCCATAATAAGGCTTTTTCTTATTTTTCGCAAGAACACCATTGTTATTCGAGAATTGACTACTTTGTATAGATACAAGTCTCATTTCCTTAGTAAAGGGAGTAGAATATTCCGCTATCGTAGAGTCTGATCATGCTCCCTTACTAGATATCTCCTTTCCGTCTAATTTTAAACTCATCACTGTTGTCAGATGAATCGTCTTCAATTGACAGTTTTTTAGAAATGAATTCTACAAAGTATGTCTCTTTGTGCTTAGGGGAGACATTATATCTTACACTGCTTTTATTAATAGAGAGAGGGGAAGGAAAAGGCAACATTTAATTGATGCAATATCCAAAATTGACCGTCAATACTTAACTTCTCCTACAGCAGAGCTTTATAAGGAATGGATTGATCTTCAGACCCAATATCATTTAATTTCATCAAGTCATGCAGAACAGCTTATTCACAAATCACAAGGTTTTTTTATGAACACGGCGATAAGGCTAGCCGATTCTTAGCCCGTCAACTTAATTCCAGGTCATCAGCACAACATATTTCTGAAATTGCAAATGATGCCGGGGAACAAACAATTGATTCCCTTAAAATTAACAACATTTTTATGAACTTTTATGAAGGATCAGTTTAAATTGGTAGCGTTTTTTGATAAAATAAATGTTCCCACTATTTCTCCGGAACACAAAAAAGACTTAGATCATCCCCTTCAGCTGCAAGAAATATTTAATGCCATATCAGCGCTGCAGAACTGCAAGACCTAATGGCTTTCCGATCGAATTTTATAAGAAGTTTTCTGCTAAATTATCCCCGCTCCTTCTCAGTATGTTTGAACATTCTTTATCTCAAGGAACTTTGCCAAAGTCCCTTACCGAAGCACTGATTACACTTTTGTTGAAGCTCCAGAAAGACCCAACAAAATGTAGCTCATATCGACCAATTTCTTTGTTAAACGCAGATCAAAGTTCAAGGTTTTTTTATTCGTCACATACTCAATTATACAGAATATAATCAGTAGTGAAATGAAATGTCAACATTTTAGCAAAATTACTGGCTATTCGATTAGAGTCTCCATTAGTTAATATCATTTCAGTTAACCAGACCAGTTTTATAAAAGGTCGGCACATATTTTCTAACATCTGTCACCTTTTAACTGTTCTGTACACCCCCTCATCTCTAGACATCCCTGAAATTGTAGCATCATTAGATGTCAAAAAGGCATTCGATTGGGTGGAATGGGACTATCTTTTTTTCGCTATTGATAGGTTCGCATTCATTCCCAAATTTATAGAGCGGATCCATCTGCTGTATACTTCGCCAGTTGCTTCAGTGGTTACTAATAAATTGAGGTAAAAAAAAATCCTTTATCAAGGGGCACTCGGCAGGGGTGCCCATTAAGCCCGCTTTTGTTTACAATTGCAATTGAACCCTTGTCCCTTGGCCTGCTTCTTTACATTTCAGATCCCCTATCATGCATTAACGATATTATCAAAGTCTTGCGCAATTTTGGGACCTTCTCTGGCTATAAGTTGAATATCTCTAAAGGTGAATGCATGCCTGTTAACACACTTGCTAGGCAGATGTGAGACTAGCTAGACTCTGTGTTTCCCTTTAGCATGGCAAGATCTAAATTTAAATATCTGGTTATCAATATCACTCAAATCTTCAAAGGACTATATGAAAATGATTTTGCTCCTTTATTGACTAAAACTAAACTTGATCTATACAAATGGAGGATTCTCCATTTGTCTCTGATTGGCAGAGTGAACTGTATTAAAATGACAGTTCTCCCAAGATTCTTATAACTATTTCAGTGCCTCCCCATCTTCCTATCCAAAACCTTTTCAACAAATTAGATAAACCTTTTTCACAGTTTTACATGGGATGGGGAAATCCCTAGGATTCGTAAAGAGTTTCTCAAGAAAAATAGGAGTGACAGAGGTTTAGCTCTCCCTAAACTTTTATACTATTATTGGGCGGCTAATGCTCAAAAGATAATTTTCTGGATGCACTCATTAGGAGGTACTGATTGGGATGAAACAGCAACCTCTTTACAAGCCTTAATAACATCTGGCTTACCTATTCAAATAGCACAACAAACATCAAATTCAGTTGTTCATTTCACTCTTAAAATATGGACTCATCAGCATTTGAAGTTAAGACAAACACTCTTGTTTCAGAGTCCAATATGCAATAATCATGCATTCCTCCCTGCAAAACTAGACTGCATTTAAACAGTTGCAAAATAAGGACATCGCTCAGTTTGGTGATCTTTATATTGATGCTATTTTGCCAGCTTTAATGATCTGAGTTCCAAATTCAATCTTAATTCAGCTGACCTTTTCCGTTATTTTCAGATATGTGATTTTGTGAATGCCTGTAGCTCATCATTTCCAAACATTCAGATCCTACCCACTAGGGATCTGAATGTTTCCCTCAAAGTCAGCTGCTGACTCTCTGTTAGAAGTACCCCTCCATTTACAAGGCCTTGTTTCAAGAATATATACAACTCTTATGTCTTTAAAGAGTGCAGGAACAGACAAGATTCAAAGCAGATGGGAGAAAGAGCTCGGAGTAGTATTTTCAGAGGTATTTTGGAATAATGCCCTCCGTATAGTGAATGGTAGTACCTCCTATGCCCGATTGAATTTAATACAGTTTAAAGTATTGCATGGTATGCACTTAAGCAGAACAAGGATTGCCTCCTTTAATCCTACTTTTGAAAAGACCTGTATCAGGTGTCACACAGGTGAAGCAGACCTGAATCACATGTTTTGGACCTCCCCCACACTTACTGCTAATTGGTCAACCATGTGTGATACACTTTCTAAAGTGTGTGAAGCACAGCTGAAGCCATGTGTTGAGTTTGCAATATTTGGTGTTCCAGATGATAAATCCAATTTGACTCAGAGACAACTAAACATTATTGCCTTTGCATTCTTATTGGCCTCGCAGACACATTTTATTACATTGGAAATCTACAAATCCACCTAAAGCAACATACTGGCTTCAGCATCTGATGTTATACCTACACTTAGAAAAGATTACATGTTCAATTAGAGGTTCCCATAAATTCTCATATGTCTGGCAACCCTTATTACCATATTTCTCTGCTATAAATATACTACCTGGGGAGTAATATGTTTTTTTTAAAGTTAAGTGACAGTGCATATAATACCCAAACTGTGTTTTTCTTTACAATTTTATCTTTTGATCATTATTTAACTGCTGCATAATTGTATTTATGTTTTATTTTGATTTGTATTATCATTATTGCTATCACTATCATAATTATTATTATTATTTATTATAGGCATGTTGTTCTGGGTTGGTTGGGGAGGGTTTAAGAATGTAAAAATACAGTTTCTGTACAAATAATAGCATTTGTCTTTGGAATAAAATGAAGAGAAAAAAATAATAATAATATTTTATCTGTATTGATGTTGGTTTCATATGATGATATACAAGAAAATGTAATGCCATCATGAAATACACAAAAAATCATCTTGAATACATGAGTGAACTCATCTCATATGATGATTAAAAGTTTTTTTTAAATATAGTTTGCAAAGTAAAAAGTATTTTATATGGATTTCATGAATTATTAATACTACCACATACAATTTTTACCTTGACACACTTGAGACAACTTTTATATTAATAAGCAGTGGAGCAGTTTTGTTAAACACAATTGTATTACTTTTAAGAAGTAATAATAATGTATTCATAATAATACATTTAATAGTTTATGCCATTTAAAAAAATTGGCTCACAAAAAATGAACTGCCACACTCACCTCCAGGAAGGTAGCGTTCCAAAGGTAAGCTCTCAGGCTGATGACAGCATTGCTGTCCATTCCCGTTAGAGGACATCTGAATATTACACAGTCCGCCCCGTCATTACACGACTAAAAACACAACAAGACAGTGATTAGAAACAGAACGCTGACTATCAGCTCAAGGACACACATACAGGGCATTCAAAAATATAATTTTTGCAGCCTAAAGCTAAAATGCTTTTAATTATTGTTATGAGGGTCTGAATACTTCTGTCACTGTGACATTTAAGTTGTTTCTTTTTAAAATATTTGCTAAGTTATAACTCATTCTGGGGTATTAAGGCATAATGCGAGTATAAATGCATTGTATTCTTCATGTTTGGTTGACTTTACCAAAACTGTGAATTTCCTCTTGTCAGTAAAAAGAGAGGCTGTGCCCTCTTTAGCAGGAGTTTCCCCAATTTCACGTTTAGTTCGTGACACCGAAGGCTCCTAGATAAACCGTAAGACAGAACAATGATCAGTTTATTTCAAAATGGATGCAACGTTTCAAAAACAAAACTATGGTTTTGACTTTTACTAAGATTTTAGAACTATACCTTCAAACCGAGTTTGTTGACCTCATCTTTATTGGAGCAGCTGAAGCTGTCTAAACCGGTTGGGGTCATCTTCATGAGGTACAGCAGCCACTTGCCCTGAGAGTTATGCTTAGGCCATTCAATAATCATAGAAGCCGTGCCGAATGATGTAAGGGGTTTGCCCAAATTTGTAACCTGTAAATCAATATATATATAAAAAAAAAACAATCTCTAAATAAATACTGTGACATGTAAGATAGTTTGTATGCAAATAAATACATATTTTCTAAACAAACCAAAGGAGGTATTATAAATGTACAAAATGTAGCTTTATATACAAAAATTGTAAGTTTTATGTAAGGAAATCTAATAATCACCCTGAATTCATAGTCAATTGGACTGCCGACATCAGTTGCCAACTTCATTGCGCTCTCTCCTTTAACTTCTCCAGTAAAGTAGACCTGAGATGGCTTAGCAATGCTGGAGATGGTACATGATGATAGAACATGAAGATACAAATAAAGGACACTGATATTATCATCATCAGAAGATGAGAAATGATAACCTACCCTGAGAGGGACAACAGCAGCTGGATCTTAACAATGGCTTTGGCTTTGATTACTTGTAACTGTTTCTGATCACTTGTCCTGCAATTAGCAAAAAGAAAAATGGAAATATGAATCTATGCTAAAAACAAAAGAAAATACTACGTTTTTATACTATGTCTTTGGTAAGAGTTATGTTACTACTCACGTTTTGAGTTTAAGGTCAATTTCGATTTCAGTGGTATCCAAAGAAATTCCTCCCGTGTTCAGAATGATGTAAAAAGTTGTCTGAAAAAGTTTATTTTAAGTCAAAACACCAAAAATAGAGATTTTCCATTATAATGATATAAAATACAAATACAAAAACTATTACATTGTCTAATATAATTCAAATGTTCACCTCAGCATCTTTTTTGAATGGATTTCCGAGATCACAATCGGCTTGTGACCCATTCTGATTGGCTAGACAGATGATTGGTTTATCCTGTAAAGATTTAGCAGCACTTCAAAACAAATTCTTAATCAAAATATTAATGATAATACAAATAATGAACAATAAATAAGTTGGTCATAAGTTAGACACAGCTGAACTTACACCAGATTTAGTGCGAACGGCAGAATAAGAGAGGGATTTGGGGAACGAGGAAGACAGCAGCGCTTCATACGCATCTTCACCCTGGTTCACCACCTTGATCTCCAAGGCAATGTCCTTCTGATCACTAAGAGACAGGATGGGAACTCCATTTTCCCTGTGAGGAGAAACAGTTTATGTTTACATAATATATGTGTGTGTGCTGTGTATATTATTATGTATGTATAAATATACACACATGCATTTATTTTGAAAATATTTACATGTATTTACATGTACATGTATTTAAATGTACATATTTATATAATTTATATTATAAATAAATATATTTAATATACAAATATAACATATTTGTCTTAAATAGTACATTTAAATGTCATGAGGGAGCAGCTGCATGCTTTCCGAAATTCCTACATATTAAAAACATGATATTAAAATGATATGGTAGTCCAGGGGTAGGCAGCGTCGGTGCTGGAGTGCCGCTGTCCTGCAGAGTTTAGCTCCAACTCTAATCAAACACACCTGAACAAGCTAATCAAGGTTTTCAGGATTAATAGGGCTAAAGGCAGGTGAGTTTTTTTTCAGGGTTGGAGCTAAACCCTAAATCGGCACTCCAGGACCGACGTTGCCTACGACTGTTAGTCATTTCATTAAAGTGAAAGGTTATGAAAGGTTATGAAAGGTTCTTTTATTGGTTTTGGGAGTCCCCAACAACAGGTTGACATGCATTCAAGATCAAAAAACATTTTCATTTTCATATAATATGCATTTATTTGTACATTATTTGCTCAACGACTGCCAAATGATTCGCTCAATGATAATTTTTTTCCAAACTCCTCCTTTGCGTGACGCTGAGCTGCTGTAATTGGTCGATTTCATTTAAAGCAGTGTTTGTGATTTGTGGATAGCCGTTACCGGGGAAACCGCTATTTTTTACGCCCCAAAAGCGGCACCTAGCGGCAACAAGTGGACGGGCAATATGCTAATGTTTCATTTTGACGTTTTTAAAACCGACTCGTTTCAATGACTCAGAGTCGACTCTTTCATTTGAGAGACAATAACTTTATACACGGGGCTCTTTCAGATTTTAAACTTTGCAGGATGTTTTCACTCACTTAGAGCTGTGTTACACACTGCATGAAAGATCATTTTGAAAAAATCTATAATAGGGGCACTTTAAAAAAAAACATAAATAAATACAAACTCACTCAGGTAATGGATGGAAGATGTCTCTGTTTTGTTCCCTGGTGTGGAATTTATACTGTAGTTGCAGGTCACTGTGACAGACATTATCAGTACCACATCCTTCCTTGATAAATTGAACCTGAAAGCCAATGATTCAGAATATCATTTAATACTGAATGAGATCTGTAGATGTGTTTGGTACTGGTTTACTTCAGTCCTAAGTTAAAAAGTTAAGTTAGTTGGATAAAGTTGAGCGGTTTGTCCAAAGTTTGGGGTCAACAAGATTTTTTTTTTTTAAGTCAAGTCACCTTTATTTATATAGCGCTTTTAACAATACAAATTGTGTCAATCTGTGCAATAAAGTCGGTGATATCGCTGGAAATGAAGATTCCCCAACTAAGCAAGTCAGAGGCGACAACGGCAAGGAACCAAAACTCCATCGGTGACAGAACGGAGAAAAAACCTTGGGAGAAACCAGGCTCAGTCGGGGGCCAGTCCCCCTCCGGCCAGACGAACCAGTAGTTTGTTCCAACTGCAGCAAAGTCAGATTGTAAGGGCTCCACTAGTTCCAGTGGTCTTTTATTCAATTTAAGGATTCAGCCAGGATGCGTTATATTGAACAAAATATATATTAAGATCACTTTGCGTTATTATAATTTTATTATAGTCTTCATAATAATCAGAAATGTTTCTTGAGCAGCAAATCAGCGTATTAGAATGATTTCTGAAGGATCACTTGAACCTAAAGACTACTGAATATTCAGCTTTGCATCACAGGTATAAATTACATTTTTAAACAAATTCACATAGACAACAGTTATTTTAAACTGTAAAAATATTTCACAATATTATTGTTTTTACTGTATATGTGATCAAATAATTTCAGCATTGGTGAGAATAAGAGTTTTCTTTCAAAAACATAACAAAATCTTACCAACCCCAAAGTTTTGAATGACGGTATATCTGTACACTGCCGCTCAAATGTTTGGGATCCGTAAGATTTGTCATGTTTTTTAAAGAAGTGTCTTATGCTCATCAAGGCTGTATCTACATGATACAGAAACAATGTTATTTTGTGAAATTGTATTACAATTTAAAATAGTAGTTTTCTATTTTAATATACTTTAAAATATAATTTGTTGCTGTGATCAAAGCTGAATTTTCAGCATCATTACTCCAGTCTTCAATGTCACGTGATCTTCAGAAATCATTCTAATATACTGATTTATAAGCAATGTTGTAATCTGTTGTGCTGCTTCATTTATTTATTTATTTGTATTTATTTCTATTTATTTATTTTTTTTGGGGGTATTATTAATATTCTCTGATAAATAAAAATAGCAAAAGAACCGCATTTATTGAAAAACAAATAAATTGTTACAATATTGTAACAATGCTATTCAAAATTTGGGGTCCATAAATGTTTTTCTTTCTTTCTTTTTTTAAAATAAATTCATACTTTTATTCAGGAGGGGTGAATTAAATGAATAAAAAGCAAAAAGCCATAGTAAAGACTTATTTTGTTAGAAAAGATTTCTATTTTGAACAAATGCTGCTCTTTGCATTCTTTGTATAACTTTATATTCATCGAAGAATCCAAGAAAAAAGTTCCAAAAACCAACATGAAGCAGCCCAAGTTTCAACACTCATAATAAATCAGTATATTAGAATGAGTTCTGAAGGATCATGTGACACTGAAGACTGGAGTAATGATGCTGAAAATTCAGCGCTGCGTCACAGAAATAAATAATATTTTAAGGGATATTAAAATAGGAAACCAATATTAGAAATTGCAATACGATTTCACAATATAACAGTTTTTTTTCTGTATTTTTGATCAAATAAATACAGCCTTGATGAGCAGAAAAGAATCCCTTAAAAACATACAAATCTTACTGATCCCAAACTTTTGAGCCGCAGTGTATATTATAAATAAGATCATGGTAGATCACCGAAAATGCAAATATTTCTTAAGAAGATGATGGTACCTTGGTAACAGTGGTGGCGTCTTGGTTAGAGTCCAGGATGGGAAGCAGGTTTGGGAGAGCGCTCTGTCTCTTCCTGCGTGTGGATGGGTTCAGGATCTCCACAGAGACTTCAATCGGGATGCCTCTCAGTTTGTCTTTTAGGATTTCCTTTGTACATAATATACTTGCATTATTAAAAGACATTAACATTTTACATTGTTTGCAGCATAATGCCATTCCATAACTAAAGTGTCAAACGTACCCTTAATCCAGAAGTAAAAACAATCACCACTAGATGGCAGTACTTCCCTTTTTACTGCATCAACGTAAAGCCATTCCTTACTACCCCTGTTGATTTATTGTCACAACCAGAGCCGATATTACCTATACGCAGAATACACAAGCTGCGAAGGGCCCCCGAAACACCAGGGGGCCCCCTCGCTCTCAAAGATGATTTTGTAATTTGGTCAGCGGCTATGAAAACATGAATGATAATACAAAAAACAGTCAAATCATGTAATGTGAATGTCGTAAAGTCTCTTGCTCGAGACAAAAAAAAGATTGTATTGAAAGCATAGCGAGCCGCGGAAGAGACACGTTTCTCGCGATTCGAGACGGAGTGAAAACATGGACAAATGCTTTTCATTCATTCGTTCGTAGCCACTTGACAACATGTCAATCCCTCCCCCAGGGTGACACAGTTTTGTGTAGGGACCGCAGAAGTCTAGGATCGGCTCTGCCTGTAAGTTTATTCTGAAGTCCTCGATTTAAAGTTGTTAATTTAACATCATGTCACTCAGTAGTTGTAATTTCCCCTCTAAATTGGGATCTGCTGTACCTGCAGTTTGAGGCTTCTAGTAACGCAGATTTCCGTGCCCTGACCCTTGAGCTCTACAACTCCTGTGCTTTCATACTCATTGGTTGAGCGCGGGTTGAAGATGACTCTAGAAGGAAGATTAAGTTTCTTCCTTTCAGATTCAACCTTGATAGTATATTTCACCTCTAAAGAAGGAAAAAAGACAAGGTCAAACAAAGCAATAACAAAATGTTGCCATTTGTTTACAGAGATCAGATTCTGCACAACAGAGATGAACGATTACTGAGTAGTAATTTACCTGCGAAGGTAAACAAGAAACATATACTTACTCAGAGTAGGATTATAGGTTTTGGGTTTGACTGAAAAACTGAAGCATGCTTTCACATCAAGGCTAAAAAACACAATAAAACCTTGCTGTTAGATGGGGGTCACTGGCTATTTGCTCATTTAATAAGGATTGCTTGTTTTGATTTTAGTTTTCTCACCATATAGAGTCTCCACAGGTTTTCTGAGTGAGGTCTAGCTCCTTTGGAGTGGTGGTGACAGTCTTTTCAATGCTGATAACTGACCGTGCTCTATAGTGTAAGACCCATAATTAATGCATTTAATCATTTATCCATATTGCTAAATTAAGATAAACAATAAATTATAATAATGATAATTAAAATGAGGATATATGAAAATGCATGTCAGTAAAAAAAGAATTAAAGTAAATTAAATCACATTTTTATAAAAAATCCTTAATAATCATTATAGGTTGTCTATCAATATGATCATACCTGTACACAAGCACTGAATCAGAGAGAGAGCCGATAGCCAGATCTGGGTAATTATTTCTGTCTAAATCCATGTTCCCAGCAAGAGAGTATCCAAAGAGTTTCACATTGTGATCTTGTCCTGCAAGAACCTGAAATGATCGCATTCATTATTGACAAATCAATGAGCGAATACTGAAGGAAAGAAAAGGGAATATATGGCTATACCTGGGCTTTTTTAAGGCCTTGAGGTGAACCATGGAAGATAAATACAGTTTCCAGCTCCATTACTGTCATATGGGGCACCGACTGCAACATCTGAAAAACAGCAGGATTACATTAAGAAAATTAGTTACATATTTCATCCAAATATTATTGTGGTTATCACCAATAACATATACATGTTTTATGTTAATTTATGTATATTCTTCTCTCAAATCTGTTGGTTCTGGATGTTTTGCATTAGCTGTATTCATAGAAGAGACTATATACTAAACACATACCATGATAACCATCCAGGTTCACATCTCCCATGTTTTCCACAGCCAAACCAAACATGGAATAAGCAGCTCCATCTATTCTCTTGGGGGTGATCTTGTCCCAAGCCCCTTCCTCGTTAAGATAAACATAGATGGCCCCTCCGATAGCACCGTCCTTAATAAAGTACTGAGGTGCTCCGACTACAATGTCCTGCCACCTGTTTTAATAATCAGTGCAGAAGAATTATACATCTAGTGTTGCTATTGATAAATAAATCTAAAACTATACAAAATTAAATATATTAATTTGAAATAAAGCTGCAATAATAATACAAATGTAATAAAACAAACATAAGATGAATAAAATAAAAATAGACTTTAGATAAAAAAACCTTAACAATATTTTGAAATGTTGCCCCCCAAAAATTGAAGTATCAAATTACTAAAACTACAACAAAAATAAATGAAAACGAAATAGACATATTAAAAAAATTATCAAATACACATAATACATTAACTAAAATTGTAATTATAATAACAATAGAAAATATATATAAAAAAGCTAATTTATGAATAAATACTATAAAAATATCTAAATACTACTAAAGAAACACTGATCCACAACAAATAAAACACACATGCAAAACATATGCTTAATGAGACTATATAATATAATATATAATTCTGATGTTCTGTATCTTACCCATCTCCATTAATATCAAGCACTGCAAGATCATAACCAAAGGAAGAGGCAAGTCCGGCACCCTCCAGGGTGTATTCAGCTGTCAACATGGATGGTTTAACGTCGTCCTTCTTTAACAGCACAACTGCCCCACTGTGATTGGCTCTTGGAGCCCCTGCAACTATAGTTAACTGGCCTCTCTTAGTCAGCATTTTTCCAGAGTCCAGAGAGAAGCCTGTGACAAATCCAACCAATTAGGACATTTGATAAAGTTTAGTTAACCAAAAGAATACTGAAAATAATTTAGTGATGATGGAATATGCAATGATAAATCCATGAACAACATAATTCTGACTGACTTGGACACTCATATAATGTTATAGTTTTGCTCATGCACTGTGGATGTCAACACAAAGACAATAATGTAGCAACAACATTCACATGTGTTCACAAAAAGGACACAATGTATAGGATGTCGGTTGAATGCAAATAATTGATCAAGATGGCGTCCATGAAATCCCACAAACCCTAATGGCTATTGGAGGCCACATTGTAAAATTTCTCCTATGCAACCTAAAAGGGAGGTGACTGATACACAAACTTATCAGGATGGCTACTGGATATGCTAGTCATGAACAGCACACCTAGATTTACACAAACAAGATTTGCACCAAATAAAGCACAAACAACCAACCAGACCTAAAATGGATTAAAAGTAATCTATTTATATGCCTTGCATCCTGGAAACGTGTATACATCATCCTAAACACACCAGAATTCTTTAGCGAGACTGAGTTACATGATGGAGCAAGGATCGAGTGATATGGATGATGAATGGAATGTCATGTGATGATGGACTCACCTAAATAACTGTTAGCAGGGACAGGCACCAGGTCTGGATCAAGTTGACCCTCGTCTCCCACTTCATATGGGCCGTCATCAAAGATATTCTCTTCCCACAGAGAGCTGTTCTTCTGCTCTATCCGCACAACTCCTGACATCCACCCAGCGGAGGAGTGAGAGGAAAGGAAAGGAAAAGGGTGAAGGGTTGAGGATGGAGAAAGTGAATGAGTCAGAAAAGAAGTATCAAAAGGGGGGATAAAATACAATATGTTAGATACAATGAACTGATAAATAAAATTAACATGTCATGAAAGGTGCAAAAATGTGGGGAATTATGGGTCTTATTTGACAGTGGCCGATAATTGACCTGCCCATAACAACTGGGTTTTCACTAAACATTAAAAAGTATCACAAAAATTTGATTTACCTATACTTCAACACAAACATACATACAAGCTCTCTAATCCAACTTGTCCTCCAATACCTTTCCAGTTGTAAGCACCCGGTGCTCCAAACACCAGGTAGTGATAGTCCTTTGTGAATGTGGCAGAGAGACCCTGCTGGCACGATCCAAAACGCTCGTGTCCTCTGTTTCTCCCGTAACAGAACATCCAATCCCCTCCATCTTCATCAGCGGCATTATTAATTGTTAGGTCCTCACTTAGTACATAGCAACGACCCGTCACGTCACGCAGCTCCTGAACTGAGCCCACAAATAAGCGTCGCTGGTAGCGATGCGCACAGACCTGGAGAGAGACAGCAGGAGTTTGATGTAAATAAGTGAAATAAATAGCATAAAACTGTAATAAATAAATAAAAAACTAAAGAAATAGTCATAATAAATAATAATAAATAAAAACAAAACAGATATTTCAGCTATACACTACCGTTAAAAAAAAACAAAATAAAAATCTTTGTTTATATATATATATATATATATATATACCTGTAAATATTTCTGAAATATATACATGAAGCCTATGTGTGTGTGTATTTCTATATACATATAAATATAAACAGTACACGCGCATACATTATGTAAACACAGGGATGTGATTAATCACGATTAATCGATTTGACAGCACTGTTTTATTTTACTCATGTAGATTAAATAATGTATCATTTTAATATTCTGCACCATATACCGATTAGTGCTGGCAATAATTTTAATAAAGGTGCATCCACAATTTAAGCATGCACACACACGCACACACACACACACACACACACACACACACACTCTCTCTCTCTTACCAATATCTTTCCTCCAGGTCCCTGGCTCTGTACAGTAACTCCCATCCACTGGTTTTGCTTATTTTCATTTTCCAGGTTTTCTACATGCACAATAAAAATGCTAACTTAACACGTGCAGTAACTCATTATTATGTGTCTTACTTTCCTGTGTTTGAGTTTACCATCATTGTCAAACATCACTCGTTGGCATGATTGACTGGGAGAAGTTATGTCACAGTTGTACATGCCACCGTAATTTTTGACTTCTGCCCGGGCAATGCTTTAGCTTTTGGGGCACCAACAAGCAACCTGTAAACCAACAGAAATGAATTCATGGATTTGCAATACATTGAATTTCACATTACAAATCTGCAATTAGCATTGACTCCCCCTCATATGCCAATGCAGCTCCAAATAACAAAAAAGCATCATGTGTAAATAGCGTTTTAATATGTTTTCAGTGAGGAAATTGCATTTTTGAGAAACATGGTCAACAGTGTGGTCAGATTGGTGGTCATAATAGTCCTAATAAATTGCTAATCTGTTTACACTGATTCAGTCATCAGTTGCACACACAACAAACCACTTATGAAATTTCGGAGCAATATTTCAAACTCTGTAAATGGATATGTGTTCATTAAATATGGACAACATCTTATGAATTAAATGGCTCAAGCATCTCTAGCATGTCATTATTATCTTCCATTTCTCCCCACATGGGTCTTCAGTAGGATCTTCAGTGGAAACAATGCAGATTCAACAGCCCACATAGAAAATGAGCCATTGGCTGGACACACTACTTGTGCACTGTGTATTAGAGAGTGGGAGGAAGTCTTCTGTACACTCTTTCTATTAGTTCAGCTGATAAACTCCAGAGAATGTCTTTTCTCTTAGTCCATTTAGTCCACAGAAAACCTAGGAAATTCACCACCAAAGGCTGTATCTCTGGTTTCACTTCATTTATGTGAGTGAAAGCCTCTTTTCACTTCTTTGGATTGACTGGTTCAGCGATAACATTCATCCCAACACTTCACAGATTTTAGCTACACAAGCTCTCTTTGTGGGCATAGACAAAAAGAGTCTGACTGAAGAAAAGCCTAAATTTTCCACAATTCCCTCACTAAAAAGTTGAAGGAAGAGTGAAAGCACTTGGCAATGTCCTAGAACTCTTTAGATACATAAACTGATTTACTTTTAGGGCTACAGTAGCTTGACGTGGGACTTTATACTTTACTTTTTACTTTATCTACCCCTTAAAAGGTGCATATTAGTACTTTAGAGTAGTTATATGCATCCTCAAGACACAACAATGAAACTTTCAGGGGTAAATAATGTACAGCGATGTCCCTTAAGTGTGCTGCCTTAAAGGTAAGGAAACAAATATTGGGTTTCCAAATTCAATGTCATTTCAAGTGCGGTCCATTTCAAATGTGTGAAACAATTAAGTCATTATTACCTCTATTACTTAAGCATTCAGATTAACAAATGTGTGTTGTTTCTGGATAACTCAATAAAGGTCAGCTGAACATGTGTTTTCATATCCCTGGCCCTGAAATTTTGTGCCGAATTCTGGGTTTGCATAGGTTTGAAAAAGGGTGAGTTATTTGGGGGGGGATTCCTTAATTTAATGCTTTGATCTACAGATAATTCCAACAATCACTACTAATTCATCTGTGAGTGAACAACTATATAGGCCATGATCTGTCTGGATCACACACGAAAATAGAATAGCTTTAGAGTCACATTTTCCAACAGACAGCGACAGCACTGTTTTTCTGAAAGGGCAACACAAACTGTTTTGTGCAAAAAATAGCTACTGAATACCTGCTATTCATTGCACTCTTGAGAGCACACAGATTGCTATATCTGATGAAAATGTTCATGATTACATTAAATGTAATGCAATGCACAGGCCTGAAAATCAGTATATTACACAATACACAACCTACAACTCAACAAAGAATGTTCTAGTGGCCATTAACTTAGCCATAAAAAGTAAAGAAAAACAACAACAAAAGATATTACTGACAAACATATTCATAAGAATATATTAATACACACAGTCACAGCAATTCATAACTGTTTTATGTTTTGCAAACTAGTTTCAAATTCATATAGTATTTGTATGTATTGTATTATGTCATTTGTATTTGCAATTCAATCTCTGAGTCTTCTTACGCCTCAGAAAATAATTACGTTTTCTCATGATCAGGTTGATTTATACTCTGGAGCCGCAATATTTTCTAAAATGAATGCAGACAAGACCTCTTCGTTTTATTAAAAGCTTTGTTATTGGCCCAGCATCCCTTATGTTAATTGACCTACACCTTTCAGGAAATTACATGAATCTGGATCACAATCAGCTCCTGAACCACATCATTCCATTCTGACAACCCCTTAACTGATTTGTGGTTAATGTAATGTGTCTCCAATAATCACTCCCCAGAGAGATGTAATGAATAGCACGACAAGGATATGCCTCGCTACCACCATTGAGATGGTTTTGCTCCGTTACAGTTACATACAGGACTAACAAGCCCAAATTCCAGGAACAAAAGATGAAATTGGAAAGAACGTTGCACATTTTTATTTATAATCTTTGGAAACAAAAAAAAATTCCAAAGAACAACAGAGGGGAGAAGATGAAAGCTTCAGAAAGTGAGAGGGATGATGTGATAGAAGGAAAGAAAGAGAGAGGTGGAGGTGGGGGAGGGGAGAACAGAGAGGACAAGTACTCTATTTACTAAGAGGTTTTTCAGGCAGAGTCCTGAGGCCAGAGTCTGACACTGGCATTCAATTATACACAGAGTGATACAGACACAGAGAAATATGCCTCATCTGTTAAAAATGGCAGGCCCTCAACATACTCAGAAAGAAGCAATTAAGCAATTACTCATTCTAGAGAGTGAATGGTCTTGACTTCTTAAGCATTTCATATAATAGGAACGCAGAAACTGCAGGCCCGGCAACTTGAAAAACATTACTCTGATCTAGTAAAGTATTCGCAAGATGTTTTACTCTTGCAGCGCTAGCCACTCATGTGTTGAGATGTTTAACTAAATTGATTTTAGTTAATCTTTTCATAAAGTAAAGTAAAATACCCCATTAACTTTTAATGCAAAAATTAAAGGCAGGTGTATCTGATTTACAGTCAGTTAAAAATGCACAATAACCAACACAAGAAGTCTCGTTCTATCTCAAGACATGAAAGTGTAAGAGTGTTTGGCACTGGTGTCAATGAAATGATTCTGGCTGGCTAAATATTATGGTGCATTTGACATGTGCCATGTCAGAATTACTGTAATTACGAGCGTGCAACTTGTCCTTTCATATCTTTGTAAGACACATAATTATAACTTAACCAAAAGTATTGCTAACTGTAGCAACCTCTACACACATTTCTGTTGTGCCACTTTACAAAGCCAGTGTTACTTGATGATTTTTCTTTGATTTTACAAAAGAATGTGAATTTTGCTGTCATTACAAACAAGACCACACTTGGATTCATTTTTGTATTTACGACTGTTGCTGTAGAAACAATTATTTCTGAAAGAGTAGAATCATATTGTAACTACGATAATTCCAATATGGCTTGAACGCTGTGTCTTTAATTCAAAACTTTTTGCTTTTTGCTTAACCCACACTTGTTTACTCACTGATACGGCTAAAAGCATGTTATTATTTGAAAAGCAGTAAATCGTGGTTACATTGTGCAAGACCAAACTATTTTATAAACACGATCTCATCATTTGCATGGGATGCTAAGCATTGATGTTTTGAGGAATCTACAGAGGAGGCCATTGCTATGGTGCAAGAGCTGGGTCTGCTGAGGAGGTTTGGAGTGTCATGGTTCACATTAAGATCTGACAGCAGCTGAATTACAGCTCCAGATGGGCCTCAAACATTTCAAAGACTCCAGGCTTAAAGATACAGACTGCAAACTGATATTACCTGACCTACTGTGCACAACAACGGTGCTGTTAGAGAACCAGATTTTCTAAATCCCTTTAGGCAATGATACCTTCATGACTAGCTACAGGTCTAGGGGTCAGTATTCACAAAATATGAATTGAATAGAGCCAAGTTCATTGCTAATATTCACAGGGCCTAGCTTTGATTTCTTTGGGTGGTTTGATATTTCTCTATGGCTCAATAGACTATACTATTCAAGACCTTAGTGGCCCTCCTTATCACAGGGTCTAAACTGGAGGCTACAATACACATGCATGAATTCCATCAAATATGGTGAACAAAAGCTCAAACATGCTTGCTTGATATACAAGAACGAATGTTTTTTGTTTCCGGTGCATCCTGCAACTGATCCTGCCATTGATCATATTTAATGTGATCTTTGCTCTATGTATGTGCATTGTTCAGTGTATATTTGTAAATAACAGTTCGATTTCAATCTCAGTAAATTCAATATGTTCCTAACATGAAGCAATCAAACTGTTTGCCATATGGATTGCTTTTACAATGTCTTTATGATCTTTTTGAAGCTTAACTATTTTAGTGGAATAGACTTTGGAATGGTTTCATTAAAAATATCTTCATTATGGGTTTCAAAAGAGTTTGGATAAACATGTGGGTGAGTAAATGATGACTATTGATGAATGCTGAATTTTCATTTTTGGGTTTTATTATTGTAAAGGTGATAAAAAAAATGTATCTGCCAAAAAAAATCTTCTTAATCTATGGGCTTTTTGTCATTATTATATTTGAGATTGAAGAAATGAGAAAGTAGAGAGACAATGGGATTGGGGAATGACACATAGAATGGGCAAACTATAGTGGGTTAATAATAATTGAGACTGGCCAACGCAGTGTAACAGATGAATAAGACCAATACCTGCCTGCTCTTACTGACGTGCAAATCCAGCCCAATCTTTATGCCTACTCCTGCACAGGAAGCTAAGAGAATCACAGGAAGGAAGCAGTAGCCCATTTCCATGCAGACTGGACCCACTGCCCTCTGGGATATGGGCCAACATATTATTGTATATATTGAATGTGTTTTCAGTGGCTAAATTGTTCCACCATACATTAAAGCCAAATCAGATTAAAGTTTGATTATTATTGTTCAAGCACGTGTTGAGGAAACACTAGTCACTAGATTCAACTTTCAAAATATGTCACACAGCAAAGTTAACTGTGAAAGTTGGAAGACACAGGCACCCCTGCCCCCACGGACACTCAGATCCTGTTTGCACCAGGACATGCATCTCAAATATGTCTCCTGTGACCACTTGTGATCAGATTTCAAAAGGAGGGTCTCAGATTTCAACAATATGTGATTTTGTTACTGGATACATCACTCACAATGTCAGAGTGTTATCACAGTTGGATAAATGGCAACCAAAGTAAAAAAATCAATAAATAATAAGACAAGCATTAAAAGGTGGTGGATGTGAGATTTCAGGTTGAATACTCACTGTTATTTTTAGGTGGGTACCAGCATTACATGAACTCAGATCACTGCATGTTCTGTGAAGCCTTCAGCATGTATATGTACGGGCTTGTCAGAATGTTTCAATTGGGTGTTTATGTACTTAAATTTCTGCACAAACGTTTAAAACCCTTATCACAGTGGTTCATTGACAGGTGACTATAGGTGGTGCTTCACTCTTGCCCAGAGCACATTTTACTATTGAATGAACTGGTGGATACCATTTTGTTTAACTAAATATTTTAAAACAAAATAAAAGAAAGTGCTGCAATGTACTTATGAAACAACTCCCATTGTGAACGCAACACCAGCCCAGACTGCTTCAGTGAAGTACTGGCAAGTCAAAACCAATCAATTACTGGTGCCAAGATGAGGGTTAAGGTTCAGTGAGAGCTTAGATCTTAAAATTACTTTCTGCCAATTTCTGCCTCCTGCGTTAAAGTCTGGGCACACTTGCTGAATAGTGTTTCCCACTATTCTTACATGTTCTCTGTTACAATAGGACCATTTCACAAAAAGTTACACAGAATAAATAAGACTCCAGGGTACTGGCAATACCTCCCTATGTTATGATGACCAAAATTACATGTTAATGGATACATTGGGGGAAAATAAATTGATACATAATACTTATAATAGATGTGAGAAACAGTATTGTAGACAGGGATATTTGTAATGTAGAAAAATAAATACAAATACTTAACATTTAAAACAAAATCTAAATTGTTTTTTAAAAATCAGGTCCTGGATCGGGACATTTGATATATTCATGTACCAGACTTGACATCAAAGTGTCTTACTCTATTTCTGCATTTGTGTCCACTACCAAAGTAGCCATTGTCTATTTGTATCTGTGTATATGAGGTGGTTTGCTCATATAGAGGATCTGTTTTCTAAGTCCCTTTTAATTAGCAGCATTGTGCATTTTAGTAGCAAGCACACACAGAATAAGAACGGAATCACTTCTCAGGTTTATGTTCCTCATTTCCAACTTGTGTTTGACTGTCACAAGAGAAATGTCAAGGTGCCAGACAAACACACACACACACACTACATTACCAAATAGCAGCTCCATCCTGCCAGCCATGACAAGCCAAGGAATTCTACATCAATGCTACACTCCTCCGAACGCACACACCCTGCCCTGCCTTGGCCTGCAGTAATGTGAATCACCTCCACAGATACACACCTGTAGGGCATGTGTTACTGACTAGAAGATTTGTTGTGTTCCAACACAGCCAGCCAGTCTGCCAAGCCCATGATATGCACACTGAGGATATGAGTCAGAGCACACACACAGAAAATTGGACTTTCATACACTGGGTGTGGTTTGCAATATTTGAAATACATCATAAATCCATACAAATAAGATGCTGCTATATGAATTGCACAATTCAGGGGTTGCAAAATGTGGGTGATGTGAGGATTGCTTCTAAGCAACAGTTTGTCTTCCTGAACTGTTATCCTGATAACCAAAAGTATGATGCCTGAATTTTACTGGACATATAACCACAACTATAATGAAAGGCTGTTTCTGTGGTAGTCTAGCTTACTCATCTAACTTGGCATTGTGCTAATTCGAGTATTGTTGGCTCTTATATGATCAACAGCATGTGGTGTTCTACATTTGTTGCTTTGTATAATAGAATGTGCTAAATAACTAAATGCAAATGTAAATCTAAAACATCAAACCTCTATATCAGTCTCTTGTATAACTGGTAGACTCACTCTCTGCAGGACAACATGAGGTCAATCCTGGCAGTCTCTCTCCTGTGCTGCCAGGGTTGATGGCAGTAGAGAGGTTCAGGAATGAGTTACAGGCTTCTGCACACATTCTTTCACTTGCGTGTTAGGCTTGAAACTTACAATGCATGCCTGATGCTGCCAAGGCAACACGGGTGTGTTTTTTAGTGAACCACCAAAACTATATCAAATTGCCATTACTGATAATTCCATAAAATGCGTTCTAGAAACACTTTCTATAGTCTGCAAATCTCAAATAACCTGAAGTAAGGATCCCACCTGCAATCTAATGCTTGAAGTGCTTAAGGTCAAAGGGGTTTCAAGTTAAAGGACGAAGGAGACCAGACATCTCTAATGAGCTCCATGAAGCTAAAGATGCATGCAGAGCTTATTTCCAAGTAATGAGCACAGACGTGGGTGGATAAAGTCATGCCCTGAAATTACATAAACCTCAGTCTCCCAAATTAAAATGTTCCTAGAGTTATTATTTAGGCTTCTCTCCCTGATACTGTTCCAAATCCGTATTACATTGTCTTTTCCACTTTCCATTAGTCAACTCTCAAAAACACATAATAAATGTGACCAAAAAGTGTCTTAAAAGTGACTACACGACTTTTGTGCTATAGGCCTATTCCTTGTGATACAGCTTTGGAAATAATCTAAAAATAATGGCATTATTTGCTAATATTCTTCACCATATAGCAAGCAATTCGCGAGAAACAAATCGGTTCGAATCATTCAGACCCCGAATCAGATCTACAGATTCGTTTAAAAGAACCGACTCGTGTGAATCATTAATTGTTCACGAATCGGACATGCTACGATCTAATGGCGCTTTTCCACTGCATGGTACGGCACGGTACGGTACGGTACGGTTCACTTTTGGGGGGTTTTCCACTGGGTACTGTACCTGGTACCTGATACTTTTTTAGTACCACTTCGGTCGAGGTTCCATCGAGCCGTACCGTTACCAAAACGTGACGTGTAAACTCTGCTGATCTCTGATTGGCCGGAGAAAATCGTCATTACTGCGTCACTGAACTTGCGAGTCATACCCGCTAGATTTAAATCAGCACAGCCAGCGAAGGATCGGACGCAACTTCTGTTTAAACAAACACACATTTTTGCATCAACCACAAAATAGCAGTGTCGTTGTCTGTTGAGGAAGTTCAGACGTTCCTCTCGTTGCTAGCCGAGGAGCGGATCCAGCGAGAGCTTGATGGCACGACGCCGAAGGAAAAAGCCTTATGTATAACGTTACTTTTGAACTTGCTATATTTTCAGAGTATGTTTTCTGTTTATATTTTTACCTCTGTATCTGTGTTTTGCTTCAATTAAAAACAATCTGATCGAATAAGTGTACCTCCAGACTATATTAAATATGTATCATTGTATGAGCACGTAAAGAACCTCTTGAAAAAGACAAATGATTAATGCCGCGATTATAAAAACCATCACATAAATAAAAAAAACAAGGGATGCATTGTACATTTTGAAATATTAAAAAGTTTATTGATAATTCACTTTACAGAACACCCTGCATGAATAGTTAACTAATCAAGTAACGCAGCACACCTGCACGAACATCTCTGCTCTCCTCATCTAACGTTACAGCCCGTGTCACTGTCACCACAGTCTCTGCTGCTGGGGTAAATCACAAGCATTCTCATAGACCTCTCCATTGTTGTTAAAAACATCCACATGCCGAGAATGAAGAACACTATTCCGTCTCCTTTCTTTGTTGTGAGTTTGTTTGTGGCGCGTTTACGACGATGTCACGGCAGTAGAGGCGGCGCAATTATAACGACGCGTGAATAATCCCGCCCACTCTATAGCGGTACTAAACTGCGGTGGAAATGCAAACCGACCCGAACTGAGCCGTACCGTACCGAGCCGTGCCGAACCGTACCGTACCATGCAGTGGAAAAGCGCCATAAGAAGAGCAAGGGGAGGAGAATGTTAGGGTTGTCAGTGAAGAATTAATTAAATGTCAGTTTTTTTTTGTTTTGTTTTTTTGTTCACATAATGACTGTATTGCTTGGAATATAGCTCGCGAGTATATTATGATATATTTTGGTGATGCTGCAGCTGCGCCTTTTTTTTGGCATCTTCAAGTCAACATTATTGAATGGAAAAGTCATTCTTCGAAACTTCTTCTTTTGTTTTCCGCAGAAATATATTTTAAAACGACATGAGGGTGAGTAGCTAAATTTTCGGTTGAACTAATTGTTTGGGTCACATGATCTAAAGCACTTGCTTGGAATGTGGAGCAATGCATGGCTCGGGACGAATGTCTTAAGGCTTAACAGTAGGCTAAGTCAGGTGTGGACTTCTTTCCTATGAGAATAGCATAAATATGTACATTGGTGTATACCTCCAACAATAATACAGTTTACTATTAAATATAGTTTGTATTACAAACATATTCTACGATCAATGTATTCAAAAACCAAAAAAAATGCTCTGAGACCAAAGTACCCAGATTCAATCTGCTACAAATATGGAATAAACTCCACACAAAACCCACGTTACCTGGACTCCAAAGAGGATAAAATAAATGCTTACATTCTTTTATCAGCTGGTCTGAGTTGTCGGTGCATGGCAAGGGAGAACCCGAACAGGCTGTTGGCGTCTCCAGTTTTCCTGATAACATTGTCAGTGTCCAGGTTGAAAGCAGAGATCAGCGTCCATCCCAACAAACTGAGAAGCGGTAAAGTGAAAGTCCTGTAAGATCCCATGGCGATGTTGGGTTGAGTTCGTGTCGGGTTCTTGCTTTAGAGACGAGACTGCAGCCCGCTTCTGCAGGGTTTGTGGATGTCTATAAGGGAGGAATCTGTCTTACGTCCCTCCTCTCCTCCTCCACCCGTCCCCACCCTCAGCCGTGTCCTTACCTGCTAAAGCAACCCCTCGTTATTCTGCATTCTTGTAGTTATTCGAGCGTATTTAATCGTCGTATAGAGTATATTTTTTTATTTTTTGAAGACGTGTTAATTTTTTGCACAACTCATGATAAGCCAACCAGTTAGGTTGTGGATGAAACTGTATTTAGAGACCAGGGAGTGATTTTGTAACACATGCCTGTAACTGCTTTTGCTTTTCTAAAATAACATCCCTTTATTATTGATTATATTTTATCTAATTTACCCATTTATAAATGTACAACCCTAAACTTTGCAAGGTTATGTCATTGTTACATAAGCACTGGGCAAAACAATTACCTTAATATTTTAATAAAACACTTAAGTGAAAAAAAATATGTATTTTATTGTATATATACTAATTTAACCGCTAAGATAAACATTGTTACAGGACTTTTTTTCGTATTTTACGCTCATATGCTCATGCTTTTGTCCTGTAAATCATTTATTTTTCTTCTTCTTTTACACAGAGACTTGCTGTCATCTCATATGTAAACATTGTAGCTCATTTCTAATTGGTTTGACTGGTTTTACAACTCACCCTATGTTAAATCCCTTCAGGTTCACCCGTATGCACGGCAATATTACAAATACAAATGTGCTTATCTACATCAGGAGGTTATTGCTGTTAACAGTGAACCACACAAACACCACACCTTATCTCTGTTATCATTTTATCTATGAGCATGTATTCTCAGATGTGCAAATTAACACAGACATCACAGCCTCTAATCTCTGGTTTATTACACCCCTTGAGTTTTACACGATTTGGTTGAACCTGGCTAAAAGCCTATATACTGTCCCAGATCTGTTTTTAGACAATTGGGACATTGAGACATTATAAGCATTGTAATTATAAGACTAAAACTATGAGCTTGTTTAATGCTACCAAGGGGATTGGGGATGTGGGGGTGGGGGAAGTACACAAAAGGAATGAAAGGCAAAGGTTAAATAGCCTAATAAACAAAAATTGTCATTTGAAAAAGAGACAAATAGCTGGTCAACCATTGACCTGTTAATACTGTAATTTAATCTACTATCACATATTATCAGAGCATCACTTCATTAAAAAATGCCACCATAATCCTGAAATAAAATCTTCATAACTTCAGAAATGTAACATCAGATGCATTATTACAATTTACAATTACATTTAAGGTGAATTGGACAAAAATAACACAGTCACATTAACTTAATTGAGAATGATCATTAAAAGATCAAGATTAACTTTAACCTCTAGTCTCCTCTCACAAAAATGTGTAAAAATAGCAGAGAAGGAATTGAATCCTATTTGATAATTTGTTCAGCAATAATAATATCATTATTGGCTTAAAAAGCACAGCCTGCACAAGTCAGGGCCTTCTGATTATGTTTATAGCCTATTAAATTACATCTGGGATAGTAATGCATGAAGGCACTTTTCATGTGGGAGATTCACCTAAAATAAAATAAAAAATAACCCAAAATTGATTTTACCATTTACTCACCTTTATGTCATTCCGGACATGTATGCAATCTTCCGTGGAACAACAATAAATAATAAATACAAATTAATCAAATCTAAGTGCATTTTTCCATGCATTAAAAATCAATGAGGTCCAGTTGTTGTTTTGGACCCCATTGACTTTCATCGTTCAGAAAAAAACAGTTGAACATACTTCAGATTATCTAGTGAGTAATCGATGACAGATATTTAATTTGTTTTAAGCCTCGATTGCTCTATACTATAGTATTTAGCCACTCATATATTTATTTATTTTTAGCTCTGGACAAAAGAGGAAATAAATCTGTAGAAGGGGAAAAGTCAACAGAGAAAAGTCAGTTGCTTGAGCCCAATCTACTTTTGTATTTTGTGTGCTATATGCAGAAACTGACTTTGGCGTGCATACAATATGCACACGTTTGACGTACAATGTTTTTGCGTGCATATGATATGCACTTTGTTGGTATACATAGGCACTCCAAAGTCCATTTTTGAGTATAAATAGTGTACCAAATAGAAACAGAAAATCGTGCCATTGAAACCCACAATCCTAGGATCGGGTTTTTCACAAGAAGATCAATAATGTGCATTTAGATTTTGCCATGCCTGTCATTGTGGCTACCACAGAGAATCTCTAGGGTGAGACATTGCGAAAACAAATGGACACACAAAATTGTCTGACTCATTGACCTGGAATAGCCCTGCAGCCACACCCTTTGAAAGAGGACACAGCATCTCTCTCTGTTCTTTACCCAGGTAAACTTTGCTGTTCTGATGTCAGGAGTGTTGAAATGCAATGCCTGAGGTGGGGAGTGTTGAGAAACACTGGGCGTTCCTGGATTAAAGTCTGCAATCAGACCCCTCATCTCCTCTGCCAACCCCGCCTTTACCTCCATACCTTTCTCCCTTTCTCCCTCAAACTCAAGCACTCCAATCCCTTAGTATGCACTCCCTCCTCCTTCTTCTTCTTTTCTCAGTGACATTGGTGATTGTTGTTCACACACAGCAGCAGCACATAAATCTGTATGGAGAGCAGAATCATCCCAGAGCTGTAAATCTCAATCTGCTGTTCCAGTTCCATTCCGGTTGCTTTAAATCATATTAAAGTCCACTCTGTTCTGTACCTTTAGACTTTTTCTTTTCTTTTGTACACTGTTCTGGATTTCTCTGAAGGTTTGTAAACAGATTAATAGACGTAGTGCTTTAAAGACAGCTCTGGGACACTGCAGCCTGGCCAAAGAGAGTGGATTCTGTCAGCTACTGTCTTCAGGGCTGGGGCTGCTAATGGAGAGATATGTTGACAGACTCAGGTTTTGTCATGTTCAAGGGTGTAAATGATCTCTGAAGTTGCTTGCACTGATTTTTTTTGAGTGCCTATTTTTTTTATTCTGAAACTCTGTGACCCTCCCATAGACAACAAGGATCCTATAACACGATCAAGGCCCAGAAACGCAGCAAAGACATCGTTAAAGTAATCCATATGACATCAGTGGTTCAACCGTAATTTTACAAAGCTATGAGAATACTTTTCGTCTGCAAAGAAAACAAAAATAACACCTTTATTTGTCTCCTCCACATCACCTTATAGTGCCATTTTGAAGAGTATCCCAAACATGATGTATCCCTTTAACATGATGTTATCATATTTTATCAAAATAAAAAAAATCTAAATTTAAGAATATTTTTTTTATATATTTAATGTGAATTTTGATGTGAATTGAATTGGCCATACCACACAGGATGTTGAATTAAAATGATGGTAAATATAATTTATTTGTATTGGTATTCGCAGTCCTTCAAAACGTTTGCACCAAAACATAAGTAGCTACATCGTTAATTTTGAGTAATAATAAATTCAGTGCTGTCAAAATATTGACATTATTGATATTTAGGTTTCATTTAAGGATTCTGATAAATGAATGTAATTGAAAAACTACACTTACAGCGTCTCAGTAATTTATTTGCTTTGCATTTTTAATTCTTCTTACATTTACATTTATCAGACGCTTTTATCCAAAGCAACTTACAATTGCATTCAGGTTATACATTTTCATCAGTACATGTGTTCCCTGGGAATCGAACCCACAACCTTTTGCGCAACAGACGCAATGCTCTACCACTGAGCCACACAGGAACACAGAACTACTGTTCTTATACCTAAATAAACAATATGCATTCTATTTGCTACATCACTTCATATTCACAAATTTTGTACTGAAACCCCAAAGGAGTTCTGTTTAATTCTGACAGGAGCACACCCCTCCTGTACATTGACAGTATTGATCTTTTTCACCCTATTTTAAACACACATGAATTATTTATGTTTCTGAGGGCCAAATATGCCATATTTCACTGTACTGCCACTCAAAGCACTCAGTTTCTCTATGAAGTTATTTAACCACGTAGCAAATTAAAATCTGTCAGCATCGGTTTGCTAAGAAAGAGAGACCTCTAGCTTTCAATAGTAGGTGACAAGAGTGAAGAAACACATACCAAGTATTGTGGATGATTACAAGCACCTTATATTTTTATTATATTTATTATATTTTTTAAATATGCTTAATTTTGGGCATCTGTGATTAGGAATGTATACAGTCTACATGTGTGTAGGTGCATATTGGTATTGATTTGAATCTCATTGCCCTTTTTCTTTTCTATTGATTATTGACAGGGGACTGATGTCCTCTTTACAATTCTAGATTCCATTGATGACCTCCTTTCTCTCTCTTGGGCCCTTTTGCTGTAAGCTCCTCTTTCCTCTCAGCCAGGTGGGATGATCCATCAATCTTTACTTGCCCGGGAGGTGAGAGTCAATACTCAGGTTCCCTGTGTTTATGTATGAAAGACACTGAAACGAGAGAGGGTGAAATCTGTGAATACACATTTTATTGAACAACATTTAAATATAAGAAGCCAAAAAACTTAAATCCCCAGATTAATTAACCTTTTTGTCACTGTCTGCTGATTTCAAGAATTAAATTGTTTCAAATCTTTGTCACAAGTGTGATGTAGTCACAATGAAGTTTGTACGTTTTATCTATGTGTACTCTATATCATTACAGACAGACATAACATTAACTTCACATTCTTTACATACACTGTCTATTCATTCACATCACATACATTTTGTTCACACTTTCTAAAACTCCCTCTTTTTCTTAACACAGGGCTCAACAAGTAGAGACCAATTAGAATGAGTAATCCCTCAAGCAGCCTCAAATCCCTCAATAACCCCTGTCAGTTACTCTTTTACTGCAATCAGTGCAGTCTTAACACCACTTTATCCTTCAGTTTTGTTAATTTCTCATAGTGATTTTGAATAAAATCATAATAGGAAGATTACAGTACAATTAGTAGTAGTAGTAGTTAGTACAATTCTATATGCACACCACGAAAAGAAAATGCATGAATTGAATATTAATGGATAGTGCCAGTTCTGAATGCTATTGTACACCATTCCAGCTTTCCGTAGATAGACTATGCAGTAACAGCTACGATGTGCAGATTATTGTAAATTGTAAAGACGTACAGACCAATAGAATAGCATTTTGTAAATGCTTCCATGAAGTAACTGTTTTATAAAAGAAGGCTATAGGCAAGGCAATGCTGTGACTATAGTCACAACAGAGGGGACAATATTGAATTTATCTTTGTGTTGTTCTGAATTTGTATGAACATAGCCTACTGTTTAATATTTTATCAAGTGTATGTAATTCATTTTAAATTGCCATTTTTTAAATGTACAAATATTCCATTTAGTGTCTCAATTAATGTAACTTTCAAAATACTTTTAATTTGAATATAACATGTTATACTGCAAAACGTGAACTTTTCAAAAGTATGTAGGCTAATGTAATCAAGTCCTGAAGAGGACATGTGGTGAAAATTGAAAAGGTATTTTATAAATACAGAGTATGCAAAGACCTCATGGGATGGCAGATATGGAGCCAAACAGACGGAATGAGGTGTTTAATCGAGTCATTAGGCATTGTTTTTGCAGTTCTGGTAGAACCCTGACGCTGAACCCTGTGGGACCTCAGTTGTGAGAATGCAGGGAGTGAGCCTTTTCATCTGTATAACTTGTAATGCAAGCATTATATGAGTAAAACCCATATTTAATTTGCTTTTAAGACCAGCAGAATGATCTTTGAAAAATCATATTGATTTAATGCTCCAGCTGACATAAGCACTTTCGAAATGGCAAGTAAAACAGTTTCAGTAGGGTGACCATGTTAAGCCTGATTGATTGGGGTCCAACCTGATATTGGCACGAAAGACTGACATCATGTTAAATTTAACAGTTTCTTAATAGAGGTTTAAGCAAAATGTTACCACAAGTTTTTACAGCAAGTTTTACCACAACAAGTTTTTATTTTAGAGGATATTATGAGCTTTTGCTACATTGCATAACTTTTTATGGGACCAGGTTGGTTTTGGGGGACTGAAAATGCAAGCCTTTAAAAACTGATTCGAAAAGGCAAGTCTTTGAAAATGGATACTGTTATCACCTCTACATCAACTATATGCCTTGCATGCATAATATAACACTTTTAGTCATGTGGATCTGTGTAAACAGGGATAGTTTTGACAACATTGTCTTGTAAAACTTTTAAAAACTCAAAGGAAAAACATTTCTGCCATTAGTTTATTGTTGTGTAATTGTACCCTTAATTATTTAAGAGAATGACCATTAATCATATTCAGCTTCACTGTATCACTCAATGTTATTCACATCAAGTTTGTTTAAAGACTTAGGAGTTTCTTGAAGTTCAGCCAGTTTAGGAGGATTTGACCTCTGTAAAGCAAGCAGTAAAGCATTGTATATGTTATGTTCTTTTATACAAACAGTATGCAGTGACTAAGAAATTATGATAAGCTTGTTAATCCTGATGACTGCAAAACTGTGGGACTGAAAGATGGGCATGATTGACTGAAAGAAAAACAGAAATTAAGAGAAAAACAGTAAATGCAATAATAATTATTTGTACTGTACACCACAGATTTGTGGCTGATTCTGCCTCAGCAAACAAACACTAACCAAACCCTAGTCATGGCTTAACACACACACACACACACACAGAGAGGGGGTGAGGTGGAAAACAGAGGAATGCTATGGCAACAGGAAACAATACTGTAAGAACTTGCACTCAGAATGCATATTTGGTGTGTGAATAAGATTACTGTGCCTTTTTATTACACTGTGGCTGAGCCCAGTGCACTCTGGAACACTGGATATTTAAGGAGCCACTTCACACAAGGTTTTGACAGTATAAATGTGTTAATTCTTAATGTGCAGAATTATTGCACACAAAACCCATTGACCATCTCCTCATGATCACCATCGGTTTGGCAAATGGAGAGCTTATAGTTGCAAAATGTTACAATGAAACAGGTCAAGTGGAAAACTATGTCCCATTTCTAGTGGAGAACATGAAAAAAAAGCTGATTTTGTAACATTTGCCTGTGACATTTACCATAGACTTATTTTTAACAGTGTGAAGAGGTTTGTGTGTGAGAATCCCAAGGCTTTGTAGTATATGTGCTTATTGGTGCATATTTATACGTGTCTGTTCTTTTCAGATGTCTTGAAATTCTCATTGCTATCGTCCTCAGCTATTCCTTGTCCTCTTCCCTTTGCTCAAGACTTCCTTCCAGTTGTTTTTGTTGAGTCCAACACCCATTAAGCCATTGTTGTTAAAAATAAAACTTTAGTGGAAAAAGAGAGTAAGGTTGAGAAACATGACTGGTATTCAGAGCAGAAACAGCCATCTGTGTCAATGGTTTCACATAGAAAAGTTCAAATGCAGCTACTGGGTGGGTCTAGATCTGCCTCTATCATTATATACTCTGGAATTTGCTACTAACACACTGTTATAAACCTGAATCAAATGTGCGAACAGATGCTGTTTTGTATGTTGTTCCATACTATCTGTTACTGTCTGTTCATACTGTACTCTATTCATTTTCTCCATGCTAATTTCACAATGAATTCTTTATGTTCATGTTGAGTGTGGAAATGAGAGAGGGATAGAGAGGGAGGAAGAGAGGAAAAGATAAATAAAAATGTGACTGTGCCAGTTTTCCTCGCATTTGTATTGCTCTTTTTCAAAACCATGTGTTTATGTGTGTGTGTGTGTGTGTGTGTGTGTGTGTGTGTGTGTGTGTGTGTGTGTGTGTGTGGTGTGGGTGTGGGTGGGTGAACTCTGTCATTCATTATACCTCATTTTCTGGTGGAAGGAAAATAGGCCACCCAGGTGACTATGAGACTAAAATTGTCAAACCGGTTTTCTCCAATGCTGAGCAAAACAAAAAGATTCAATACACACACATACAGGGGCTCCGAGGCCAGGGGACTGGCCTGAGGGGAACACTAGAGTCCTGCATTTCACCCAACGGCACCGACTTTTTTACACCTCTAGGGCGGGCTTCGATCGGGCCAATTTTCACGTTATAATTCATATTCATAGTTCAGATGCGGGCCGCATCTGAAAAATTGAAACTTGGTGGCATGTCTGATTAAAATCCTGGAAGAAACACCAGCCCTTTGCCCTCTTTTATTTAAAATTAATAAATGTTAGGTGCAAAGAGTTCATTTATTTCACTAACGTTGCTGCATTGCTCAGCAACACACTGAAGGCCAGAGGAGATGCTCAGCTTCACACTGAAGGCCGGAGGAGATACTCAGCTACACACTGAAGGCCGGAGGAGATACTCAGCTACACACTGAAGGCCGGAGGAGATACTCAGCTACACACTGAAGGCCGGAGGAGATACTCAGCTACACACTGAAGGCCGGAGGAGATACTCAGCTACACACTGAAGGCCGGAGGAGATACTCAGCTACACACTGAAGGCCGGAGGAGATACTCAGCTACACACTGAAGGCCGGAGGAGATACTCAGCTACACACTGAAGGCCGGAGGAGATTCTCAGCTACACACTGAAGGCGGAGGAGATACTCAGCTACACACTGAAGGCCGGAGGAGATACTCAGCTACACACTGAAGGCCGGAGGAGATTCTCAGCTACACACTGAAGGCCGGAGGAGATGCTCAGCTACACACTGAAGGGCGGAGGAGATGCTCAGCTACACACTGAAGGCCGGATGAGACGCTCAGCTACACACTGAAGGCCGGAGAAGACGGTCAGCTACACACTGAAGACTGGAGATGCTCAGCTACACACTGAAGACCGGAGGAGATGTTCAGCTACACACTGAAGGCTGGAGGAGATGCTCAGCTACACACTGAAGGCCGGAGGAGATGCTCAGCTACACACTGAAGGCTGGAGGAGATGAGGCTGGAGGAGATGCTCAACTACATACTGAAGGCTGGAGGAGATGCTCAGCTACACACTGAAGACCGGAGGAGATGCTCAGCTACACACTGAAGGCCGGAGGAGATGCTCAGCTACACACTGAAGGCTGGAGGAGATGAGGCTGGAGGAGATGCTCAGCTACACACTGCAGGCCGGAGGAGATGCTCAGCTACACACTGCAGGCCGGAGGAGATGCTCAGCTACACACTGAAGGCTGGAGGAGATGAGGCTGGAGGAGATGCTCAGCTAAACACTGAAGGCTGGAGGAGATGCTCAGCTACACACTGCAGGCCGGAGGAGATGCTCATCTACACACTGAAGGCCGGAGGAGATGCTCAGCTACACACTGAAGGCTGGAGGAGATGCTCAGCTACACACTGAAGGCCGGAGGAGATGCTCAGCTACACACTGAAGGCTGGAGGAGATGCTCAGCTACACACTGAAGGCCGGAAGAGATGCTCAGCTACACACTGAAGGCCGGAGAAGACGGTCAGTTACACACTGAAGACTGGAGGAGATGCTCAGCTACACACTGAAGGCTGGAGGAGATGCTCAGCTACACACTGAAGGCCGGAGAAGACGGTCAGCTACACACTGAAGACCGGAGGAGATGCTCAGCTACACACTGAAGGCCAGAGGAGATGCTCAGCTACACACTGAAGGCCGGAGGAGATGCTCAGCTACACACTGAAGACCGGAGGAGACGGTCAGCTACACACTGAAGACTGGAGATGCTCAGCTACACACTGAAGGCCGGAAGAGATGCTCAGCTACACACTGAAGGCCAGAGGAGATGCTCAGCTACACACTGAAGACTGGAGATGCTCAGCTACACACTGAAGGCCGGAAGAGATGCTCAGCTACACACTGAAGGCCAGAGGAGATGCTCAGCTACACACTGAAGGCCGGAGGAGATGCTCAGCTACACACTGAAGACCGGAGGAGACGGTCAGCTACACACTGAAGGCTGCAGGAGATGCTCAGCTTCACACGACACCACTCAGTGTCACTAACTGAATGTAATTTGTGTGTCTGCAGAAGACATTTGACTGCTGTGGCGTAAACCCAGGATTTCTGATAGTTTTTCAGTGATCAGTTTTTCTTATAGTATTATACAGAAATGCCAAACTTGGGAACCTTTATTACATGGGTTCTCAACTCTGGCCCTTGAGGTCCACTTTACAGCAGAGCTGAGCTCCGACCCTAATAAAATACACCTGAACAGACTAACCAATAGAGACAGTCAGGCAGATGAGTTTGATTGAGGTTGGAGTTCAATTCTATAGGAATTGGACCTAAAGGTTTTATTGCCTTATGCTGCTTTTCATGTCAGATATAAGGACGATTCTCACTTCATTTTAAATACCTATGTTAACTTCATGCCCCTCATATTGGATCTGCCTGCACAAACTAGACAACTGTGATGGGCACAAAATTGGACAGTTTTATTGACTGTTTTGAGATTTTCCACATGTCTTCTACCTAAAATAACTATTTATTTGACAGATCATATAGCACTTCTAAGAATCCTTGCAGAAAGGGTCATCAGAAATGTTTGGCAGAAGCATCAAATCATAATTTTAATGTATTCAGCTTTTTTTGTAGTACTTACATTGTGTCCACTTTTAAAAACAAAAGTGCTGATGATTCATCATGCTTGCCACATCTTCTGTTATGCATTTTGAAACTGATTTGTAATACAGTGTTGCATTAATAATAAAGTGTGTATAATGACATTTTCATTTCCATTTCCGAGAAGTGCATCTTCACGGATTATATTGAAACATTTTTTGTTTTTGTCTTGATTTATTTCATAAAAGTAGTCATTTAAAGCTTTCTATAGATATATTTTCTATAGCTGCCTGTGTTCAGCCCTGTCCTTTAAAGGCAATACAAGCAGATTGCATCTGCTGTGTCTCACACAGACACTCACATACAAAACCACTATTTTTCCCTCTTGAAAATCCACAGAACAGCTACATTAGATGCTTAAGGAAACTCTAATACTGTATCTGTTTTCTCAAAGCAAAAGACCTTAAATGTTCAGCTAAAGATGTCACTCTGAAAAACAGTTAACCTTAAAAGTGAGCTTCGTAATGTGTACATTAATTGGTTTTGTTTACATTAAATATCTTGTTTAACATACTTAAAAACATTTGGTTATTTCAGCTAAATTAGTTTAGTTTTTACAGTGTTTGTGCAGACATTTCTCAGCAGTACTTTGCATTTGTCCTTAATTTGGATATAGTGACATCAAAAAAAATATTTTTCATTTTTAGATTTTTTGTTTTGTTACATTTGATTAATCCAATAAGATCGAAATCTATTTTGGATTATGATTCTTGTTTATGTGGTAGGGCAGCTCTTTTACCAATGAACATTTGAAGAAAAAGTTCAGATACAGGTCAACTTCACTAACCTGGACTCATAAAAAGCACTTCATTAAGTTAAGTCATTTTACCTTAAGAAGAACATAATTTAATTTAGGCAGACATCCCTCCAGAGACTCCATGGTTGAATTGAACTCCACGGTTGGTGCCCTGAAGACGTTATAGTCTAAAAAAACGTAAATGCTACACTTAAGTTGTTATTGATTTATGTACATATTTGAGTGACTTTAACCCTCACTTGTTTTGTATCTCTCACACAAACCTGGTTTTAATTTCATGCTTAATTTCAGCCTTTCCTGAATTCAGCCACTTAGAAGCATTGATGTCGCATTAACAATAACAGCACAAAGAGGGGACGTTTGTTTCAAAGTTACAGCTGATAAACTCAGGAAGCTCTCGTTATTTTGGGTATTAAGGACCAGCTTTAAAAAGGAAGAAGGAGACAAACAGGGAGACAAACAAACAGTTGTACATGTGCATCTTTATCACCCTTCTTTCTTTTCATCTTTCACTCTCTTTTCAGGGTCAGGTGATATGTAATGCATTCTTGTGGGTTAGCCATAATTAATGATCATGTGAAACCACTACAGACTGAAAGACTGATTTACTGTGAGAATGTAAAGACCTTTCACCAAGTTCACAGTCCAAAAGTATTTTTAAAATAATTGTCTCGCTTACAAATTACAAGCAATTAACAACACAAACATACATTCTCAGCTGAAAGCCCTTTAAAATTAGCTGTTTATTGGGATGCAATAATCTTTTGGACTTTTGGACTTACGGTGTCCTATTGCTGGTATTTAGATGTTTTACTAGAGTGCCCAATTATTTTTAGTAGCTATTTAAAATCCATAATTTTTTCTTATAATATTGGTTTATAAAGAGTTTGTAACTATAAGCAAGTCTACCTGGAGAAAGCTATCTATTAGAATTTCCATTAATCTCAATGGCAGTTGCTTGGCTGGTGCAGGACCCATTATGTGGGGTACATAATTTGATATCTGACACCTTTTCTCATGGTCATAATTGTATTTCAGCCAATAGTCACTCTGAGCCGTAAGTGCCATGTGAAAAATAACTTTGGAACAACAGGAAGATAACAACAGGACAAAGCTGATTGGCTGATTGATCATTATTGGTCTAAACTCACTGTAAAAAAAGATCCATATTTTTTTCAGCCAACTATATGTTCTAAAGATAATAAAGGAGACGAAGAAATAAATATTTATTTTACAATTAATTTCACTGTTCAGACATTAGCCCACATGTTTTCAGTGACTTTATAAAATAATGCAAAACCGCACGTGATAGCTACAGCGCTTAGCTCTTCATTGTGGGTAATGTTTTAGTTAGTTTTTCCTGTTTTTTGTTTCTCAAACACGATCAGTTTTACCAGGGATCAACTGCTGAGCATATACGGCAGAATACACCACATAATCTTTTCCTGGATTTCGATTATTCAGACGTTTTGCTGGACAATGTATTTGGAGCAGTGGTGCTGTTCAGACGCTTCAGGGCGCGCAGACGGGGGAAGTGAGCCGGTGCGCTCGTGAAGCTTCGCGAGCTGCCAAAATACAGACAACATGTTACATGTCCCACCAGAGACAGTAATATATTGGATCCCTGCTACACAGCAATAAAAGATGCATATCACTCTGTCCCACGGGCAGCTTTAGGACCATCTGATCAGTGTTCGGTTAATCTTATACTGACCAGTGTTGGGAGTAACACGTTACAAAAAGTAATACATTAAGTAACGGGTTACTTTTTGCTGTAACGCAGTAGTGTAAGGCATTACTAATCAATTTTCAGTAATATTTTACTCTGTACATGTTCAGTAAGACTTGCGTTACTTTTTTATATTTAATTTAAAGTCGGGCTCTGACTTTTTTACGTGCTTAGGGCTGGGCTTTCGGGCCAATATTCAAGTCATACCTCAGACGCGGCCCGGACCATTTCATTTTAGAATGTTAAGATCTACTTCTGTAGTTATTTTGGTGAAAGTGACTCAAAAGTAATACAGGAGTAATGTAATCCATTACAATTTTGAGACATTACAATTGTAAGGTAAAAATTACTTTTAAATAACAGTAACAAGTAATCTATAATGTATTACAGTTTGGAATAGGCAGAAACTGAAATTAGCTAAACCTGTATTAAGAACTGTTAAAAGACGGACTAATGAAGCAGATCAAGATTTAAAAGTTTGTTTTGACCTCACTGATTGGACTGTTTTTGAAGCTGCTGTAAACTATTTGGACGAGCTCACAGAGACTGTAACATCTTATATCAGTTTCTGTGAGGATATGTGCATTCCTACCAGGATTCATCTAACTAATAACAATGACAAACCGTGGTTCACTGCTAAACTCAGACTGCTCCGTCAGGCCAAAGAAGATACTTACAAGAAGGGGGACAAAGTCTTGTACAAACCTCCTGCACAGCCCAGATAAGTGAAGACGACGTGCACAAGGTCTTCAGAATGAACAAGAGAAGGAAGGCACCAGGCCCAGACGGTGTGACACCAGTCTGTCTGAAATCCTGTGCTGACCAGCTGGCCCCCATCTTCACACAGATCTTCAACAGATCACTGGAGCTGTGCGAAGTCCCCTCATGCTTCAAACGCTCCACCATCATCCCTGTCCCAAAGAAACCCAAAATCACTGGACTTACTGACTACAGACCTGTGGCTCTAACATCTGTGGCCATGAAATCATTTGAAAGACTGGTTTTGGCTTATCTGAAAGACACCACTGTACCCTTACTGGACCCCCTGCAGTTTGCCTTGCAAACAGGTATATGGATGATGCAGTCAACATGGGACAGCACTTCATCCTGCAGCATCTGGACAGACCAGGGACTTATGTAAGGATCTTGTTTGTGGACTTCAGCTCGGCATTTAACACTATCATTCCAAACCGCCTCCTGCCCAAACTAACTCAGCTCTCTGTGCCCACATCCGTCTGTCAGTGGATTATCAGCTTCCCGACAGACAGGAAGCAGCTAGTGAGGTTGGGAAAATACACATCCAGCACTCATATGATCAGCACTGGAGCTCCTCAGGGCTGTGTTCTCTCCCCACTGCTCTTCTTCCTCTACACGATTGACTGCACATCCAAAGACCCCTCTGTCAACACCACACTGATCAGCCTCATTCAGGATGGTGACAAGTCTGCTTACAGACAGGAGGTTAAGGAGCTGGCTGTCTGGTGCATTCTTAACAACCTAAAGCTTAACATACTCAAAACCGTGGAGATGATCATGGACTTCAGGATAAACCCCCCTGCTCTCCCCCCACTCACCATCATGAACAGCACTGTGACTGCAGTGGAGTCATTCAGATTCCTGAGCACCACAATCTTTCAGGACCTGAAGTGGGACAATCACATTGAGTCCATTGTGAAAAAGGCCCAGCAGAGGCTGTACTTCCTTTGCCAGCTGAGGAAGTTCAACTTGCCACAGGAGCTGCTGATAGAGTTCTACTCTGCCATCATTGAATCCGTCCTCTGCACATCAATAACTGTCTGGTTCAGCTCAGCTACCAAATCTGACCTCAGTAGACTACGGAGGGTAGTCCGGACTGCTGAGCGAATCATTGGTACAACCCTCCCCACTCTTCAAAAAATTTACTCATCCAGAGTGAGCAAAAGGGCTGGAAAAATCACTCTGGACCCTCACATCCAGCACACTCCCTCTTTGAACTGTTACCGTCTGGTCGACGCTACAGAGCTCTGAGCACCAGAACGACCAGACACAGAAACAGTTTCTTCCCTCAACCAATCCATCTCATGAACACTCATTAAACGTGGAACACACAACACTATTATTATAATACTTACTTTTCATTTCAAATTTGCACATATCAGACCTGTACACACAAAATTTTCTATATTATATATTGTGTTTTTGCTTTTTTGTACATTGCCTAATTTGTATATTTGTATATTGTTCTTTTGTTGTCTGTTTCTTGTCCTGTTGGTGTCATTCTGTTGCACTGTAGTGCTTCTGTCACTATAACAAATTCCTCGTAATTGTAAACATAACTGGCCAATAAAGCTCATTCTCTCATTCCCATCATCATGAAAGAAATCGTTCACCCAAAAAAAAATTAACTTGTTAATATACTCACACTCGGGCCATTCAATATATATGTGACTTTATTTCTTCAGTAGAACACTAAAGACTATTTTAGCTGAAACCATGGAGATTCTAAATATGCAAGTCAATGGGTGCCATCACTTTGAGAGTTGATGTTTAAAAAGTAAAACAAAGAAGGTACATGAAACACAAAAATAAATACCCACAGCTTCTGACGATATATAGAGGTCTACAGAGGTCTATCGAAAGAGACTTACAACTGAAGAACACAATAAGCGATTCATCATAAAGAGGCAAATAAACACAGGAAGTACTTACAATAAAAATTGCAGGCATTGTTCAGAATAATGCAAGCTAGACAGGTTAAGGAAAGAGAAAGAAAAGTGTAGTTGTTTTTTAAGATGAAGTCAAATGATGACGGAAGAGATTAGTTTTTAGGTGTAGCTTGAAAATTGTTTAAATTTTCAAACTTGAAAATTATGAAGCGAAACAATCCATCTGTGCAAGAAACTGATCATTACTTGCTATTCAATCAATACAACATGAATCACCAAGGTTCAGCTAAATCATCTTTGCTGTACTGAAGAAGGAAAGTCACTTGATGTTTATGAGGGTTTGCTGCATAGTTATTTTCCTGTGTGGAAATGTAAATTAAATCTCACCCGAAGCTCTGTAATCTTAAACAGATGCTCTGATACACTTTTACTGTCTGAGCTCTGAATGCCTGAACCACACCCAGAGGGTTCACAAACCACTGTAATAAAGGAATGCAGAGGGCGGGTGAGGAGGGAGAGGAGATGAGGAAGGGTAGTGAGATGATTAGGACATACACACACTGATTCACACCCTACTCACTGTGTAACTCACTTCATAACATGAGTGTTTGACCTCCGGCGAGGATGAAGGTGAAAGATGGTATTTTATTTGCAATTAAATAGATTTGTTCCCATGGAGAATATAACACACCCACAGTTACAGAAGACACACGTACACGCACATCCTCACCGTCACCAGTAAGAAGAAGAGAGTTCTTAAACAATCATGACCGCCTGCTGACTGATAGCTTTGGTCCATTACATCTCACGGAAGGATTAAACATGTTTTAAAACCGTAACCTGTTTGAACTGGCTCTTTTTATAACGCATTGTGTGTTATTGAATCATATGTACTGTGCAAACTCTTTGTACAGTATATACAAAAATACATAACTGCTACTTTTAATCTCTCTAATGTTATAATTGTTTGTAGTTTCTCATGTTACTATGATGTTATACAAATAATATATTTTTATTTACTGAAAAATCACCGTCAGACCTAGTAAAAAACCCACACATTAATAAAACAGCTGTTTTTTATCATCCCACGTCTTCTTGCATCTTAGCAGGACATGAACTCTTCCCAGAATTCATAACATTCACCAACACAATTCCTCACCCTTCTGTCTTCTTTATTTAGAACATATTTAATTGATCCTGTAACATATTATTACAGTTACCCCTGTCCTCCTTTTTTATTGGGAGAATGCTGTTTTCTGTTTTTGAGGACTTGAGGACAAGTTTTCATCCATGAACAGTCAAGGTATGTCACTGAACCTTTAGTGACAAAACTGCAAAAGTTACCTTAAAAGACCTTTACCGTGGTTGTAAAACATTTTAAGTTATCTAAAATTTGAGTCAGTGTGAGACTTCTATGTATATCAAGGGCAATTGTAGAATATTTTAATATGTTTTTTATTGCTGCCTATTTGTCTAAATTTGAACACCTAATTGTGTGGGCTTTTAATTGTGTGCGCTTTTCTCATTGCCTCCCACTATCAGATACAAGAGTGCTGTGGTTGAAACACATGGTATTCTTTCATACATCAAAATCTTAAAAACCAGCCAACTTCATAACTGGCATGTTACTTAGTCAGTATAATGTCTATTGGGGAACCATCATAATAACGTGTTAACAGATATAAACAGACAGTCTACTAATACTCGACTGATAGATGACATGTAGTTACCAAAGTTGCTTATGTTACACAGTAAGGTTGCAGCTGTTTGGGAAGGCTGTTAAATTCGGACTATATGGCTAGAGTTAGTGTAATCAGCTCTGTAAATTAGCAAGCACTGAGGATACACCATAACACATTTGTTGTCTGGTGTGTGCAGTGTGTACATTGTTCTGCAGCAGTGGCAGAGCTTCTGGAAGTCTGGAAGCTCCAGGAATTACAGCTGCAAACATGCATGGCAAGGATTGCATATTTATTTAGTCGAGAATTTAGATGTTGTAATAATCAATATATGTTGTAAAACACTCCAAAGCATTGTTGGCTGATGGTACATTGCGATTTTCGTATGTGGTACTCCTTCCAAATGAGTGTGTCACATTCATTTGTGTTGCACATAATGTTTTCATTTTCAGCATTTCTCTTCAAATTTATGTGAGCTTGCAAGTGTAAAGAAAATGTTTGAAGAAAGGTCATAAATATATCCTCAGAAAAGCAGATCAAGCACTGCAGGCTTCCTGGATTATGGAAACCTTCATAATAAATTAAATCACTCAATAATATGTGATGTTACGTTTCTAAGAAATTATTTTACTGAGCCCCACATGTTTTCTCATTATTCAGCATTAATTTGTAAGTACGACAAACAGATCTTTCCTGAGCAAAAAAGATTCTTATGTTAAGATTTAAATTGAAACTGAATTGATTTAATTTAAAGTGTGTGAATGAGGTAGTAGTGTAGTAGTGTCTCTTATCCATGTTGTACACTAAAATACAATAAATTAATTTCACTCAAATATTACTGAACGTTCATTGCACTTACAAAATAATGTGAACTCTGTAGCTGATTAAAATAAGCAGAACTCAAACTGAATGACTTGCAGCAGATTTCTATTTCACAGCATGTATTTTTGCACAAGATTAATATGGGTGGGGTGTTTATTGTTAAATAAGGATTGAAAAGGATTTATGTTATGTCTGGCTTTTTGGAGGTTACCTTTGTGCTAAAGAGAGCACTGCTAAAACAGTTGTGCTGCTTAATAATTTTGTGCATGAGATTTTTCAGTATGCTTTGATTAATAGAAAGTTCACTTTTGATCAAATTATCATTTAAAAAATAAAAATACATCTAATGACCCCAAAACAGTAATGCAAGTGATTTCGTGGTTTTCTGAACATTGTGAGGAAATTTGGCCATCACAGTGATGGTAAAAGCTCACATGCACATACACGCACATGCACACACACACACACACGCACACACACACACGCACACACACACACACACACACACACACACACACGTGGCTGCCCCACCCAGCCCTTCCTCACTTTCAAACACACCTCACCTCCCAGCCCTCCAGCTCTGTTTTTTACATGTTCCTGCAGGTCGTCCTGTTCTCAGAATGCATTTGAGCTGCTGATGAAGGATCAGCAAAAACAGGGAACATTTTACGCAACCGACTTTTGAAAAACGGCTGTACATGATGTGCCAAAACAAAATGTCCTCAATGCCTTGAAAATATGCACTCATATTTATTTATTTAACATTGTTAATGTGTGTGTGTGTGTGTGTGTGTGTGTGTGTGTGTGTGTGTGTGTGTATAGGACACAAATTTGTATAATGACATGGGTATGACATAGGTATTACAAGGAGAAGGTGATTTATGAGGACATTTTCAGTGTCCCCATAATTTAAAACGTTTATAAATCATACAGAGTGAGTTTTTTTGAGGGAAAATAGAAATGCACCGTCTCCTGTGAGGGCTAAGTTTAGGTGTAGGGTAGGTGTAGGGCAATAGCACATACAGTTTGTACAGTATAAAAACCATTACGCCTATGGAAAGTCCCCGTAAACCATAAAAACCAACGTGTGTGTGTGTGTGTGTGTGTGTGTGTGTGTGTGTGTGTGTGTGTTAATCAAACACTTACTGAGATTAATATGAATGACGTTCGTATATCAACCTCACCTGAGACAGACAGAGACCTCTATAACCTTGAAATTCTATTCTATGAGAACATGAGAGGAGCAGATCTATCAACTTCATCTGGAAGTGATATATTCACAAAAGCGCAACTGACAGGTGTGCAGGTCACAGCACGGAAAACGGATTGGAGCTGGGGAAGAGAAAGAATGCTGGAATGTAACCCTCAGAGGCAAATCCTATTTGCCTTGATTGTTTGTTTGTTTGTTTTATTATACCATTATATTATATCCTTTGGAACAACACATTCTTTTTTTACGTTCTTCAAAGCCATAAGAAAAGTGAATATTTTCCTTGCTGCAGAAAAAAATCCCCTCTAGGCCAGCAAGCACCGGAAACCTGGATTATGAATCCACAAATGAATTTGTCAAGTAGGATTGGCTGTCGGGTCTTTCCTCGGAGTACAAAGCACACATCCACAGGAAGTCCACACTTCTTGGGAAAGTATGAAAGAGGAAGATTACTAAGAATCACTCACACAAGGGCAGCACAACAAATTCATGCATAAGTAGCAACCAATTTAGAGTCTTTTTAATAGTCTGTTTCATATTCTTCTAATATATGAAGTATGTAGGGCATTGAATTTACTATGCATGCAACCGGAAGTTATGAATCATAAACTGACTTTATAGAAAAGTACACAAAACTAATTTCAGCTAAATCTAAACATTAAGAACAAAAGCATAAGCAAACTAAGAAAACTCTTTGAAAGGAAGCCTCATTCAGCTAAAAACGTATTTCTTCTTGTTCATGTTCATATTTGTCTACTGCTGATGTGATATTCTATAAAGAAAGCCGATATTTATGTTGATGAAAGCTAGGTGTATCTATTGTTGGACCAAAGATAGATTTTATGTTTGCGTTTTGTTGTCAAGTGACCTCCTTATCTAATAGATGGTATTAGTTTATGATACACATTAAAAATAATTATGTTCTGCATTTGATTCAGCAAAAACAACATTTAGTGTATCAGTCTCAGCTTGTTGTGATACAATAGTTTCAAGCTGATATCTGTATTTGATGTATACCTAAATCAATCCATTTTATAACTACTCTTAAATGACCCTCTTGCTCTGAGTCTCTGACACACACAAAATAGCCTGACATGGTATTTAAGCAAACAGTGCCATCTCGTGTTACTACTGCAGTTCAGCTCAGCGGTGCAAGATTTAACAATGCAAACATTCGGTAAATGCCATAAAACATAAAGGACTTCGGGTGTTAAAACAGCTACAATTAGCTACAGCCTTGCTTACCTTCTGTGTTGTATTCACCCACCATCTTAAAAACACCTTTTGTTATCTTCTAAATTTAAAGTCTAACTTTATCCCATTACATAAACAAATATTTTTTGGAGGCTTATTAATATGCTAGTAAAAATAGAAATAATTAAATAAATATGGATAATTCATTATTATTATTTTATCATTTTGCAGAAATATTATTTTATTTTTTAATTGCGTGTAACCAAACACATCTGAATCGGTGTAGCTGCGGGTGGGGTGAATTTGGAGAGCCCTGGGCGAAGACGTCATCTTGAAAAGGAAGATTTGTATGGACACAGGAGGGCGCCAGGGGTCCTCTCGAAGACTGGTCCCCTGAACTGGACGCAGGAGGGCGCCAGGGGTCCTCTCGAAGACTGGTCCCCTGAACTGGACGCAGGAGGGAGCCAGGGGTCCTCTCGAAGACTGGTCCCCTGAACTGGACGCAGGAGGGAGCCAGGGGTCCTCTCGAAGAACACCTGACCTGAGCAGAAAAGGAACCAGAGACTGACTTCAACTCTGAAACTCTTTTTGAATATCGATAGAATTGTGCAGTAATTTTGTGCATATTTCCTAGTAATGACCAACCATGTTTTATCCAATTCATCCTTCCAACTAACCCAATCGAGTGTCAGCAGCACTAACGTTTTACATTTTATTGGCGACTTTAAATAAGGTATAGGCTCACAAAATAGCACTACTTTAAATTGTATTTATTTATTTTATAAAATAACATTTAAATCGCTCTACAGCTGAGACAAGTCACCAGGGATTATTGCTGGCAGAGCTCAGGCCACAGAGTTTGTTGAGTTGATAGAATACGTAGTAAATTGCAGTTCTCGTGACTGAGGTAGTTTTCTATGTAGGTCTGTGCACGAGGCGTTTGGCGCGACAGAGCATCATATAGGGCTGGTTCCGCGCTTTATCCCTGGTGTTTACCGGGGAATAATTGCTGTTTTGCGCACCTGTGGGTGTGAGGAGACTGGCGCCGTCTGTGATTAGTCAGAGGAATGCAGACTGCTTCCGTAAGATACACTGACAATGCTTCAACGATAGATGGCATACGATAGATGGCATTTCAGTTAAACCGTGCTTCTCAATAACGTGGAAACATATCCCTTTATTCGAGACTGTAAGCTTAATTTGATACTTTTAGACTATTAGTTGGTCTAAATGTAGACCATTGATCGAGTAATTTACATGTGCACTGCTCAATTTGAAAGGCTTAAGGTGCAGGGTTAATCTAGGTTGCATATAAATAAGATTACATTCGAATGAAATATAATTCAATTAGGTGCACAAAAAATGTTCCTACTGCAGAAAAAGACAATGCTCCTTTAGGCTATATATTTAAGTATCCCTGGCTATTTTTCATCTAGGGGAAATAGTCCTGTCTTCTTTGATTTTGTCTTTAATATTTAGCTATTTTCTCTCTCTTTTTGAAATGCACATATTTTTGCTATTTTAATTTATTTAGTAGCCTAAGTGAATAGTTATATTTTTTTCAATAGCTAAATCCCTTAAGACCAAGGCTGCAAGATCTTTTGTTATTTCGACTTGCCAGAGGTCTTCCTTCATCTGGCAGTACTCCTCAGGACTGCCTGTAAACCGATTGGTTCGCTCCACCACATGACGCCCAGTATATGGCCCGCCCGTCAGCATCTCCAAGGCAGAGACCGCCGCAGAGCTCAAAGACTCTATCAACTATGGATATGTAACTTAAGGCGAAACAAGCTACCTCCATAAGTTGAGTGATTTTTGCTTCCCCGGTTATTTGTGCAGATTTAGAATAGGCTATTTTAAGTGGTGACGGTAAGTAGGCTAAATTCAGTTCACTGTTTTTTTCCTGCAAAATGACCGCTGTTCTGGAAAGCCTTGGCTCGGATATGCATATAAACCATATTACCTCGAACAGCTTCAATACCGTTCACAAGTCGCAGGATTCCCCAACATTGCCGGTGTCGACTGTGACCGACAGCAGCTTCTACAGTAGTTCACAGACAGGTCACTGCGCGGGCACGGCGTACGCACAAATGGCATCATATTCCTATCATCCTGGTACAGTGGGTAATGTTCACTACAGCCCAAAGGCTTACGATTTAGGCTATGCTTCATCCTATGGCGCTTATGGAACGTATGGACCCAGCTCTTCTCCAACTCCAACTGAACCGGGTAAGACCGCAAGTATTCCCAAACGTCATTTTCAGTTGCCTATTGCCATCTTGTGATATTTTACAATGACAACAGTTGTGGTGAATTTTGATAGAGAAAGAAGAGAGTGAGCCAGAGGTGCGCATGGTGAATGGAAAGCCAAAGAAAGTCCGGAAACCGCGAACCATCTACTCCAGTTTTCAGCTGGCGGCTCTCCAGCGCAGATTCCAGAAGACCCAATATCTCGCGCTCCCAGAACGCGCCGAACTGGCGGCGACTATGGGCCTCACACAGACCCAGGTCAAACGCGGCTCTTTTACTGCATACTGTGGCTATACGTTTAAAGCTGTATTTCTGTAGTTTTATTTATTTTAAGATAGAGTTGTGTTGGTTGTATTTCATGTTTAACTTAGATGCGCTTTGTTTTGCACCACAGGTGAAGATATGGTTTCAGAACCGGCGCTCAAAATTCAAAAAGTTGTGGAAAAACGGCGAGATTCCAGCAGACCAGGTTGCTGCCGGTGACTCTCCATCTAGCACTCCTCCACCACAAGCAGGTTGGGATTTCCCACCGAACCAGACACCGAACAACGGAGACACCGTTTCAGAGCAGACCACCGGGCCGCCAAACACCACCGCGCCGTCGTTTTTGACAAACTATTCATGGTACTCATCCACGAATACGGTCACACATCTACAGCCCAGTACCTTAATACAACCTCATCACAGCTCTGCCATGAGTGCTGGGACCATATTCTAGCAGAGGACTAAAATGGCCGAATACACCTGTTGTAGGAGGACAGAGGCTATCCTGTCACTGGACTTATATCTTAGGAAAACATTAACTCTAAAATCTATTTTCAGGCTGGGTTTGCTAAAGATGTTTGCCGTGGAAATTCTTTGGCGCCACTAATCGGCGCAAGCAACGCACATTAAATTATTTTTCTATTTATTTATATGTTTTCGTTCTAGTCAAAATGAAAGGGGTAATCAGATGTTTATTTCACATTTCCAACGGGTAGCCTTTTTTCGTGTGTTGTACAGAATATATTAGATTTAGTGATAAATCTATTAAAATGCTTATAATAACCTGTTCTGCAGTCATAATTAAATGTGCGTTTTACTATCAGTTTAACGTTTGGTTCTTTGATTGTCGTTTCAAGTTGTTTTTTCTTCATCCAAGGATTTTGTGGAGCTGTGTTTTTTTCAGGTTTTGCTCTAACGATTCTTGGTAAATATCATTGGTCGTATAAAAGGATCGTAGAATACAACCGGTCTATAACGTGTGTATGTTGACATTTCCTCGTTCTTTTAACCTGGCATCTAACATTTTTATTTTAACGTGTCAACCAAGCACCCTTTTTGGCTAAAACGTATTAATCGTGTGAATGAAACCGTATAAACGAAAGAGACCCCGTTTTAATTTGGGTACGCTCGTTGCGTAAATACAACATGGTTCATATACTAATTTAATATTAATAGAAATTAGGTCTGCATAAATTTGTAAAGAACATAACTCTAAGCCTACCTATGCAGACTTTTTATTTGCATGTCTCCGTTTCTTTTGCACGCGTAATGCATGTGATTACTCGGTAGAACGAAACTGATCCTATTTAATCCTTTGTAAATGTTCTTGGTGAGGAGGTATCCTGTACCTCTGGGCATGAGGCGGAACGCGTCTTGGCATGCGCAGAAGGAGATGCGAGGGCGTTCCGCGTGCGGCGAGGGCTCTTCCCACTCCAGACTCTCTGGAGTCAGCACGTTCCTCTTCCAGACGTTTTATGAACGCCACTCAACCAGAGAAAAAAATACATAAAACCGCCTCAAGCAGACCGCCCTGGAAACATTCTCCAAGAGTCCTCGCTTCCAGCTCCAGCACAGCCTTGAGCTATTCTTGTCCGGGGACACGCAGTTTCTCATAGCTCGCCTCACGTCTTTACATGGTCAAGTTCAATATTTTTGGAACTAAAATGGTTACTGGAATAGGAGGGAGACCCGGCTTAATCTCTAAGGGCAAAACACCACTTGCACCAATTTTACAAATTAACATGAGGCTCTTCTCGTTTCATAATATACAGCATCTATAATATAGCCCATGTATGTTTATTTCTCATTGTGAAACTGGGATTAAATATTTACCTAATTGTAATTAAAGCAAATGCATATTACAAATGGATTCCATATTTGCTATATTAGACCCTCAAATCGTGTGAATATTTTTGTATACATTTCTTAAACTATTAGCCTATTAATAGCTAAAATTAACAAAATAAATAAATAAACATTCGTTCTACCAAACAATATTAAATTGTAGGCTATATTAAAGAGAAAAATGAACATAAATTAAATTAATATCAAATTAATCAGCTTAGTCGAACAAACAAACAAAGAGCAACATAACAAAACAAGCATCATAACACAATCATCAGCAGACCATTCTCAAAGTTTGCCCACGAACTATTTATAAAGAATAACGTTTCAGTGGCTGTTGTAAGTTAACTACTTGTTTATCTTATATGATTTGTTTCTTTTGAGGTCTATTCGAGCTTGCACGGTTTTTCTAAATATGGACAGAGTGGTTAGGCCCCGGATCCTTTGATTCTTGTTGAAAAAGACGTCTATTTTTATTCTGATTTTAGGAATCTCATTGTCAAACCTACCAGGTCACCATGGCATATCTTTGCAGATACAGCAAATGCTGCTATTGTAGCTCATTTTACCGTTCTGCGTCATTCCTTATGTCAACATTCACAGCTGGCAGTAATTGAAATGCCAGGGCTTATTTGCAACCACACCACTATGAGTCCAGATGACTGCTTCCGTTTGGATTCAAAGCACATCTGCATGAAGCAGATCAGAGGGTCTCGGTAATAGTTCTAAAACAGAAAAGAAAGGAAAAATTTTTGCGGTTTAATCTGCAATTATATTTTTGTGGTGCGTTGGCTTTATTAATCACTTTATGTGTATAAGCCTAATGCAGAAAAAAAGTTTCCGCACCGAGGTGGGCTGTCATAACGCAAAAGTTGATTTGCATAGCCAATATTTTGCTGGATCTCATGAACTGTTCTTCTTCTTTGCTATAATGACAAATGCAAATCACGATTACAAAGGACACGATTAAGGAGAAATCAAATAACTACAGAGCATAGCCAAACCAAGCCCAAATGAAACAAACAACAAAAAACAATATAGCCTACTTCAGATAGGAACAGATCACGAATTGTCGTATAGCCTAAATAAAACAGTAAAATAAATATGGAAAGATGCAACGAAAATTGAGCGAAAATGAGTGTAATTAGTTTAAAGTCAATATAATGACCAGGAACATCCATCCTGAGACAGAATACAGCACCTGCAAACGGTTCAGCGCTGTATATCTACATAAGAAAACCGCCTATTGATTCCCTGCCTATTCCTTTTCTTTTGTCCGACTGAAAAGATTCCCTCCGCGCCAGAAATTGCTCGTAATTGCGACAGACAGATGAAAATGCGCGAGGATGCACAAAAACCAAGTGGCTGCTATTATGATTCGATTTAATGAGCACAGCTTATAAAGACAGGCACCATGCGGTCAGAAAGAGCGATCAAATCACATAAACTAGACCTACTCAAATAAACAGAAGCCTATATGCTTAATAATACAGCTATAATAATGTAGAAACTATTCATTTTATGTTTAGTAATAATATAGCCCATATAAACATTTTTTAATCTTTAAATAGTCCATCATTTTCATAAAGTAGCCTGCTTTAGTTCTTTGTGATTTAAAATAATAAAATAAACAATGCGCGTTTAAATGTCATGTGGTGTCGTTTACATCTCGTTTACACATCATTTCCGTTATACGTTTGCTTTTTACTATCGATTCTTAAAAACCATATAAAGGTAAATAGGTGATTTAAGTGCGCGTTTCTTTAGTCTGTAGAGCTCACGGACTGTTGAGAAGAAAACTTCCCAGATGGCACAGCCACCGAAAGCTACGGATTAACTAAGGGTCACAATGTAATTAACTTTAATTGTACACATCATAGAGGCACAGTCATTAAACAGATGCAGAATAAACCGGTTCGTGGAGAGTTCGTGCTCATATTCGGATCAGTCTTTTAACTTATTTGTGTTTTTAGCGATTTAATATTAGCAAAATATGATTTAATTTCTGTTTTTGCCATCCACACACTTCAAAACGTGAACTATAAGACTGAAAGCTATGAACACAGTACACTGCTGTTCTCACTGAGAATACATGCGCATTCAGACAGCATTCAAACTCAGTCAAATGTCAGACAGCATACGCAGTTTGCCAATGATGTCGTGAAGCAGATATGATTATAGGGTATTCGTGATACGCCACACATGGCTCATACAGAAACCCATGGCCCATAAATATAATCACCTCTCGAGAGATGCACAGAGCTAACTACATTACTGCGGAGTAATATTATAATGCACGGAGGAACCCCGCCATAATAATAAGACTTAATGACATTTCATTCCCTGTGCTTTCAATGAGTTCAGTCAGAGATGACATCAGAAACCAAAGAGTTTGGAATAGTGAAGAGATTTTGAAACGCATTACATAATAACCTCCATGCATTAAACAATTAACCCTATTAATTCAAAGGCAAAAACGCAGAGTTGCACAGCTGTTTCGGGAAGCCATTTGGTCAGGCTAACAACATAAGATGAAACACTGGATAAATGTTAAGAAACATTTATTTAAATAACAGATTAAATTACTCTAAAAATGCAGATCCATCTCACACGTCACACTTCAAGATGTCCCATAATTCTTGTCCAGTCAATCGTCATCTGGAAGTTTAGTCAGAATCTCTGCACCATGGCTGGTGATCACAACCGTGTGCTCAAATTGGGCCGATCTGAGTATTAACACACAAGAAAACAAAAACACAGGTGAACATATTGAGATATAGTCATTCATCTAAACTCAGTGGTTCAAAACCAGGGGTCCAGGGCCCACAAGAGGACCTCAGCAAACATCTATGGGTGCCAAAAGTAATTTAAAATAAGTCGCATTAACCACTAAAATATATAAATGTGTGATTTCTATACCTGGAAAAAAATCTATAATAATAGTCAAAATAATAATACGATCTTACCCCATTAGCATTTTTATGCCAAGCTCAAAATATTTTGTCAGGTAAAATTTTGTATTTAAAATATATATATTTTTAAATCCCTTAATACTTTTTCAAGTTTTTTTTTTATTCGTCACATACTCAATTATGCAGAATATAATCAGTAGTGAAATGTAACTCAGGTCAGATCCGCTCAATGGACAGTGCAAAATATGTAACAATATTTTTTTTTTAACTTTTCAGTAAATCATATTGAGGGCTGAGGAGTCAAAAAGGTTGAGAACAACTGCCTTAGATGTAGAATTAAAATAAGGCATCTATCAATTTTCTTATATTGCATATTACCCCAGTCAAACTTAAAAATCAGAGCTCTAATCAACCACTGACCACGTAGTAACACTCTGCTCTCACCTGCCAACAGGGCAATCAGCTCATTTGCAATTAACACTGAAGTGCTCTCCAGTGAAATATACGCAGTTAAAGGAAAGTTTATCCCAGAGCACTTAGCTCTATATGTGCTTCAAATGCTGAGGGTACTTAGTCTTTACAAGCTAAATGTCAATAGGCAATAGAAATAAAGTTCTTGAAGATTCTCAATAGAAATTGGCCACTTATTCTTGCATGAAGTAATGAATGATTAATGCAGGCTCCATTTACATGGCTGCGTTTGGCTCTCGTCAGAAAGGCGGCGAGAGAAGTGTGGGAGGGGAAATTGAACACAACATGCACCTTTTGTCGTCCACAGATACAGCAGTCCACTTGTCCCTCAGGATCTTGAATTCTGAGGATCCTTCCATAAGAATGGGTTCTGTAAAAATGGACGGATGGTTTAACTTCCTGAAAAGGTGCAAAAATGCATGCTTCCGCTGATGTTCTTAATAACATTCAGTTGGTCGGTCATCTAAAACAATGATGAGTACACACAGACCTATGGTGAAGGACATGCCCTCTTCCATCTGCAGGTCATTGTCATTGGCTGTAAAAGAGAAAAGAAGCATTACGTGCGTGGGCCCTAATTAAAAATAAAACATCTTAGCTGATCACATTAATGAACTGTATTCATACAGCTGCAATAGAGTTTAATAAATTAACTAATCAGCTTTATAAGTAAAGCTTATAGAATAAATTAAAGCGGTAGTTCACCCAAACTAAAAAATTATGCCATAATTTACTAACCTTCATATTAATCTAAACCTGCATTAAAGAAGATATTGAGGTCCAAACTATATTTCACTTTAATTGTAAGGACAATGAAATTAGATTACTTACTTTCATTGTATGGACAAACAACAACAACAAAACCCCTGTGATATTTTTCAATATATCTTCTATAAAGTAGAAGTCAACCATGGCTAAATGAGATATAATTTCTGAATATTAAGTCAAATAAATTAATAACAATACAACAATTAAGGATGTATAAACTCTCACCATGATGCCATATCTCCGGATAACCATGGAAACATGTCCCGATCCCATGACCGATAAAATATGGACACACACTGAATCCATTTGAAGTTGCTAATTTGCTGTAATTCAGAAACAAAAAAGAAATACTCAACTTTATGTTTAGCCAGGTTTATTCTGGTTGATGTATACATTGCTTGTATATCTTCCTCTTTTGGATAAAAGTGTCTGATAAATGATTATAAGTGTAAAACTACATTTTCTAAAATTCTGGTTTACCCACGAGCCTACACCCAATTAGGGCGTTGCCTTGGAGATGTCAAATTGAACCATGTTGCCTACATGTAAATAGCACTTTCACTGTGAATAAGGCATGCTTGAAATGTTCTCGCATAGTTGTTTTTTTATATTCCGGGAGGGGGAAGGTAGAGGACAGAGGTGTATAACAGACAAAAAGAAAGAATGAAAGACAGAGACAAAGAATTGCAAAGAGAGAACAGCAGAGAGGATGCTAGGGTGCCAGCATGATACAAAAAATAAAAGCAAGAGATGGAGAGAAGGAGTGAAAGAGAGGTCTAAGTGCTTTTTCCTGAGGAGAGGTAATTGTTCCCTCTGTGTGTATATAATAACAGTGTATGTCCCTGCAGAAGCTCAGAATCCTACGCATGGAGAGAGAAAGAGAGAGAAACATAAGCATTGCTTCCTCAGACAGATACAATATCTATTGCTGCACTGCACAAAAAGCTCATTTAATCACTTAAGTTGATTATTTTCAAGATATAATTAAAATCACATTTATATCATGATAAAATATTCACACTTTAAAGCTATACATTTCGACCTTGAACCATTTCAGCATCTTCACAATTCATATTGTGCGCATTTAAGTCTTTGTACTAGAAGTGGAAATTCAATAGGATGTTGTTAAAGAGGTTTCTGTACTGCATGTGAGTGATTGAGTATGTCCTCTCTCTGTGAAAAGACTCCTGCGGATCTTTTCGTGTCTCTGTGGGGAGCTGAATCCACCCTGGCAGAGTCTACGATTCTCAAAGACAGCAGGAGCAAGCCTGTAATTTACATCTCTCTCGCTCTCTCTCTCTCTCCTCACACACACGGACACATGCACACATCCAACAAGACAAACTAACCTGTAATTTACACCCCATTGCACTCTGGGTAATTGCTTGCCCGGAGCTCACTGAGAAATACATTAACTCTGTGCAGTCCTTCTTCAGACACTATACTATCAAACAAGAACTGACGAGGCGAGATTGCTGTCTTTTTTCAGCTTTTGCACACAAGAAGGATAACAGAGGTTTAGATGTGCTATTTTTAACAAGAGCAAGTTGGAAAATGCAATGAATAAAATAACATTTCCCACAGACATCCCTCCTGAAGGTGCGAGATGCTGTCAGGAATTCAACCTGTGATGTAATCTGGGACGAGTGTGGGAATGAACACACACCTGATAGTGTTGCCAATGACGCACAGAGGTTGACCTGGTCCACAGGCGGCGATTGCCTGATCTCTGCACTGTCGAGCCACATCCACTAACTTCCTGCCCTGTTCATTCACTGAGCCAATCAGAAACGTTTCTGAGGTGTCTCCGTGGTAACCTTCTAGATAAACCTGCAGAATACATATAGCATGCGCTAATTACATTTACATTTTATGAATTAGCCGACACTTTTATCCAAAGCAACTTACAAATGAGAGTATCAAAACAACAAAAGAGTAACAATATATGTGTTGTGACAAGTCTAATGCAGTACACATAGCAAGATTATTTATTTATTTTTCCAGAGTAAATTAAAAGAATAAAAAGGAGATAGAAAAGAGATAGAATAGACAGAGCTAGTGTTAGAGGGTTATAAGTTATTATTACTTTATAATAATACAAAATCAAGTAGATAGAATATACAAATAATAGAGAGCACTAGTGTTAGAGGGTCAAGTGGAAAAAATAAGAATATAGAAAAATAACAAATAGATTAGAATTGAGAGATTTGGTGATAGAGGATCAAGTGTAAATGGAAGAGATGTGTCAAACTATGTACAGATTCTGAGGTACGCAAACAAAAACTTTATTAATTTGAAATCTAACAGCATTTAACTAGCTTAGATTTTAAACAGAGGACTCACTGTGACATCGATATTGATGATATCTCCATCTTGCAATGGCCGACTAGAAAACAAAACACAATACTGACAGTATTGTAAGGTGTAAAAATACATCAATACAAATATAAAAGTGCAATTCTTGCATACATGCTTTTAATTTCTGATTTAAAATTAATTTCTATATATTTTTTGGAGCATGAAATACGAAATGCAGTGTTCTTCTGACACAAAAAGAAAAGAAGCCTCTGTAGAGCAGAATAAAGTTCTTAAAAAAATGAAGTAGCTGGTAATTTCTGAGAAAAATGTTTTAACAAAACTAGTTATTAATATTTGGGGGGGAAATGTAGTCATGAGGTGCAACCATTAAAATCATGTGGTGCAACTATAACATCCAGAAAAAAGCCTGATGTTGTGACTCTCTAGAAACGTTTTAGTTATAAATTAAAAAACTATATTTTTATCTTGACATATTTATTTATCACAATAACTTGCATCTATTCCAGTAAAGTATGTTATTGCTTACTTGGTTACACCACTTGACTTTTTGAGTCATTGAATTCAGACTTTTCTTGAAAATGGTATAAACGTTTTTAAACAATGAATACAACACGATTACAAAGAGTACATTACAATCTTGCTACTAGAGGGCAAATATCCTGAAACGTTTAGCTCCAACCCTAAACATACCTACTCTAATTAGTCGCAATAAGTCAAGTCTCCAAAGTTAACAGAAAAATGTTTAATGCAGTTCACTACAAGAGAGTATGATGTCAATAGAGAGGCTTCAGTACACTGAACAATATGCTTTTTTGAGAAAGCAGCTAATCAATTAATGAACCGACAATATGCCCTCTAATGTTTAACCTGTTGGCCATTAAACAATTATTTTGGAGTGCAAATGATTCTGTGCAAAAACTGTTTTATAAGAGAAGTCACAGAGCATTTTGAAAGAGGTAGGTATCCGTTAAGACACTTCTCGTTCATTTCTATGAAATCTGTGAACAGTGATTGACTGTCACACAACTGACAGTCTGCATGATCCAAGTTGGCCGTTGCACTTTCTCCAATGGTAGAACCACAGAGGTTGGTGTCTACCAGTAATAAGACAACATCTGCTAGAAACGTCTTGTGTGTTGGATCAGGTTGTAGCTAAACTCTGCAGGATGTTGGTCCTTTAGGAGCAGAACTGTTCCATGCCATTGACACATATAATAACAAACAAAAGTATAGACATGCAGTCACAACAAAGCACTTATGTTTGATAGCACCGAGTTACCTGTCTGGAATACCGTGGCATACTACATTGTTAACAGAGGTACAGACTGACTTCGGAAAGCCCCCGTAATGTAAAGGAGAGGGGTAGGCATTATGATGAATGGCTTCCTGATGGACTATAAAGTCTATTTCATCTGTCGTCATACCAACCTAGAAAACAAACAATGTAGGTGACAACGTCTGCAAAAAACAATTCATGGATGTGTCACATCAAGCTTATTCACCGTTACATTCTCAAATTTCAGGAAAGAGTATACCTTCAAACTCTTTCCTGCCAGCAGCAGTATGTGTCTGGCTAGTTGACATGCTCGTCTCAATCCCTGGATCTCCTCTTCATCTTTAATCTCTATGTAATCTGGCCACTCAGGTACTTTGCTGGATGACACATAGTCAGGCTTCTGGATGTGCTGAGAGAAGAGAGTATATAAAGCTCAAACATCTATTCTTTTTCCAAATTAATCAACATTAAATTGTTAGTGTCACTTGGGCCGAACTACCTTGGGGACAACATAAGAGGGGCGCACTACAGCAGGCCGGACCACACTGTGGGAACTATCGGATTTCTTCCAGAAGAAACAGCGGTGAGGTGGGCATTGGTGGGCAGCAGATGCGCTTCTATGGCAGCTGGGCAGCTGTGCTACTCTCTGTAGCAGCCTTGAACCGCCTATACACAGCCAAAGTGATGAACAAATGATGTGATTATGCACAGCGAAGCGGATTTCTCAGAGGTGTGTGAAGTTTGTTTATTTATTCATTTCTAAGACCATGTTAGCATCAGGGCTATTTACATGGCAAACACAAGGTCAGCATCAGAATCAACTGATGCCGTAGGTCACAGGAACATGACGAATGTACACTCCCATATTATTTTATTATTGTTATGTTGAAAAAAGCTGAGTACAAATTTTCAGGTTTCTTTGATGAATAGAAAGTTCAGAAGAACAGCATTGATCTGAAATAGAAATATTTTATAACATATAAATGTCTATATCATCACTTTTGAACAATTTAAAGTATACTTGCTAAATAAAATTATTAATTTCTAACCTTAAAAAATTATACTGACTCCAGGCTTTTGAATGGTATATAGTATATGCAACAAAAGCATTGATTTCAGATAAATGCTGATATTTGGATCTATCTATTCATCAAGGAATCCTGAAAAACACTTTTTTTTAAATATTATTATTATTAACAATAATATAAATGTTTCTTGAAGAGCAAATCAGCCTATTATAATGATTTCTGGAGGATCATGTGAGACTGAAGACCTGAGTAATGACACTGAAAATTCAGCTTTGATCACAGAAATAAATCACATTTCTAATAAACTAGAAAGCCATTATTTTAAATAGTAAAAAATATTTCACAATATTACTACTTTTGCTGTTTTTTTAGATCAAATAAATGCAGGCTTAGTGAGAAAAACAGAATTCATTAAAAAACATTAAACATGTTACTGTTCCAAACCTTTTGACTGGGATGTACTATGTCTGAATTTCTTTCAAATTACATATATTTGTATCATACAGAACACATTTTTTAACGGTCGCAAAGCAAATCAAACCACATACAGTCCCTACTAGATAACATGCTGTAAAAAACAATGTGTTCATTTGTGAATTTCTTTTCCCCACATTCTTTGGCTAGCATTAAAGTATTGGTGAGTTCAAGGCATTTTGGAAAGATCATATTTACATGATAAAAGTCCATGACTAGCACAAAGTCATAATTAGAAGTAGGAATTCATTAAATAATTTACAATCATTAAGTCGCATGTACAAAATACAATATTTTTTGTACAATTACGATAGAATATATTATTCATTTTACAGCACCATAAACTTAATAAAAACATAGAAACGGAAAAATTAATTTAATGAACATACTTTAAGTAATCATCCTGTAGAAATAGAGGTAAATCATGCTCCAGTCAAAGTGACTTGAATGCACTTGACATCATAATTGCGACATCCTAACTTGTAAATATTGGTGCACTCAAACCCTCCTGGGAAGTTTGTATTCATGGGTTAGGATGTCATAATTACGATGTCAGGCATGTTTAAGTCATTTGTTCAGAGCAAGCAACCTGTGTGCTTAATTAAAATAATGTTTTATTTATCCTTTTGAGTTATCTTTTTGTAGCACTAAATAAAATATATAAAATCCATACGGATGAATTAGATTATATATAAATACATATAGGAACATGTTTAAATCTAAATATTTTATAAAAAAATATTACATTATAATATTCTAAACTACACTTGCATGACTATTGTCAAGTTAACATCTTTTCTCAGACTCTTTGAATCATGTGCTAAAAACCCACTCCCTCTCTCAAAAGAATAACACAGCTGCGATGTAAACAAATAGCCTACTACAATACAATTGCACAATGCGATAATGCTCACATAATATGCATAATTTTGAATCTGCGAACCACCGCCACACATCAACAACCATGTTGTAACTCATGCCAACAAGGACTGCAGAGTTTTGTCTTCGGAAAAAAAATGTTAAAAAGAACTGCAACCATAACACAGTGGTCAAAAGCCCAAAATAAGTGCAGTTATACACTGGAGAGGGCTTGAGTAGAAATATAAAAATACCAGCGATGAAGGGAGTAGCTCAGAACCAGCGAGGGGGCGGCTGGGGGTTAGAATAAAGGCAGTAGTGGGTTTCCCAGGGTGGGGTAGCGGCTGTCTGTAGTGACAACAATTTGGGTGGTAGAGAGCAAAGGATGTGGCCAAGGATGTGGACTGAACTGAATTCCCTTTGTATGTGTGTGGTCGACTTTAGAATTAGTCTTGTGCTTTAGCTGTAAAATATAATCCTTGCTTCAGAACTGCAGTACATCAATGTCATGTGTCAACCTTAATGTCAGTTTATTATTAATAATTGCTCTGTAACCCCAAAAACAACATTCCCAGTTCATATATTATTTATCCTAAACAATATATGAGATTGGAATCGGTGTGCTCCAACTGACAGTATGCTAAAAAGAGTATGCCAACGTTCTATTATTTGGTTTATTATTATTATTGTGTAAAGCCCGGTCTCATGAAAATGCATACAAATAGTATGCCAAATAAAAAACAAAAACTCATGGTATTGATATGAAAAACTTTAGCATACATATGATACGAATGTGTTTGGCGAGCATATAATATGCAGTTTTTGCATATATATATATGATATAAAATTTGTTGGTGTGCATATGATACGCAATTTTCGCAACCCCACAACCCTAACCCTACCCATCACATAGCATACACACACCAAGTCCATTTTTCCGTATCAATACCACGAGTTTTCATTTTTATTTGGCGTACTATGTATACACACTTCACGAGATCGGGTTGTTGTGTAGAAAATCAATTGCTTCATTACTTCTTAAACAACACAAATGTCATAACAGTTTAATGAATAATGCAGTGAAAAAGATAAACTACTTTGTATGAGTTTACCTAATTGGTTTATTAAACAATTTTAATCTCATAATTAACCATTGATGTGTCAACCTGGTCATTTTTGAGCATCTACTGTATTGTTTATTATGCTGCTCCTGTTTGTGCTAAAATGTTCCTTGAAAATAATCTTAAAAGAATAGTCTTTGAAATCCTTGAAAGAAACGTGTTGACATGATGAAATAGGACAGATTCTGTGTCAGGAGACTCAACATTTCACTTTTGGGTTATAATTCACTTAAATGTAAAAGAAGAAAATGGCTGAGCAGACGGGAAAGGCTGTATGCTTTTTTCTCTATTTACTTCTACTGGATCCACAAAGACTTTGCCAAACCAACAAACAATAAAGAACGTCAAGACGGTGCCATGAGTCCAGCCTTCCTGCAGTCTTGACAATGTAGTCTTGTATAAAACTCCAACTTGCACTGTGTCCCAATATGTCTACCTTTTATGTACGGCATGTACATAAAAGGTAGATATATTGGGACACAGTGCAAATGGTCAAAATTGGAGGGAGTAAATATAAAGTTTGAATGCCATGCTGTGTATTTATGCCTATATGCCCTGCAAACACATACCATATAGGCTACAACTACTTTTTAATTGGAAATAAGTTATTAACAGTAACTATCTATCTATCTATCGTTTCTCTTCACAAAGGCTTTATTTGATTGTAAATAAAAACAGTAATACTGGGAAATATTAGGCTATTACACGTTAAAATAACTGAGTATCAGTGTCGGTGGACAAGTAAAGATGTGTGTTCGTATCGAATCATTAATACAAACAGTTTTGTAACTTTCTATCAAGTGTTTTATGTTTCTAACGTTATGTGGAAAGGGTTGCTATAGTTGAAAGTAACGTTAACTCTGTCTGAATGTGGCTCTGTCAAACGAATGTAAGTTACTAAACTACATTCCTACATAGCGACACTGTCACCGAATAATGCACAGGTTGTAAACCAGCGCTTATTTGCATGGAAGGTTTGGATGTTATATTAATAGCTAGATATATTCCGCGTAGACTGCAGTTATGCGATTATTAAAAATGAGCAAATACTGTCTCGTTTGGGTCATTGGCTTGCCACAGTCTGAGTCTTTATGCTCTACAAATTAAATAAATTCGTCTAACTTTTCTTAAAGTAAACTGTAAACATACCTGTTCTGTAAAAACATTGAGCGACACAGGGCGCAGCCATGTTTTCCACAGAGAGAGTCACGTGCTCTTTCAAACCAACAGTGGCGTGTAGAGCTGAAACTGAAGAGATTTATTTATCATATCATTGATACAAAATTGACTTGAATGTAAAACTCTAGCGTGGGCTTGGCAAAAACAAACAAATTGTGCCTATAAATGCCATAAAATCTCCAGAGATTGGCGTAATTCATATATCAGTATTTACTTTATTTTATTGTATTCATTTATATTTTACCAAGCCTATTTAACAAACGTCTAAAGACTATACTCTTATCTTTCTTACAGTTTAACCTACCTGTTTGTGATTGATTTTTCCCTTTATTTTTTTTTTATTTTATGATTCTTTGCCAATAAAAAAACACACATTTTGATTAAATTAAACATTCTTGAAAATGCAACACACTAAAGACATTTATTTATTTATTTTTATGCAGTGTATATTCACCTTAAACCCTTCTTCTAAATATCTGTGTGCATTATGCCTTCTGTCTAATGAAATTACCTTTGATTAAAAAAAAAACATGGAAAATCTCTATATTTAGGTGAAATATTGATTCAGTTTTTTGCATATAATGTTGCAGTAAACACAATCTTTAACAAAAAACACTGTATTAACTTGTTAAGCAGGCATTTTGCCTTATTTCCATACATAATGATCCTCAATTTGATCTGAAGGGCTTGTACATTGTGTATAGGGTGAGTGAAAAGAGTCGAGACAAAGGGGATCTGGTCCTCCAAGGCCAGGGAACAGAAACGAGGGGTGTGAGATCAAGACAGCTCTGCACCTGCTGGTGGCAAAGACCCCCTAGACCTCAGACCAGCTCTTCTGCACAGACTGAGCCCAAACAATAATGACCGTTTTTGGAACTCAGGAGACAGAAGGACATTGGTGATTACATAATACCATGGTTGAATGGTATTTTCCCAGCTGCACGTGTTAACTATAAGGATTCTCACTCTGATTGATACGATAATGCCATACTGTAAAATCTGTCCTATTGTTGAACTTCAAATCAGTAAGAGTATAAGTTCAAGTTAACATACCCTGTGATATGTATATTATAATCCCATAAATGAAAGCTATTAGAAATTGTAACAATTTTAAATATTAGAATATATATCAGGCCCATAAGAATACTGTACATGTATATCCATCCCAAAACCTCTCAACATGTTGATATTATACAATTATAAAAATAAAAGAAGATTTAAGAAATGCATTACAAAAATGTGTATAAACATACATATTTTTGATTGCATGTTGTTTTAATGAAGTTGCATGTAAATAAAATATGTGGTTGAAACATATAATACCAAATAAAAAATACTCACATAGGTATTATTTACTATGGGGATTTTATATATGTCATACACTTATATCTTCATCTCCCGGACTGTATATAGCTTTACAATTGAAATATATAGCAATATCACTCTTGATATAAGGCAGTATTTTTCAATAAAAATCAAAGATTACATATTTATCGGTCATTTCCTATTCATGTAAAAGGAATTTTCATAATCACTGAGAAGAACTGAATTGCAGGCATATTTTCTAGTGCTATATGATTGCACAGTCAAAAGTAGCATAATAATAAATAATTCCTCTTCTTCTATGTGGTTCACTGTAAAGCAGTCTTCATATTTCAAAATATGGCTTTTGTGTGAGTCATGAATAAAAGCAGCAGTGCAGTTGTTTGCTCTGCTGAGAGTTATTAGAGACAAACAGTTTTGGAACCGGCTTGGTAAGAACTATCTGTCTGAGATCTGAGGAAACACGCCAACCGAAACACTCACACGTTTTCTCTTACACTTACATGAGCCTGCAGACTGCACAATTTGTATTGAAACGTGACATTACTATAGAGTTAAGCTTGTCAAGTAACATTCATGTGAATGATTAGTGATTATTTTGTTATTAGGTATTTGAGTGCTTTGGTTCATCATTCAGTGAATCATTGCAGGAATTGATTCTGCCCTCTAGTGATCTAGAGCTCTGACTCATGTTTATACCAGAATATAATTATATGAATGCTGATGATGTGAACTCGTTACAACTTTGAAACTAAGCTCTTAAACTTTTAACACAGTCACCTTCGAGCTGCGCTGCTCTGAAAACAAATATTGAAGGACAAAAATGCAAAACAGAAAGCTGTTATATATGGGAAATATTTAGAAATCCAATATTGTATTTTTGTCTTTTTTATAATTATGAAAATAATCACATTTATTTAAATTCTGAATACATATACCATCTTTATATGTATATATATATATATATATATATAAACAAGGTCTCAATTTGTTCATGGACAGATTTTAATTTTATTTAACAGGTGACTGTTATTAACATTATGCAAAGTGTATAATGTCCTAAACAGAACATTTTAGAAAATTTGTTCAAACTAATTATGATCATTAATCATCATAGAATCATGAGCTAGTATGACATAAACCATTTTGTGGATAATTAATAGAGCTTGGTAATAGTTGAATTAGTCACGGTGGTTGCTGGTTTTACATCAGGATTCTAGTTAAACCATGCAGGTATATTAAGCAGGTGCCGGGAACACTTGGACAGATTGTGATGTGCCTTTGCTACATCTATAAAGGAAATAAAGGAAACTAGGCCTATGATTTTGAAAAAAAAAACATGTTAGGGTTGTAAAGAATTTAAATAGTAATAAAGTAAACAAACGCTAAAATGTATTTTTAAATACATAATTTTAAATGACATTAAATATTGTTTCACATCGTTAACATTTAGTAGGCATCACAAAAAGCTTTCAGCAAATTTAGGCCTACCAGGAAATAAATTATAAATAAATTGTAAATTGAACTTGAGAGAATCAATTTGTGTGAACATAAATATATATACACACACACATACATTCATTCACACACATACATTGGGATGGTGATTAAATGGCATTAGCTTTGCAGCACTTCCACGCACATTGAAGTGCCTCATCTTGGATAATAAGGGCTCTGTTGCTCTCTAGTGGTGTAATAAGCTAAACCATCTCAGTTTTAGCCCCTACCCATTAAATACATAAAAATGGCCAGTCAATAGCTTTCAAACTGTTTAAAACGCAAGCAAGGGACAAGCTAGTTTATAAACACAATATACTGTGGCTGCTTAGAGCCTTCTGGTAGTATTTACTTCACATAAATACACTTTATGTTATTTTATGGGTGCGTTTTATCTGCTATGCTGCTCAAAATAGGAAACAGAGAACCTTTCCGTCTCTGAATCACTCCGGAATAATATTTAGTTGGCTCACTGGTGCACACGTGGGTTAACTGTGTGGTGTGTTTTGGTGAAGCAGCTACTAAAAACCACCTTAGGTACAGCTATTGGGACCATGCTGAAATCTAAGACATTTGTGAAAAAGACCCGCGCTGGTGGAGTGTTGAAAATAGTGCGCGAGCATTACCTGCGAGAGGACATCTGGTGTGGAAGTGAAGTCTGTAAAGAGTGTAACGATGAAGCGCCTGTGCTGCAAGAGGACGCGTGCATAGAGAGCAACCTGTGCTCATATCCTCACTATTTAATCCCAGACACCAATGTGGTTTTACACCAGGTATGTGCTTTTAATTTATTTTTTATTAATAGCTTCTTATTATAATAAGCGTAATTGTTCTGAACAGCTTTAGTAAACAGTTAACGTTAACTGTCATCAAAATATGTGTATAAGAATTACAGGACGTCTTGTTTAGTCCAAATACATCTATTACACATTAAATAAGCAGGGTTTCCGGTTATTTTTATTAATTTTTTATTTTTATTTATTCAAGTTAAATGTTTCATTTCTAAGTGTAAATGGCAGGGCTTGAAGGGGATGGTATCACCCTGGTTTAAAAAAAAGAAAAGCATCCCTTCTGTAAAACCACCATCCCCTTTGGATTATTAATGTTGTGTATTATGTAAAACTTATACAAATTAATACAATTATCTACTAATGATAGTTTACTAACTAAATAGCGGCGATTGGCCAATCAGAACTCGCTTTGACAATATTTGGCCGAGATACAACTATTTGAAAATCTGGAATCTGAGGGTGCAAAAAAATATAAATACACGAAAATGGAACATGATCCTTAATATCCTAATGATTTTTGGCATATAAGAAAAATAAATAAATTGGGCATACAACAATGTATTGTTGGCTATTGCTACAAAATATACCCATGCGACTCTTATTAGTTTTTGTGGTCCAGTGTCACAAATATTGAATTAGAATATACAGTCATAAATAGATCAAGTGTAATAAAATATACACTTAAATGTGTATTTAGGATGTTTTCTTTCCACTTGTCTTTCCTAAGCCACATTTCACAATTGACAAATCCAGTGCATGCATACACAATTGTCTTGCCTTAAATGAGACGAAACTGATTTGGTATTAATTTCTGACAGATTGACATCCTTGAGGACCCTCTGATCAGGAATGTCATCATTCTTCAGACTGTTTTACAAGAGGTCAGACACAGGAGTGCCCCAGTCTACAAAAGAATCAAGGATGCTATTCACGAGAAGGAAAAGCACTTCTACACCTTCACTAATGAGCATCACAAGTAACACATCCTATGAGTTCATCTTAACACTAACTTTTTAACATGCATTTGATTTGGCTTGAATACAGCTTTACAGACAGTGATTGGTGTTAAGGCCGTGCATGTTAGTGTCTCATGTTATTTTTTGTTTTAAGGGAGACGTTCATTGAACGAGAGCAAGGGGAAAGCTCTAATGATCGTAATGATCGAGCCATCCGTGTCACTGCTAAATGGTACGCAGATCACCTTGCTAAAAAGACCAATGGTGGTTCACTGAAAGTGGTTCTGCTGACTGATGATCGGGCCAATAAAGAGAAGGCAGAGCAGCATGGTCTGATTGTGTACAGATGTAAGGGACACTTATTTTTGTCTTTTTTGTTGTTCTATATTGCATCAATCTGTTGTTGTTTTTTTGTATGTACTATGCCATTCAAAATTTGAGGATATTTTTTTCTTCAAAGTAATTAATACGTTAAGTCAGTTGAAACTCTAAAGCAACATTGAAGACATTTATAATGTTACTAAATACACGAAGCTGCACAACTGTTTTCACTATTAATAATAACAATAATAAACATTTCTTGAATTATTTCTGATGGATCATGTGACTATAGTAATAATGACTGCTAAAAATTCAGCTTTGCATCACAGGAGTTAATTACATTTTACAATATACAGTGGGGAACATAATTATTTGATCCCCTGCTGATTTTGTAAGTTTGCCCACTTAAAAAAAGAAAGAAGGGTTTTTAATTTTGATGGTAGGTTTAATTTAACTGATAGAGAGAAAATCAAACCAAAAATCCAGAAAAAAGCAGCATACAAATGTTACAAAAAGATTTACATTTTAGTAAGTCAAACACGACTTAGTACTTGGTGCAGAAACCATTGTTGGCAAGCACAGAGGTCAGACATTATCAGGTTTGCACACATCTCAGGAGGGATTCGATCCCACTCCTCTGCAGATCCTCTCTAAATCATTAAGGTTGCTTGGCTGTCTCTTGAAAACTCAAAGTTTCAGCTCCTTCCACATATTTTATATGGGATTACAGGTCTGGAGACTGGCTAGGCCACTTCTTGCGCCACACCTTTGTTGCCTTGTGTTTTGAGTCATTATCATGCTGGAATACCCATCCATGACCCATCTTCAGTCTTCTGGCTGAGGTTAGGAGGTTCTCATCTAATATTTTATGGTGTATGGCCCCATCCATTGGCCCCTCAATGTGGTGAAGTCGTCCTGTCCCCTTAGCAGAGAAACAGCCCCAAAGCATGATGTTTCCACCTCAATGCGTGACTGTAGGTATGGTGTTCTTGGGGGGATAGTCATCATTTCTCTTCCTCCAAACACGACGAGTCGAGTTGATACCAAAGAGCTCAATTTTGGTCTCATCTGACCACAGCACATTCTCCCAAGCCTTCTCTGAATCATTTAGATGTTCATTGGCAAACTTCAGATGGGCCTGTAGTACATTGCCTTCTTGAGCAGGGTGATCTTGTGGGTGCTGTAGGATTTCAGTCCATAGCGGCGTAGTGTAATACCGATGGTTTGCTTGGTGACTGTGGGCCCAGCTGCCTTGAGATCATTGACAAGCTCCTCCGTGTAGTTCTGGACTGATTGCTTTACCTTTCTCATGATCATTCTTAGCCCATGAGGTGAGATCTTTCGTGGAGCTCCAGACAAATTGATGGTTATTTTGTATTTCTTCCATTTCCGAATAAACACACCAACAGTTGTCTCCTTCTCACCAAGCTTCTTGCTGATGGTCTTGTAGCCCATTCCAGCCTTGTGCAGATCTACAATCTTGTCCCTGATGTCTTTTGATGGCTCTTTGGTCTTGCCCATAGTGGAGAGGTTGGAATGGAAGATACAGATTCCATGGACGGGTGTCTATTAAACACGCAATGAGCTTAAATTAGGAGTATTAGTGAAGTAAAGTGACAGCACTAATCTGTGTTCCACATGTGCACATAACCAATCTGTGGGAGCCAAAATTCCTGCTGGTTGGTAGGGGATCAAATACTTATTTAACGTACTAAAATAAAAATATTTTTTTTTTACATTTGTTACATTTGTATGCTGCTTTTTTCTGGATTTTTTGTTTGATATTCTGTCTCTATCAGTTAAAATAAACCTACCATATAAATGATAAACACTTCTTTTTTTAAGTGGGCAAATTTACTAAATCAGCAGGGGATCAAATAATTATTTTCCCCACTGTATATATAGAAAAGAGTATACGCGTGTGTGTGTGTAGAAATGTTAAATTGTAATATTGTACAATATAACTTTTTTTAATCCAATGTTTTTAATCCAATAATTACAGCCTCAGTTAGCATAAGAGACTTTAAAACTTATAATTAGCTATTTTAATTGACATCCCTAATCTTCATATGAGGCATAATTGTAAAATATAAAAAATCACAAATGAATGCCGGTTTTGTCTGTTTTTTTCTCATGTAGGTGAGGAGTATATCAAGAGCTTGATTGGCAACCCTGAGCTGGTGGACAGACTTGCATTGAAATCTGATGATCAAGTGCGTACACTGTGAGGGATGATCAAGAAAGCTTTTAGTTATTTATGTTATGATACGATTTGTCTTTTATTATTCTTTATAGAATGAAATCACTGGCAGTAAGTTACTGTTTCCAGAACATCTCCCCTTATCCAGGATTCAGAGTGGCATTAAGAACGGAGCATTCATTCAAGGCACGTTCCATGCCAACAGAGATAACTATCTGGAGGGTGCAGTCTATATAAATAGAGAGGGGGAGGATATCAATGAGGTAAGTAGGCTATCATATAGAAAGAAACATAATGTATTATTTTCAGTAAATAAATTAAATTATTATTGTAGTACTTTTTAAAGTTAGTTCGCCCAAAGATGAAAACGTACTCAGACCTTCCAAGATGAGTAAATTAGTTTGTTTCTTCATGGGTTTATTTCTTCACTTGGAGAAATTGGGCATTATATCACTTGCTCACCAATGGACCCTCTTCAGTGAATGGGTGCCGTCAGAATGAGAGCCCAAAGAGCTGATAAAAACAATAATCCACATGACTCCAGTCCATCAGTTGACATCTTGTGAAGTGAAAAGATGAGTGTTTGTAAGAAACAAATTTATCATTAGGACATTTTTAACTTCAGACTGTAGATTCCACTGAAATTACGAGTCCATGATCCATAATAACGCTTCCTCCTTCCTTCACAGGAGAAAGCAATATTATGGATAGAGGACTCATATTTTAGCTGGAAGTAATGGTTTGAAGTTTAAAAATGTCTTACAAACATGTCGCTTTTCAATTCCGTAGATGTTAATTTATGGACTTTAGTTGTGTGGAGTGTTGTGATGTTTTTGTGATGACGGCACCCATTCACTGCAGATCCATTGGTGAGCAAGAGATGTAAATCTAAATTTTTCCAAATCTGTTCCCATGAAGAAAAAACAAACTCATCTTGGATGGCTTGGGTAGATTCTAAGAGAATTATCATTTTTGGTTGAACTATTCCTTTTAAAACATTTGTGAGCAGAAAAATCTGTTAACATCACATGTTCCGGCAGGTTCTACTTCAAGGCCTTCAATATTTAAACCGGGCTGTTCATCAGGACGTGGTGGCTGTTGAACTATTTCCCAAAGAACGCTGGGTTGCTCCATCATCTGTTGTGCTACAGGATGATAGTCCAAATGATGAAGATGCTGAGGAAGATGAGACTGAAAATAAGGTAGACTATAATTACTTGGGTGTATTCAAAGTCACTGTTTAGTTGAATCCAAAAGGTTCTGTATTGGAAGCTGTGTAGTGTAGAACCCATTACTCTAATAATGTACTGTGTGGTTGTATATTTTTATGACCTGTATGGTGACTTTTTGTTGTTGTGCTTTAGCTGAAGACTGTACCATTAGACTCTAGCGTTCTCAAGCCCACTGGACGAGTGGTGGGCATCATAAAGAGGAACTGGAGGCCTTACTGTGGAATGCTCTCACAGTCCATGATCAAAGAGGTAACTGCTTCACCACTATACAATAATATAAACCAGTATCATTCATAGTGCTAGGATATCTGCTAACAATATTATAATAATAATAATGATTCAGTTTTTGTTAATGTAACCACTGTATTTTGGTCATGCACTCTATAGCATGACGGTTAAGTCATTTTAAGAATCTTATGTTTCTTGATATATGTGTCTGATGCATTGCGTTAATTAACTTTTGAATTTGACAAGGCAACAAGGCACCTTTTCACCCCAGCGGACCGACGAATCCCACGGATTCGTATTGAGACCAGACAAGCCGCCAACCTGGTTGGACAGAGGATTATGGTTGCTATCGATGGCTGGCCTAAAAACTCCAGATACCCAAATGTAAGTGTTAGTGATTTACGGTCTCATTTTATACAAATGACAAGTTTTAAGCCACGGAAAAAAAATTGTGATTTCAGCCAGAAGCAGCTGAAAAATATGCATTGTACATAGCGAGTCTGGAGGCCTGGATGCTGAGATTCCACTGATCATTCTTAGGTCACTTCATATTCCTTTTCTCGATGTCTCTCAGGGTCACTTTGTGAAAAACCTTGGCACTATTGGAGATAAAGAGACTGAGATCGAGGTGCTTCTTCTGGAGCACGATGTTCCTCACCAGCCATTCTCTCAGGCTGTTCTTAGCTTCCTACCCAAGATGCCCTGGAGTATTACTGAGGAGGTTGTGTAGTCACGCATTTTGAAAGACTTTGTTGTGTTGGAATGTTTCATGATAACTGTTGAAATGCTCAAAGCTTGATATTTTCCTGCAGGATTTGAAAGTCAGAGCAGATCTCCGACAGCTCTCTGTGTGTAGTGTGGATCCTCCTGGTTGTACGGATATTGATGATGCTCTTCATTGTCGGGAACTGGAGAATGGAAACTTGGAGGTATAGCAGCTTGCGTAAATTTTCAAAAGTGGTAAAGAGAATGTACTAATTCCATTGGATTTTTGTATTGAGTGTTATGCATTTGTTTTAGGTTGGTGTGCACATAGCAGATGTCAGCCATTTTATTCGGCCAGGAAATGCTCTAGATCAAGAGGCAGCAAGCAGAGGCACTACAGTCTACCTTTGTGGAAAGGTACTTGTTTGTGGAAATGTAACATGGAATGTAATAGGCTGTAATAACAAAGAGAAATGCACTGAAATGAAAAATATTGTCCCAAATTGAATCTTCTGAATTTGCTGGACAAAACCTTGGAAATAAAAACAAATCAGCATATTTGAAGGAATTCTGAAGGATCGTGTCACACTGAATACTGGAAAAATGAAATCACTGGAATAAACATAAATAATTACATTTTACAGCATATTACAATAGAACAGTTTAATATTGTAATATTTCAAAATATTAATGTTTTTCAGCATTTTTATTAAAGAAACAGCCTTGTTTTGACTTCATTCAAAAACATTAGAAAATCTTACCAAACCCAAACTGAAAAATACAACTATTAATTAGAACGATTTTTAAATAAAATAATTTGCTGTGTTGGAAAAAAATATATTAGTGTAGTTCGTAATAGTCAGATTTTGTCTAATTTATCCTTTCAGGTAAAAAAAGTTAATGGATTTTTTTGTTGGCATTTTAGTGGCTAAATTTATGATCTATGGATAGTAATTGTATTTCCTCATTTCTAATATAACCTTTAATCCTGTAGAGTTTTGTGCATATAACTTTCTTTTAATTTGCATGGTAAAGTTTGTCATTTCTTTTCACAGAGAATTGACATGGTTCCTGAACTTCTGAGTTCCAACTTGTGTTCTCTGCGATCCAATATTGAGAGGTGTGCTTTCTAGCATAACTACCATTACTCCAGTGGATACCTTTTGCATACACTTCTTCTTATATATTTACATAGTAAACATCATTTATAAACTTCACTGTCTAATGAGCACTTCTACCCTCAGGTTCGCATTCTCTTGTATTTGGGAGATGAACCACAATGCTGAAGTCATCAAAACTCACTTCACAAAGAGCGTCATTAACTCCAAGGTTTGCTGCATCTAATTTTCAAAAATGGATTTCAAATGGTTTATGATGGAATGTGCACTGTAAGGAACTATTGCGGTTTTATCACGTCAGGCCTCCCTTACATACGCCGAAGCTCAGATGAGGATTGATGACACCACCATGAATGATGACATCACAAAGAGCCTGCGGGGCCTTAACAGACTGGCCAAGATCTTAAAGGGTCGGAGGACTGAAAAAGGGTATTTCCATTTGAATAGAATATAATTAATTATTTTGAAACTTCTCTTTATACATGAAGCAGACTTTAACCCTTGCCGTTGATCCAGTTTATAAGAGTTGCCTATTTTACTATTTTTCAGAGCACTGACCCTCTCCTCTCCTGAAGTACGTTTCCATATGGACAGTGAGACACATGACCCTATAGATCTGCAGACCAAAGAACTGAAGTGAGTGCTATATGGGACATTCTACAATTGGTGCTGTCCCACTACGAAAAGTTACAATTAAAAAGCATTTAAGTATTAAAATCTTAGATGTTTATTAAGATCCTTCTATTGAAACCCACAAAAATATTAGTTATATAAAAATATTAATACGCTTAATATATATATATAAAATCATAATTGATTGGGTACTTTAAATTGGAAGGTAGCTGTCCTGAAACCCTAACCCCTAAATGTCAACTTATAAAAATTATATAGAAATAGTTATGTATTTTTTTCCATTGTTGTTTTTAAAAGTATCTTTTTGATTCAATTTTATTTGTAAATTATGAAACGTCATGAAAATGTGAATATGAAATATGAAAATGTCACTATCGAAACGGTGTATGTTTTAGTCTATTGGCCGAGACTGATTTTAACCATTCATTTATAATCAGGATATATTTATGTGTCACTGTCTCTCATAGCTACAAGGTGTGAGTAGAGTGGATAGGTCCCATCTTTTTGAGGTAAATGTGTTCAAAAGTAAAACAAAATCTGTGTAACTTTAAGGAACTTCACTACCATATAACCTTTTTTCTGCAATTAAGCGCACTTTTTTGGGGGAGTTATTCCATAACATTTAGTTTTTATATGTGTACCACTGTTCCGAATTGTGATAGCTAACCATGTGCTGATTAGCATCTTTGACGAAGTTTAAAATTATCTAAAATCATCACTACCGAAACATGACATCATTGTTTTGGTAGTGACAAAAGGGAACACATAATCCTCATATTTGGGGGGAATAAACATTTTAGTACAGTTATGCAATTTAAATTTTTTTTGTATTTTAGTGTACTTTAGTTGTGTTTTAGTATGAGTTAAAATTATGTAGATGTGGCATTACTGTCACTACCGAAACATGGGATGTTTTGTCAAAAATAAAGTATGTTGAATTATCAACTAAGATGTTATGATAGTTTTTGGTTCATTAATTTATGAATCCTTAATTTTGAAATGAGTATAATCAACTTTTTGCCTTTTTTACACAAAAAATTTGGATTCAAAATACAACAAATCTCATAAATTACATTGAAATATTGTTAAAAATGTAATTATGTATTTACCTCAGTAAAATAGCAAAAATACCCACACACTCACTACTTTACATTGTACCAAAGTGTCATTTCTTTAGTGTTGTCACATGAAAAGATATAATAAAATATTTACAAAAATGTGAGGGTGTACTCACTTCTGTGAGATACTGTATATATTTACAATCTAGATGTAAGCAAAATCTTAATAGTTCAATATAACCCTTCTAATTCAATTATTATTACTGTTTTGGTAGTGACCCATTTGAGGAGAGAGCAAATATTCCAAAACTTCCTGAAAATACAATATGAGAATTAACTGCACAATTACTAGAAATGTGTACTTTGGTTATTATTAAATTTGCATACATACTAGAGCTCTGCACGGGCTCAAAACTGAAGCCCGAACCCGGCCCGTACCCGAGATCGTCTGACCCGACCCGACCCGAGCGGCACAGTTAAATTTAGAGCCCGAACCCGACCGAAATCCCCGCCCACAAAAAAAAAAAAAAAGATTTCACGATTGCATGCAAAGAAACGGATTAATCAAGGCTCTGCCATTTCACAAACATTTACCAGTTATGAAAGTTTGTGAACATCAGGTGCAGCGGTCGCATACATTCTGCCGAGTTTATGAATTTTGTATGGACAAGAAGATGATGACCATGCAAATTATGGTCATTTTTTTTGTCAGTTAAGGCTTGTTAGCATTCTGTCTACTTTAAATCAGACATAAGATCTTAAATAAGATTGTATTTATTTGAATAAATTAATCATTTATTTGAGAGAGAGAGAGAGAGAGAGACCGAGCGAGCGAGAGACCGAGGAAAGTTGCGCGTGCATGTGAACCTGCGTCTGCGCGTCTCTCTCTACAAGCAATGAGGCTTTTGATTTTGCCACCTCATTGCAGATAAATATAATGTTGTGACTTGCGAGTCAGTAGCCTGTCGAAGCTATTTTACTAATAAAAGTTTCCGTGCTGTTTGTGCGCGATCTCTGATATGTGTGTGCGTGCGTCTATGAAAGCAGCGAAGCCTCTGCATATAGTTTTGGTTTGGCTACAAACCCGAACCCGACCGAGCCCGGCGCTATCCATTAAACATTAACCGAAACCCGACCCGAAACCCGAAAGTATTTGGGACCCGTTCGGTCGGAATGCTGAACCTCTAATACATACACATTTAGATGTTTCCAACTCTGAATTTGGACCAGTTCTGCAGAATGGCCCATAAACATCTTTCTACTAAAGGTTAAAATAACTAAATGTTAATGTTTTGAGATTTTTTTTTCCTGTTATTTCTGCAGATTATATGCAAAATATAATATCATTAATCTTTCCAAACTGTCTTTGTCTGGATTCTGGAAGTTCAAACGTTTACATTTTTCTCCAGGGAGACAAATTCTATGGTGGAGGAGTTCATGTTGTTGGCAAATATCTCTGTAGCACAGAAGATCTATGATGAGTTCTCAGAATGTGCCCTACTGAGGAAACACCCTTCACCACCACCATCAAACTACGACATCCTCATTAAGGCTGCAAAATCAAGGGTGGGTGGAAGCTCTGTAGTTTCCGTCATTTTTAAATAACCCACAATTTGCAACTACAACATGATGTATCGGAGCAAAATAGGTTTTGTCTTATGATGTTGATTAATTCACTGAACAGATTCCTGAAGGGTTTTGGATGTGGAAATACTCTCACTCACTTACCAAGTACCAAACACAAGCATTAGACCAAGCCAGTGTCAAACAATTTTTTTTGTAATATTCCAAACAAGATTTGGCAAAAACAAGTGGTTGGCGGAGTTTATTTCAGTGGTTCAAAACCGCTCACCAGCATAAACTTTCTGGAGAACTTTACGGATATTAAACTCCTTCAAAAATGCTGTTGGTCCATGATGATGAAAAGGGTGGCTGTGTTCTGGGACTGGAAATGGAAATTATTTCAGGAGCACTTGTGCTGGTCACTGTTCTGTTTTCACATGAGTGAAACATAAATACACTGCAGTGCTGAATTGCAGAGCTGGTCCCTATGAGCAGATGCTTTCTAAACTGCTGTCTTTTTTTTATTGCTGTCATTTTTTTTGTAGTGTTTGTTGTGATTTTGAGAAAAGAATATGATCCATATTTACATACACATCTAAACACTACTCTCAGCATCATGGGTCGTGTCAGAATGAACACCTTTTCAAATTTGAACCCCTGCCAGACAAACAAAAAAGAACGTCACCTTGATTGTACCATGGCTTTTACACCAGCAGTGGGTGTCTTTTCTATTGTGTAAGCCAGAGCATCCAAAACTTTGTCAAGCTGCAACCAGTGTTGGGGAACTTTTTACTTTACTTTTAAAAGTAATGAATTACAATATTGTTACTCCCTAAAAAGTAACTAATTAAGTTACTTTTTATGGAAAGTAATGCGCTACGTTACTTTCGCTTTACTTTTTAAATATGAGCAGGGCTTGATGTTTTTAATTCAAGAAATTATATTTATACTGAATGTAAAAGCCCTCTCTCACCAAAGAATTGTAATGAATAAACTATTATCTAAATTATCTAAAGTCATTTTGCTTATTTGTATGGTTGAACTGGATCATCAAAGGTCAGCAGCAAAGACATTAGTTGATAAAACGGGATTAGATACATTTGTGTTGTTTAACATAATTATTGCAGGTTTGCGTCATATTCTGAGTTTGCATTTCACTGTTTTAATAAATTTTGATGAATACTGAATCTGTTTTTTTTGCGAGTGGGATGAATTAATACACATTCACATTTAGTCTAGATTAGAACTACAGTAAGATCATGTTCACACAGCACACTGTCAGTATATAAATGGGGAAAAAAAGTAACTGGCGTTACTTTTTTGAAAAATTCAATAAATTTTTTTGTAAATAAAAAAGTAATGCATTACCTTACTAGTTACTTGAAAAAAGTACTATTATTACGTAACTCGCGTTACTTGTAATGTGTTACCCCCAAGACTGGCTGCAACCCACCTAGATCCTCACATTTTAAACGTTTGCAGAATTTTTTTCAAGTTCTTTGATTTTGCCTTATTCCCTTTTTCCAGGACCTTAACATCCACATAGATTCAGCCAAAGCTCTGGCTGATTCCCTGAACAATGCGGCAGTTGAGAACTTTCCGTACTTCAACACCCTGCTGAGGATTCTGGCCACCCGCTGCATGATGCAGGCTGTGTATTTCTGCTCTGGCATGGACAGTGATTTCCACCACTATGGCCTGGCATCCCCCATTTACACACACTTCACATCACCCATCAGACGGTGAGAGCACTGGACCACTGAATCCATTTAAAGGAACAGTTGACCTAAAAATTTAAATGTTCTCATGGTTTGCTTCTCATGTTAACCCTCATGTGTATGCCTTTCTTCAGATGAACATAAACAAAGGCTTTTAGAAAAATACTCTCTGCGAGTCCATATAATGCTAACTAAATGGGTGCCCTAATATTGATGCTCCAAAAAGCACACTGCCATTATGACGGCATTCCATACGACCCTAGTGGAGAAAAAAATATTAATATTTAAAAGCTATTTGAACTATAAGCCATTACTTCTCAAGATACTGTTGAATGTGCATTCATAAGAGGGTCAAATATGACAGTTTTGTGACGCAATTGTTAATATTTAGTTTAAAGAGCACTTGTGGGAAAAATTATAATTGTTTACCTGTCTAACTGGTGTTTTTAATTTGCTGAAAGGCAAACTGTGCAAAATCAGCCTAACGAGTGTTACTTGTTCCAACATTGTAGAGACATCATTCCAACATGATGATTTTTCGTAACACTTCACCCATTAACATGTTGACCCCCACCTTGATGAAACTGTTTTATTTTGTAGATATGCTGATATCATAGTTCACCGTCTGTTAGCAGTGACTATTAACACAGACAGTACTTACCCAGAATTAATGGACAAGCATAAGCAGTCATCCTTATGCAACAACCTCAACTACAGACACAAAATGGCCCAGTATGCACAGAGAGCGTCAGTGGCGTTCCACACTCAGGTGAAGAGCAAACCAAAAAATCCTGACTAATAATTTTTGGAATAACTGTCACAATTTTTTTTTTCATATATATGGTGTCTTTACCCTTCAGCTATTCTTCAAGAACAGGGGAATCATAAATGAGGAAGGCTTCATTCTTTTTGTAAGAAAAAATGCCATCATCATCCTCATCCCTAAATTTGGAATGGAGGGCGCTGTGTTCTTTGACCACAAGGATAAACCCAGCCCTCATCTCAAATTTGACTCTGAGGTACGGATAAACTTTGATATCAGTCTGCGGAACCAGGCAGTATTAGCCTTACAGGTCATATTCTTAAGATATTGCATGGTTATGTATACATGATTGAACCCGTCATTTTTTCTCCTCAGGGTCCTACACTCGAAGTGGAGGAACACACTTTCCACATGTTTGACAAAGTTAAAGTAACAATTAGCCTCGATGCTTCCAAAATCCAGCATCAAAGGATCAGAATGGCGCTCATTGAACCAGTGGTATGTTTTTATTTTCTAGATTTTTTTAATTGAGATGGCTTTCTGAAATGATTCTGACTGGTCGATGACAGCCGCAATTATTTTTATAATAACTTCTAAATTACGATTGACCAAGTCTCATGGTCTCTTGAATCAATTCTTAATTTCTTTCTTACAGTAAAATAATTTGAACTAGTTTATGATTTATGGTAAAAACCTCTTTAATAAGGCCCTTTTCACAAAATAAAGCTCTTTAGGCTGATCAGGACTCTGACATGAAGGTGTTTTATATCATCTTGATGAGCATCATTTGCGTTAATTAAGGGATTTATTACTCAACAACTTGCCAAATAAGTAAATAAATGCACAAAACCATGTGTACATTTTCTTTTATCCTTTATGTCCCAATAGTGTATGGCTTATTTGTGGTAATGTCTCTCCCCTTGGTTTCAAAACGTGTTGGTTGTTATAAGCTACAACTCTAGACACATTGTTAGATTATCAGGGGCTCAAACAGTTGAAACTGTATAGATGTAAAGCTTTTTTTTACCGCTAAAGTATAGTTTTGTTTTTTCCAGATCCCTGGGGTTAGTGTACCTGTACCTGAGTCCGAACCAGTGGCCAAAAAATCCAAGCTTGACTGCTGACACCGGATCACCAAGAACCAGCAGTAATACTCATTAAAAAAGCACAAATTACAAAAAAAATATATTTCTCAACCCAGGTGAACAACAGATGAACCATCTACAAGGGAAACTTGTTGGTGGAAATGCAAAAGTGGAAAAATTGACATGAGTGTTTTTTTTTATTGGTGTACACTAGTACTGTTTTTGCTTTAGTCTACATTTTAACTTGATAATGTACTGTTTTTATAGTCTGAGACAAACTGTGGAAGTATTATACTTTCTATTTGAGCAATAGTTGTGTGTTGCCATCCTTCAAATCATTGTAAACCATATATTAAAATGACTTTTTTTTTTTTTTTTATTGTTTTTCAGTTGCATGTTTTGTCGAGTGAATAACTATTTGAAATGGGCTTTCACAGAGACGAGCGTGGTTTTCAGGGTTACCGCTCTTTCTGATCACTGTATTTGACTAAGCCAAAATGCCAAACCCCAACATTTTACTTTGAAGTTGACACTAGTTTGATTTGAACTTCATTTATAAGAACAAATGTTTGAACATTTGGCTAAACTGTTTTGAATACAATCCACATGAACACATTGTGGAGTTCCAGGGATTATCACAAAAGAATCAGCCCCACTGAAAATTTGTGCAGAATCGGATTTGATAGAAATACTCGATAGCTATTATATGAACACATGATCAGCCTGAAAATGTTAGTTTATTTTGAGGTAAAGCAGAATAAAAAAAACAATCCATTATTTTTCCATAACTGAAAATTATGTACTGATTTTCATAACTTTTTCAGGCCTGAACTTTTATTTTTTTCATGACCAAGGAACCCTGAATATTGTGGTATGCGTAGCATTCCAAGACAAACCTTTGCTATATTTGCTCCCTTTAAGAACGGCAAAGCACACAGCTGTCAGTAGTGGATTGGACTAACTTAGATCAGAGGTGTACAAAAACAATAGTAAATTCTACTGTGATGCCTTTGTTTAGAGCTTTATATTTAAGATTACAACAAAGTCTGATGTTATCATCTGTAAGAAGAAATTGCAAGCATATAAAGCACACCATCACCATTTTTAACATGGCATTTTATTACAATTCAGATGTCACCATAATATGAAAACCTTGTAGTATCTCCATATGTTTGTTAGTGATTGATTAATTCATAAATAATTTTAAGACCGTAAAAAAAAGGCCCTATAAAAACAGCTAGAGGAAATGGTTACAAATCTGCCATCCTCTTTTAACAAATCACAAGTAATTGAAAGCTACATTTCATAAATCAATAAAACCCATACATAATATTAAAACTAATTCAAGTTTTCTCAGTCCCAAAGTCATCTCTTTTTTGGAGCAAGAATAAATACTGTAGATTAGTCAGTACAAAAACTTTCACGAGGCTCAGACAGCAAAACCAACCACAGTATTCAGCATTCATACGAGATGATATGAGCACTATACAGCTTAATGTGTCACGCTTTCTCCACAGCTTTGGGGGTAAGAGTGTGTAAAGTGCCTGTTCGGTCCGTCATGCTCAGTGCGGCAGGGCAAACAACTGCAGAACAAAACAATCTTAGTATGGTTATGCACAGTGCATTCTATCGTCAGTATAAACTATAATTGAGAGTGCAAAACTAAAGCAACAAAATGTGATCGAGTGAATTATGTTTTTTTCCTGTTGTAGTGTGTGTGTGAGACTTTACCTTCGGTTTAGTGTGTCTAGTGAAAGGTACACCCTCTTCAGCAGTGTGTGTGTCCAGTATGTCCTTACTCTGGCTGTCTGAACCGAGGGCGTCCATTAAGCTGACAGTGCACACTGAGTGAGTGTTATAACCGCTATCCACCTGCAGACAACACGAGGGACAGATTAAGCCCAACAACTAGCTGAAGAGCGTAGTTCACAATTCCATCATAAAAGCCTGAAATAATTATTTATAAAGCATAAACTTATTTAAAGTAACGATGTAATAATGATTACATTTTTATCTCATTAAATAGTGCTTCTATAATTTAGCGTTTATGCATTGTTTTTAAATTTATGCTTTATCCACACCAAACTTAACTTATTTTAAGTTTGTCGTTTAGAAATAAGCAAGCATTTTCTATAACAATGTTTTAAATATCAAATAATAATATAAACATTTAAATAAAATCATCAATTATAGAGATATTATTCTTAAAGTTTGTGCTTTAGATAGAAGTGAACATTTTTGTAATATAATTCATACATATATGTTCATTAATATCATTTTTTTTATTAACATTATAAAGAGAGGAGATTGCTTAATTTTTACTTTAAGTTTATGCTTTAGAAATATTTTAAGCTTCACACGTCACATTTTTAACATAAAAACACAATGACTAAAGTTCTACGAGCAAAAGATTCAGTACAGCAGCAGCTGCTTCCAGACAGTTTTGCAGGGGTTTTATGTCAGCTACACCTGCTGGGCTACTGATGAAATGACTCTTTATTTCATTGTCTAGTGTTTGGAGGCTACTTGGAAGCAGCTGGCATTCTGGTCATCTGACAGCACGCATACTAACCTGCATGCTAATATCGTACGGTGTAATGCTTCCTTCCGCAAGCAGCAGCGATACGAACATGTGCGTACTCTCAGCGTTAGGCACACTGCCTGTTCGAAAGCTGGACAGTCTAGCTGGTGACGTAGTGTCCTCTTCAGGAACCCAAACACAGGATTCCTCTCTGCTCCTGCTGATGACTTCATCCTCATTTTCCCTTCTGTTAGTCTCATCTCCTCCACTGTCCTTCACGAACTGCTCGTCTTGATCCATTTGCTCAGAAACAGCCATGAAGGCCTCTGACTCACTTTCCCCAGATTGGTGTCCATCTCGCTGGGCATGAGGTCCTGTCGAGTTAGCGTCCAGGTCCATGGTGGATAAAGGTTCACTGGGATTGATGTTTTCCTTGTCCTGGAGGTTTGGGTGAAGGATAGGGGAAATGTGAGTAGGAGAGGCCCACATACAGGCTCTGTTTCTGGACCGGGATTGATAGAGGGAGCAGCTTCGAATAGGGGAACAGCCCTCCACCAAGGGGCTTTCTCCACATCGGTTCATGTCCATGTCTGAGCTGCCCAAAGGAATGCCATTGGGGGACAAAAACGACAGCCTTTTCCTCTCCCCTATAAAGACAACATTTTATGTCACTTCACATACACTTATCCAAAGTCCAAGCGGGGCTTTGTTAGTTGGTGAAGAGCTATTATTTAATTAATTACAAAAATGATTAAATATTTTATCCATTTACTTGCATGTCAAGTGACTATTACCCGACATCAGAGAACAATGAACATGAAAATCAGTTGTTAAAGAAATTATTCATTAATTACTCACCCTTGTGTTGTTCCAAACCCGTAAGACCTTTGTTCATCTTCAGAACACAAATTAAGATATTTTGATGAAATCCGAGAGCTTTCTGACTCTTTATAGACAGCAACACAACTGACACGTTCAAGACCCAGAAAGGTAGTAAGGACATCGTTAAAATAGTCCACGTGACATCAGTGGTTCAACCGTAATGTTATGAATCTACTTTTTGTGTGCAAAGAAAACAAAAATAAGGTCTTAATTCAACAATTTCTTCTCTCCTGTGTCACTCTTCGACGTACGAGTTGGCATTCTGAGTTTATTGTCTGTATATTCTGGTTCAAATAAGTAAGGCTGGGTAGAAAATTGCAAGTCATCATCTCTGTTGAAATCTTCAGACATTTTAAGGACTTCTGCTTGTAAATAAGCCCCAGCGCATCTGGGTTCTACGTTACAATGAAATGAGCAAACGTGTCGCCCTCGCATTGGGAGTTCTGTGGAGAATCGGATGTGTGTGTTTAGACGTAGGTCAGATGTCCAGATATCGGATGTGTATCCGAATAAAATCCACATTTGGAAGTGGCTCAGATCGGATGCGAAGAAATCAGATCAGATCAGATTTTTTTGTGCCAATGTAAACGCAGATCTAGGAATTTGCCAGCAGGTTCGCTCCTAGAGAACCAATCTCTCCCTTGGGTCGTTTTCCTGGTTGCATTCACACTGGCCGCAGGAATTCTGAGGCGGTCGACAGCAACGTCTTTATTTGTTTTCCATGTTACTGGAGTAAATATTTTTACATAGCTATTTAAAAATTCCGGGTAGCCAATGTTTCGTATGCATTTGGCCAATCAGCCTACACAGCATTGGTAGTTCCCTATAGAACTGTTTTAGACCCTGCTCTAAATTAGGAGCTAAATTAGTTCCTAGAACTAAATATACTTCTAGTTCCTGCTGTGTTCTCTGCCAATAGTTCTAGGAACTATGGAAAATTCCTCCGGTGAAAAAAGAGCCTTATGGAGGGACAGAGAGCTCTCGGATTTCATCAAAAATCTCTTAAATTGTGTTCTGAAGATGAACAAAGGTCTTATGGGTTTGGAACAACATGAGGGTGAGTAATTAATGATAAAATTGTATTTTTTGGGTGAACTATCCCTTTAAATTATTGAAATATTAACCTCTGTATTAATGTTGCCTTCTAATGTGCTAAAAATACATTTTTATGTCTAAGGGGTTCAGCTGACAAAAAAAAAAGGTTAAGGAACCCCTGCTCTTGCATATATAGTCATGCATACAACATTTAAAAACAAAACTGGCACCATCTCAAATTCCTCACCTGATGCAGGCGTCACAGAATTCTGAAGTCTGATGGGCGACAGAATAGGAGATTTGAAAGCAGGTGACGATCTCTCTGAAAACATGGGACTTTCGACACTGCCCAGACTGTATGCTCGACCCTGGCCTTGGATGGGACTGGATGAAAACTGGCCCTGAGGATTATGGATAAAATACATATATTACAATTTAAAGATCTCACATATCAAGTACCCTTGAACCACATTTTATTGGTCTACAAGGGTGTAGTTTCGCCCTTATAATGTCATCATCTATGATCTGGTACGTACAGACAAGGGCGTCCCAGTTGGAAGGCCACACTCAAGTGGAGAGACAATAACAGAAGACATCATCTCTCGACTGCTGGGAGGAACATTATGGGAATATCTGTCTGGGCTGGAAGGGGTAGAGGACTCAGAGCCACTGTCATGGCCATCGAGAAACAGTTTCCGCCGCAAAGAAGAGGAGCTGAGGCACTCCTGCACCTGTTCGGTTAGCTCTTCTGTCTTATAATAATCACCTGGTACAACAGAAAGGAAATGCTCAAGTTAATATCAATATATATCCAAACAAAGAAAAGCATGCAAATGTTTGCCGCATTTAAGTCATCAATAGACAAGGCAATGATACAAGCAATGTCCAACTCTCCTGAGCTCATTCGTAAATGCGCTCCGGCACATAGATATATACGTAGATCCTTACGTATCGCGGCCCACAGAAACAGTCGCTAATGAGGCATCTATGTATATATATATATATCAATGGGCCGGAGCACGTTACACGTCACGCGCCAGATGAGCTCAGGAGAGTTGAACATTGCCTGTATACGAGGTAAAAAAAATTATATAAATAGTTCAGTTTCTCGCACAAACCGATTGTTCTGTGTCTTAGGACATCAATGTATCGTCACGAGCCGCAACATTTAATTTGAATGTGTGTGTGTTTTTTTTACTCTCAAAGATTCTGTGCCCATTGACTTGCATTATATGACTGACAGACTGCAACGGTTGGAGTTACAAATCTTTGTTTGTGTTCTACTGAAGAAACAAAGTCACCTACATCTTGGATGCCCTGGGGGTAAGCAGATAAACATCACATTTTCATTGTTGGGTGAACTGTCCCTTTAAGAAGTGTAGTGAGGTTAGACTGTTAACCTTTTTGTACTTGACCTAACATTGTACTCATATGCCCTTTCAGGATTTTGTGGAGGGTGTCGGGATATAAGTAGTCATAGCATTAAAAGTTTTAATATGAATAAAATGGCAACCATATAAGATTTTCACCATTTACTTATATTTTTTTCACCATATGAATTCCTCTTATGAGTTTTTATAAGGACAAATATGTAATCTTATTTCTCAGTTAATGCGGTCATATAACTATGCATGAAAAGTATTAATAAGAAAAAACAGCAAAATGGTGATTCAAATAATTTTAGAATAAATACAGAAAGTCACACTATGGAACAGTTTTCAAGTTAACGTCTTTTCTGATCACCAAGGCTGGATTTTTTATTTAAAAAAAAGGTAAAAACAGTAATACCACAAAACATTATAAAGAGAAAAGGTTTACCCAAAACTTTTTCAAGATTGAAGTCCACAGGTAGAGACAGGATCGTCTGACAGATGGCTAAAACACAAACAAGCAAAGACCAATTACTCTAAATCCACATACATTTCTAAATTTACAGTGGTGATTATTTATGAATTGTCTTAGAGCTGCTGAACAAACCATTAATTTTCTTTGATGACTGAAGTGTCTCTGTTACCAGTGGAGACAAAGAACCTAAAATGAGACAGTTTAAGTTAATATCTAAAAACGACATTGGTTGAAAAAGTAGCATGAAAGCATCTCTCTTTTATGTGCCATGACTTACTTTTCTGATGAGGCATTTTTACTGCTGCTGGTGGTCCCCATGGAGAGGGAACAATTTCACCTTTAGTGAAAAACTGAACAAAAAAATATATATATATTTTACTTTACTAAATTTTTAGTCATTCAGCAGACGCTTTTATCCAAAGCGACTTACAAATAAGAAAACATAACTAAAACTATAAGTTAAAACTCTATAAATACTATATATACACATTTAAGAAAATGGATAAATTACATAAAATTAAAAATGCATACAACATTTCAAAACTAAACATTTAAATGAGAACAAAAAATAAAGCTAAAACCAATTCAAATTCATATTAAAACAACAAAAGGTATGAGTATAAAAATGCTTCTAACGTGACACTAAGTCAAACACCCATATATATATATATATGTTATTTAATTTCCATGTAGTATGTTGAAGTAACATTACTAAAATAACTCCAATTTATTAAAACTAAAACTAAAGAAAATACATATAAAGACATAATAAATTCATACATAATTGATCTAAAATTAAAATAGATAAATCAAACTGCATTAGTTTATCAGTAATCCTAAAAAACGAACACTGTCAAAAACACATGCTAACAAACAACAACTTACACATAGTAAGAATTTGTTATAAAAACTAAAACAGAAGTGAAACAAGCAGTAAGAATATACAATGATATATTTCTCTTTAGTTAAAATAAAACATTTTCATAAACCGGTAGTGTTCCTGTGGCTCAGTGGTTAGAGCATTGCGTTAGCAGCGCAAAAGGTTGTGGGTTCAATTCCCAGGGAAGACACATACTGACAAAAAAAATGTGTAGCCTGAATGCACTGTAAGTCGCTTTGGATAAAAGCGTCTGCTAAATGCATAAATGTAAATCTTTTAAAAGAAGTAAAGCCGTTTTACCTGTTCAATGGCATGTTGCCGTTTTCCCTCAATCACAGCATCTGCCCTTAATATGTTATAACCCAACAGAGTTAATATCATGAGAATATGAACCAATATTTACAAAAAAGAACATCATTGTTGTAAATCCCTTCAAATAAACATACTAACAGCCAGTGGCGGCTCGTGGGTTTTAAAATAGGAGAAGCACACTAATCTGGTCTGGGGATCCCTGCCGATTAATATTAATATTTGCTTAACCACTCACTTTAAAATGGCCTTTTGGATACTTTTAGTCAGAACACGTAAAGAAAAGGAATCATTTGAATCAACATCCATCCCTTCTTAAAAGTGTGTCTTGTGCCATTTAATTACGCATACTGCTGTAGCATATATCCAGTTTAGGCGTGTAACCCTTTATTTTTTATTTGTATACACTGTTTGAATGACATCTTGTTAAATCTGTTGGCAATCAAATATTCAATATTCATCTAAGTAATGTTAACTTCGTACAATATCAGCTCAGCGGGAGACGTTCAAACTTATATCACGTAATTTACGTCTCTAAAATGATTGGTTGATATACCAGAAGGGAAGGCAAGCCCCACTTGCGAGGTTTCTTTTCTCAACACTCCCCAGCGCTGAAAGTTAAAGCTCGATGCTGATTGGCTATTTTTATTTTTACCAACGGAGGCTCGAGAGCCACCCCCCCCCTCTATCAGTTTACAGATTCGCCACATTCGTGTTTCGCGATAGAAAAGCGGCTTTTTCCAACTTAAGTAGCATGTTATGATATTACAGCTGTGAAATTACGAACAAAAAAATACACATTTTGAGACATTAACTGAAATGAATTGTGAATGTTATTAACATTGAATAGTCCTCCTCCCATTTTCACCTCAAACTTTGCCTCCCCCGACGAGCCGCCACTGCTAACAGCAATACATAACGTTACGTTAACGTTAACGTTACCTGGCTTGGCTCAGAAACATAGCCTGGCGGTGAATGTCCTCTGGGGCTATTTCCACAGGAAGTAAATTTGCCATTTCATCAATGGACCATTTGAACTTGGCTGGCGTCTACAAACAAACAACACAAACAGAAATTACATTTGTAACGTTATCCTTTTTCATGATTTTCTCTCAAACGCAGAGTCAGAAACTCACCGCTGAGGAGCTCCTGGAGCTCTTGAACTCCGACGGGCTGGGCATCACGGACTCATGCAGACGGTGATAGTCGTTTGGGCTCTCAAACGGGTTCAGGATAGCGGGTCTTCCAGGAGTATCGGGTGTTAACGTTATATGAATCTCTGCTATATCTCCCATCTTAAAAACGGCGTCCAGGCTACGCTTTAATAAATAAAGAAATGAGTGAAAGACTGGAGATCATCTTGATTGGTTATTTACCTCATTAGTAATGATCAAACGATTGTTGTACGTATGTTCTACCTTTGTTAGTCTGCAGTCTTTACGTGTGTTTAAAAAGACAAAAACGGGTAACGTTAATAAATGTTATTAATTAATACTCACAACGCAACGAAGCTCAAACAGTGATCTCAGAATGGTCGTTCCAACGTCTGGTTTAATTTTCGCTCAAGAGGTGGTAGCCAATCACAATTCAGCAGAGCGTGCGAAACAACCAATCAGCTGACGAGAACGACCGACCTGCAGTCTCGACGTAACTTCCTTTCGAACAACTAAAACTTTATCGAAAGGATTCCAACAACAAAACGTGAGAGGTGTGAACAAAATTTGCTGTCAGATAGTTTATGGATTTTGTGTAATGCAAAATTTGTGACGCTGCCCGGTTTTTAATTCGCAAATGGTTGGAAGAATCAGGGATTAACAGTAATAGACGTGTTAGGTCTTCTGAACGAACGATAGTGCTTTGTTATTGTCGTTAAGTAATTAAATAGCTTTAGCACGTAGCATCATGGCCAATCCCGCGAGCGCAAACATGAACGCTGTTCGGGAGACTATGGATGGTAAGATTAAAATGTTTACAACAAATTCATGCTCTTTAAAAAATGTTGTTTCGAAACATATTTGGAAGTATAGTGAATGTAATGTCTACTGTTACAGGTTACACACTGCATGATTCATTCGCATAAATCGCACTGTTCATTCAATGCAGCAGTTATGTGACATACATATCATTGTGTTGTGTTCTTACATGCCCAGTTCTCCTGGAGATATCCAGGCTGCTGAATACAGGATTGGACATGGAGTCTCTGTCGATATGTGTCCGTCTCTGTGAGCAGGGTATCAACCCCGAAGCCCTGTCATCAGTTATCAAAGAACTCAGAAGAGCCTCGGACTCGTTAAAGGTAGTGGATTTGAGTCTTATTTCTGCTTCTCTCCACTCAGTGGTTTCATCCATTCTGCCTTGTTTTAGATTGATGCAAAATCATGCATAGCCATGCATATAAAAATATTATTGTTGTGTCAGTAACTAAAGAAATTAGGTAATGTCTGATTAGTCAACATTTTAAGGAACAAATAGTTTCAGAAATGCCCAATCCTGAGTTGCTCTACTATGCAGATCACATATCGGGCATTCATTTTGTTTTCCTTGAAGAGCAAATGGGAGTTTCTGTAAAATGGTTTCTAAGTAAGCAGCAATGTATGTTTTTGTTCGATTAGAAATAATCTGTTCGACTTCTGCCAAAGGAATAATTTTAAGCAAGTGCTCTATTTTTATGCAAGCAGATAATATTAGGCTCGGTGGGGATATTTTCACTTTTCAACATTCGTTTGTCACTGATTAACCATTTATTTTTGTCATTTCATTAACTTTCATATTTTATTGATCTTTTAGGCTACTGAAAACGGCACTAGTCAAGGATGACAGTCAAAATTTCATCTGTCAGTGGTCCCTGTTTGAGAAGAAAGAAAACTGCACAATGCATTGTGTATATAAGCATGTACATAGGATTAATGTGTTAACAGTGGTTTTGCCTTGTTTGACCTACCTTCATGTGCCTCGGTATGTACAATTGGACTGTTAAAGTGTGCTTTTTTCCTTTTTTGTTATTTAAATATTGTGTATACTAATAACTATAATTAATTATAATGCAAACATGAAGATTACTCTGTGGAACCATTTTTGGCTCAATGTCAGTAAAATGTTTTTTTAACCTAACTTTGTTTTTATGTGTGCGTTTATGTCTGATCATTAAAACATTTGGTCTGTACCTCCACGTGCGTTTGCATCTTTTAGCCACATGATGGCGACAGCAGTGCACTTATTTAATTACTTCGGTTTTGTATTCTGTCATGGCATTATGATTTCAGTCTTTTATGATTGAATTTATTTTTAAAATGTACGATAAATAGCATGGCCAGGACTCGTATCAGCAACTTGTGCATATTAGTTTTCAGAGCAGCAAGTTCACAAAATAAATGTTGGTAAAAGCACTGTGTATCTCAGACCAGCCCACAAGGCAGCATACCTGGTGTGAGCTTCATTAACACCCAGCCGTGCTGAGAGGGAGAGGTGGCTGTGTCCTTGGTTCCTGCAGACAGGAGGCATAATATTTCACTCCTGCAGCGAGAACTCATTTATGTGTCTGTAATCACCTCAAACTTATGTCTGCTCTTATTTCTAAATATTTACCCCGAGTCCAGTCGTTTCTCAATGAGAGGTGAATGTGCTCTAGTTTAAAGAAATAGTTCACCCAAAAACGAAAATATTCATCATTGTTTCTCCAATGGATCCTCTGCAGTGAATGGGTGAGAGTCCAAACAGCTGATAAATACATCAGAGATCCACACAACTCAAGTCCGTCAATCAATGTCTTGTGAACGTGAGAAGCTGTGTTTAGAAACAAATCCAATATTAAGAGATTTTTTTTGTTTTACTTTAAATGGTCTCTTTACAGCTAATATGTGAGTTCTCTATCGATGATTTTTTGCTTTCTCCCATAAAAAAAAGTTGTCTTGTCTGAATCAAAGCTGAATTTCTCTGAGTCTGTTCACAAACTCATCTACGTCTTGGATGGCCTTAATGTGAGTATTTTAAGCAGGTTTTAATTTTTGGGTAACCTGTGTCTTTACTGTAATTGCTATTGAATTAGAGAAGATTCAAACATAAGTCAAAAACACATTTTATTCTTCATAGTTTTGATAATAATCCTTCAAATATTTATTGAAGTAACACCACCTGTCTTGAGTATGGGTCAAGGGTCCACCATCTTCAGGCCTCTCCATCGAATCACCTTTAACAAAGACACAAACACTAACAGCATGTGGAGAATGATTGCGAGCGCTTGTTTAAATGACAGATGCTATCAACTAAAGCAGACCAGGCGTGTCTCTTCATGAGGCCGGCTAATGATGCGCAACGATGGGGTCGTTTATTCCTCACTGTGAATTAGTATCATAAAGGTTGCTACAGTGACAGTGACATCACTCATCAGTACCAGCGAATCATTTTTGCTATCTATATTTGAGTGACCATCAGTCTCTATGCATCTGTCTCCTACAGCATTTTAATGTTGTTTGTGATGGTCAATGTTTTATAATGGATTTTTTCCAGATGAACACCGTCAAGAGTTTGCAAAGTGAGCCTGTAGTACACTGACTTTGGTTAATTGAACTTCTAAAAAGGATGAAACCAAATAACACCATTAAGTATTCTAAGGTTGATGTGTAATTATCATATTCCCATCCTCTAATTCATGCATTAATTGCTTTAATTAGCAAAGCAATTTAAAAAACAATGCTTAGCTCTGTAATAGCATCCACCTTTAGTAACTGTTTATGTAAATTCCCTTGTGTTTGGTGTAGGTTAATGAAATGTTTGTTATTAAATGGGAATTCTGTGTGTTCAAGTATGTAATTATCAATAGTTTAGCAGTAAATTTAATAATAGTGTTTTAACCTTCTAAGTGATGCATGCAGTGCAACAGGGTTCTTTGTTCACAGGTATGTGATAAACAACTGGTATTAATCTAAAGCTGGTGGAAGTGACAATACCCTTGTGCAAGGTTAATTGAAAGTTTAAAATGTATAATTGTAGGTTATTCATTTTTTTACATAATTCCTTTTTAAAAAGAGAGGATCCGATGGTAACCTTTTGTTGGAATATTTCCTTTCAGCAAATATTATGGCCCTTGGACACTGCTTGGAGTTGGACCATCTCAGTTTCCCTGAAAACCGGAAATAGCTCAACTGCAGGTTACCCCCTTTACAGTATAAAATATATTTGTTTTATGTTTTGCAAGAAGTATTTTATGCTGATGTATGTATTTGATCTAAAATGAAGTACAAAAAAACATATTGCGAAAGATTAATATAATTATTATTATAATTAATGGTTTACTATGTAAATACATTTTAAATCTAATTTATGCCTGTGATGCAAAGCTGAATCTTCAGCCACCATTACTCCAGTCATCAGTATCACATGATCATTCGAAATCATTATAATATTCTGAATTTCTGCTCAAGAAACATTTCATATTATTATCAATATTGAAATCAGTTGTGCTGCTTCACCCCCCGCACCCATATACAGGTGCATCTCAATAAATTAGAATGTCGTGGAAAAGTTCATTTATTTCAGTAATTCAACTCAAATTGTGAAACGTGTATTAAATAAATTCAGTGCACGCAGACTGAAGTAGTTTAAGTCTTTGGTTCTTTTAATTGTGATAATTTTGGCTCACATTTAACAAAAACCCACCAATTCACTATCTCAACAAATTAGAATATGGTGATATGTCAATCAGCTAATCAACTCAAAGCACCTGCAAAGGTTTCCTGAGCCTTCAAAATGTTCTCTCAGTTTGGTTCACTAAGCTACACAATCATGGGGAAGACTGCTGATCTGACAGTTGTCCAGAAGACAATTATTGACACCCTTCACAAGGAGGGTAAGCCACAAACATTAATTGCCAAAGAAGCTGGCTGTTCACAGACTTCTGTATCAAAGCATGTTAACAGAAAGTTGAGTGGTATGAAAAAGTGTGGAAGAAAAAGATGCACAACCAACTGAGAGAACCGCAGTCTTATGAGGATTGTCAAGCAAAATCGACTGGACTGAGCCTGGGGTCAAGGCATCAAGAGCCACCACACACACAGACGTGTCAAGGAATTTGGCTACAGTTGTCGACAGAGGCATCTTACCTGAGCTAAGGAGAAGAAGAACTGGACTGTTGCCCAGTGGTCCAAAGTCCTCTTTTCAGATGAGAGCAAGTTTTGTATTTCATTTGGAAACCAAGGTCCTAGAGTCTGGAAGAAGGGTGGAGAAGCTCATAGCCCAAGTTGCTTGAAGTACAGTGTTAAGTTTCCACAGTCTGTGATGATTTGGGGTGCAATGTCATCTGCTGGTGTTGGTCCATTGTGTTTTTTGAAAACCAACGTCACTGCACCCGTTTATCAAGAAATGTTGGAGCACTTCGTGCTTCCTTCTGCTGACCAGCTTTTTAAAGATGCTGATTTCATTTTCCAGCAGGATTTGGCACCTGCCCACACTGCCAAAAGCATCAAAAGTTGGTAAAATGACCATGGTGTTACTGTGCTTGACTGGCCAGCAAACTCACCAGACCTGAACCCCATAGAGAATCTGTCAAGAGGAAAATGAGAAACAAGAGACCAAAAAATGCAGATGAGCTGAAGGCCACTGTCAAAGAAACCTGGGCTTCCATACCACCTCAGCAGTGCCACAAACTGATTACCTCCATGCCACGCTGAATTGAGGCAGTAATTAAAGCAAAAGGAGCCCCTACCAATTATTGAGTACATATACAATAAATGAACATACTTTCCAGAAGGCCAACAATTCACTAAAAATGTTTTTTTTTTATTGGTCTTATGAAATATTCAAATTTGTTGAGATGAATGAGTGAATTGGTGTTTTTTTGTTAAATGTGAGCCAAAATCATCACAATTAAAAGAACCAAAGACTTACATACTTCAGTCTGTGTGCATTGAATTTATCTAATACACAAGTTTCACCATGTGAGTTGAATTACTGAAATAAATTAACTTTTCCCCGACATTCTAATTTATTGAGATGGACCTGTATTTGTGTAAAGGTCTACATTTGTTCCGTTCTTTGATGTTCAGATGTTCAAAAGAACAGCATTTATTTGAATGCAACTATCTGTTGCACAACTAATCTGTTGTATAATGTATAATCTGTTGCACCTTCACATATTACTATGTATAGATGTGTACATAATGCAGACGTGTACATACGGTGTATAATGTGTATTGATAACTATGTCTTTATAGCACACTGTGTGTACTGAGTATATGTATGTGTTTTTTTTTTGCACATTGTCTTCTGTACAGTCTGAAAATATGTACTGTCTATATGTAAATTCTTATTGTTTCTGCACTGTCTGGAGCACGCTCTCAATAATTTCACTCACCAAGGCACTTGTGCTGTGGTGATGTGACAATAAAAGGGATTTGATTTGAAATGCAGTTCTTTGTAACAAAGACTGTCAACCAAATCCATCTATCTATCTATCTATACAAAATGTACACTGTAAAGGTGGCACAAAAGCACTTCTGAAGTGGCATAGGACTATGCTGCTCAGAAGTGATATTATCTATTTGATTGGTCAGTCATTCTTGAGAAGTGGGACCAAACATGGTGCAAAATTGAAAACAATACAACCTTGTACTCAGACAAATGAAACTACATTTATGTATCTTATATTTTATTATTAATCCCCATACATTTACAATTGAAATTATTCTTTTTAACCTGATAGCAGTTACAATTTCTGGACATGTTTTGTCCCATGTCTCTATAGCCTATTACCCAAAATCGTTGTGGTGTTTTAAGATTAAGATCATATTCTGTGAAACATGGCTCAACGTGACAATCATGTGGTGATTTGTCTCACAACACGCATAACCACATTAGGCTACAATTTTGGCGTCGATTAATCTTTGCACACCCGCCTCACACGCCTGTCAAAACACCTCGAACTTTTCTTTCACGCTTAAAAATATCCTTTCCACTCTCATGTGGAATGTCACTAAAGTTCTACGTCCGACAGACTTGAACTCTTCCGGATGTCAAGCCTGTTACTAACTTCATCAGAAGTGCATCAATTCCCATTAGCTGCAAATGAACGTACCCGAGGCGTCACCTCGATGCCCGCTTGATCAGCGGCGCCGTTCGACTCTCATTAACCTCCGCACCGGACATTTACCGCGCGTCCGAGCCGAGCTTCCCACTAGACAAACAAAAGAGGTTGATAATACTAATGCTCCTGTTGTGACAGCCAATTTATAATGATTAATGATCCCGTGTTTTAGTTGATTAGAGTGCCGCCGAGTCTCCATACTTGTTTCAATTAGTGTTGTGAAGGTCGCTAAACTAATCCCTCACCCATACGCATAATCTTTTCCCATTAATAATCATACAATGCTTTCTGCCCTCGTGCTCATTTGAATCACAGGCTCTGCTAAAGGAAAAGACATCTTCAAGTGCTACTGCTTTAGACAGGAAATATGATGATGATGTTGATGATGTTTGGTGTGCTCTTCCCAATGCTGTGACTCATTGACCTGCTCCCTCAAGGGATTTCTCAATTGGGCTTTAGCATTTAATACATCGTTATTTGTCTAATTAGAGTGGATGGAATGATATTTAGACCTCATGAATTTGATCTGCTACCGAACTCATTCTCTGCAGGCTTGAGTGGGTCATATATTATTGTCGACAGGACCAGAAGCAACCTGTCATTTTCTATAAGGCCCAGTTCATTGTACTGCACACAGGGCTTTAGATGCATAACGCATGAATATATTGAAATTATTTTTATGTGGCCTGAAAAATTCAGCCAACAACTGGGGCATATTAGGCTACAGCTGAAAAGATGTGGTGCTTCTCACAGAAATATGATGTTGGCAGCATAAAATTCCCCATATAGCTATTGAGAGAGTTTCAGATGTACAAGTGTCACATGGTTGAGTTTAGACCCTATTACATTACATGTATCTTAAATGTTTAGACCGTATTACATGTATCTATTCATTATTTATTTACTGCTTCTTGGACAAATGTTCAGAAAGATTGGAATTAATTTTCATTGCTGTGCTGACGACACCCAGCTTTACATTTCTTCCATGTCTAATTCAATATTTTCTTCACTGTAGTGTTTTTAGCTGAAATTAAAAACTTTTCATCTATTTTCCTTAAACTTAATAGTGACAAAACTGAAATTCATCTTGTAGGTATGATGTCTAATCTGGTGAAATCTGATTGTTTTTCTGTGGCCATTGACCAGTCAATACTTTTTCCATCTTCTTAAGTAAAAAGTCTGGGTGTTGTCCTCGATAGCAACTTATCTTTTAAAGTCATATTAATAATATTATTCATTCTGCCAGTTTTCATTCGCGAAAAATAAATAGTGTTTTGGAACTAATAGCACTGCTATTCTTGCACATGCCTTGGTTACATTATGTATTAATTAATGCAACTCTCTTTTATTTGGTCTTCAGTCTAAAATCTTACATAAAGTTCAGCTGGTCCAGAATTTAGCTTCCGAGGACATTTCTCCTGTTCTTTACCACTTGCATTGGCTTCCGTTTAAATATCAAATTGATTTCAAAATTCTGCTTCTTACTTACAAGGCCCTTAATAAATCACCTCCTTCATATCTCTCTTCAAATCTACACTACTGTACATACTCTTAGATTCTCTTCACCAATCTCTTAAGACCAGCATTCGTCTGAGAAGTGTGGGGTCCCGGGGTTTTAGTTATGCTGCCCCTCATTTGTGGAATGCCCTTCCTCATGCCCATTCCTCAGCAACAGTCTTCACACTTTTAAATCGCATCTTAAAACGAATTTAAACCGGCTTATCTGTGATTGTTTGTGTGTTGATAAGTTTCTTATTTTTGAAGTGTTTTAGTGTATTTTGTAGTTTGTCTTGTTTGCGTTTATGTTTTAGGACGATTATGACCTCGAATGTCATGAAAGGCACTTTTATAAATTAATAAATGAAATCTGGAAATTAATTAGCATTTTTTAGCATTAGCACTTTCTTATTTTTTTGGTAAAACGGTCTGCAGTTAGCACATGCTCAGATGTCTACAGTATATCTTACAGCATAAAATATATCAGCAATTCTCCAAATACATAATTTTTTATTTTTAGGTGTCTTGATAAAGGCGGTTATTCAGTGGTTAAGTGTCTAAAATTAAGATGATTGGTTGTTGCCCTGTTGAAAAAAACAGCATATGCTGGTTAGGTACAAGCATTACTGCTGGTTTGAGCTGGTTTAAGCTAGTCCTTAGCTGGTAATGTGCTGGTTCTAAGCAACTAGCTCCTGCTCAGGGCCAGCTTAGGACCAGCACATGACCATCTTAAACCAGCTCATATAAGAACCAGCTTAAACCAGCTTCCATGCTTCAAAACATACCTAACCAGCATATGCTGTTTTTTCAACTGGGTGGACATCATCATCACACTGAACACTAACAGTTAAACTCTGTTTTTACACCCACATTGTGCTAAACACTCTTGAAAACTATTCTAACTCTAACTATAAAACTATTGATTTTTAAAAATATTAAAAGAGTTGGAATCTCAGTGGTGATCAGATTATCCTCAGGCTTTACTGACCAAACTTTTCATATGTAATTCATCAAAAACTTGGAGTGTGTATCTTCACAAAACCTTGGCTTATTGAAACTAAATGTTCTGCATGTTATTGCAAACATGCCCTGGAACATCGATTTGAAGACAGCATTGATCAAAAGAAACGAACAAACTAACTAAATAAACAAATAATGTTAATACATACCTGTTATTTGTTTAATTAAAAACGTAATCTTCCTTAGGATGCCCACTGTCATCAAAGATGCTTCTGGTACCTGGTAAAAATTACAATACATTTTCTGAGTTGTCCTCCAATCTAAATGACCAGTATCATCATATTTTTGTAACTGAAGCAAGTTGTATTATATTAAATATTATATTTTACGCCATTTAAATTACAGTTTTGATTGGTTAATATAATGGTTTGTGTTATTTTTGTGGTTTGTGGTTATGGTTTTGTGTTTCAAAACATGTAGTGGCTATCAGTGCTGTGCATATGTCTTTTTTTTCAGAAGCTGGTCCAGCATCACTACAAAGGAGAACTTCTTCCCAAAGCTTAACTCACTCCACTGGCCCGCACTAGCAGTGAGTATTTTATCCACAGCTTGCTCACTGCTGTAGCTGAGTGAAGGTTATTTGCCAGCTGAATGACCCCTCTTGTTTAGGTTTGATGGATGTCGTAGAAAGTGAACCCAGCAGGGCGTCTAAGTGGCAGTGTGATGGCCCACGGTGTGGCCACACATCAGTGAGCGGTAATGTGTGCTAGCACACACATACACATGTACACTAGCGCACATTCTTATTTACATATTGATTTAAAGGTTTGGATTTAATTCATGTCACTTTGAATTTGTATTGCAAATAAGACACAAACTGTTTGTCATCAACACTTTATTAAATCACAGTACATCGTAGCTAATTGGAGTGCACACAATTTAGTTCGTTGTTCTGTGTGTTTGTTAATACCATTTTCTTTGAGTTGAGGTTACCGTGCAGTGGGCTTTGTGGAGTTGTGCGGAAGTTCCCAACTTCTGGTGCTGGGTCCGTCATCTAAAGGGACCCGCGGCACTGCCTCCAGTTCTTTAGTTCCGCTTGCCGGCACCAACAGACAGATAAATGGCGGGAGAACGGAGATGGTTGAATTTAGGATTGTTTGTTTAATGCTTTATCTATTTAATGGTATTTTTGTTGGGTTTCATTTAAGATTGGCATTTCATCTGTATTTTAAGCACTTAAGTAATTTGTTGTTAGCTTGAATGTTGTACTCTGTAGTTTGGAGTTTGTTCCCTTCTGTGTTTCATGTGGACTAGTCCAATTGTATAAATGTGGTCCTGTTGTGTCATTTAGAGGTGAGTCAGTTTGGTTAGCAATTGTCTTAGTTTGGTTCTGTTGACCTTTCCTTTGAGAGGCATAATTATTTGCAAGTATTTGGTTTGTTTTCCTTTCCAAATGTAAACCTATTTTTGGACTTATTAAAATAATTCGTTTTTGGAAATTGGGTTTTCATGCCTCATTGCCTTTTTGCTTGGTCCCTCACAAGTGGTGGCAGCAGTGGGATGCAAGCCAGAAGGGGCATTGTTACCTAAAATATTTTTTCCCTTTTTGTTTTGAGCCATGAACCGGGGAGGTCGGAAAGGAGCCCCAAAGATTGTTCCAGTAGGGCAACCGGAAGAAGTTACACAGGAGCTTGGGGAGGATGGAGTAGCACAGGCTGTCAGAGATGTTGATATGGAGCCTGAAATTAGAGAGCCAACTCTCGCTGACTTGACTGGTTTGTTTCAAGCTCATATGGCAAAAATGGATGCCCAGGAAGCTCAAAGAACTGCAGAGTATGCTCAGCAGGGACGTCGGTTTAAAGCCCTTCAACACCAGTTTAGTTTGTTGCAGCTGGAGGTGCAGGCTCGCACAACTCCAATACCTAACCCATTGCTGACTGCCCGGGACACTTTGGATGGCCCAGAGGATGAGGATGTTGTCCCTAGCAGGCCACTTTCTCAGTCTGCCTGTCAGAAAGATATTTCTGAAGGCCGTGATACAGGTCAGTGTCAATTTAAAGAGCCCAAACTTGAGAAGCTATCTGTGTCTGATGATGTTGAGCATTTTTTAATCACCTTTGAGAGGATGGCAGCAGTTTGCCGGTGGCCAAAGGAGGATTGGGCTTTCCATCTGATTCCCTTCTGACGGTAAGGCCAGGGCTGCTTATGTTCACATGGATGTTGATGACTCCCTTGACTATGAGGAGCTTAAATCTGCTATTTTAAGGAAATATGACATCAATCGAGAAGCTTATAGACAAAGGTTTCGTTCTCTTGATGTTGAACTCCTGGAGAGTCCTAAGGAATTGTATGTACGATTAAAGGAATTGTATGGAAAGTGGATGCAGCCAAAAATAAATCGGTTGAGGAAATTGGTGAAGTCATAATTCTTGAACAATATTTAAGAATGCTTTCTCCCGAGCTCCAGGTTTGGGTGCGAGAGCATGATCCACAGTCTGCTTCGGCAACACTGGCGGATGTGTTTGTGGCAGCACGTAAAGGGAATCAGCCCTGGTGTTGGAAACCTGGCAGGGATGATCACAGATCAAACCTCCCCCAGCAATCCTCGAGGAACATTCCCAGTGCTAGTAAATTTCTTGGAGTAGGGCCTGCCTTTGTAACTGCTGCCAAGAGTCATAGGAAAGTGCCAATCTGTTACCTGTGTGGTCAGGAGGGTCATACGAAACCCATGTGCCCTAAAATGGCAGTCAAGGCTACTCACCTTTGTTATGTGCCCAGGGGTCAAATGAGTTCACCAGTTGAAGCTGAGAGATCACCGCCAATGACCACCGTAGAGGTGAATGGAAGGAATTGGCAGCCCTGATTGATACGGGAAGTGATCAGACATTAGTGCATCCTAAATATATTTCTCCAGTTCTCTTCGCTTCACTGAAAAGAAGGCTGTTCGCTGTGTGCATGGTGATGAAAAGCTGTTACCCACTGCAGAGGTGTATGTGAAGGTGAGAGGACAAACCTATCTCTTGGAGGTGGGCATAGCCGACAACCTACCATTCCCTGTAGTTTTGGGTCATGATCTGCCAGTGCTCTGGGACTTGTTGCAGCTGGTACCCACATGTAATATGGTTGTTACTCGAGCCCAAGCACGGAAGGAGGAAAAGGAACAGCTACTTGGTAACCTACCATTCTTTGATGTTGAAATCGGTGGCTCTGTTAAGCCCAGGAAGTCTCGTCGACAGAAAAGGTTGGAAAAAATTCAATATAATGCTTCTAAAATGCCTGTTGAGACCTCTGACTTTTCCCCAGAGTTTAAGCTGCCTGCTAACATTACTCAGCTACAACAGGAGGATGCCAGTCTTGTCTCTTACGTGGAAAGAGCAAAGCGGGAGGATGTAAAGACAGCGGACAGTGACCTAAAGGAAAGATACTGCATTCAACAGGGGATACTCTATCGTCAGCTGGGGCCAGTGACGCAACTGGTGGTACCACAGTGTGTCCGTAAAGTTATTCTTGCTCTGGGTCATTCGATTCCTTGGGCTGGCCACCTGGGGAAATGTAAAACCATCGCCGGATTAGAAAATACTTTTATTGGCCGGTTTGAATTCAGATGTAACCCAGTATTGTAAAAGTTGCCCAGAATGTCAGAAAGTCTCTATCCAAGGCCCGTGTCGGGTTCCTCTCCAACCGCTCCCACTTATAGGCACTCCATTTGAGAGACTGGGAATGGATGTTGTTGGGCCTGTGGAAAGAAGTCGGTCAGGTAACCGATTTATGCTTGTTGTAACAGACTATGCTACCAGGTATCCTGAAGTGTTTCCGTTAAAGTCCATCAAGGCAAAGTATGTGGCAACCTGTCTAGTTCAGCTGTTTTCCAGAGTTGGGTTTCCAAGTGAGATTCTAACAGATCAAGGAACTAATTTCATGTCAACACTCCTGAAACAGGCATACAAGTTGCTGGGTATCAGAAGTCTAAGAACCACTCCCTATCATCCCCAAACAGACGGGCTTACTGAAAGATTCAACCAGACCCTGAAGCAAATGCTTCAGAAGTTTGTTTGTGACTCAGGCACTGATTGGGATCAATGGCTCCCGTACCTTCTGTTCGCTTATAGAGAAGTACCACAATCCTCCACTGGCTTCTCCCCTTTTGAACTGCTGTATGGGCATGAAGTGAGAGGTCCTCTGGCTCTGCTTCGGGGGATGTGGGAAGGAGACCCGAGCAGAGGTGAACCGGCGAATATAGTGTCTTATGTGGTGCAGATGCGAGAACGTTTGGAGAAGATGACTGCACTGGCTCAATCTCATTTGGCGGAGGCCCAAACACGCCAGAAAACCTGGTATGATCGATCTGCTCGTGAGCGACAGTTTGAACCTGGTCAGAAGGTACTGGTGATGCTGCCAAGTCATGAAAGTAAACTGTTGGCAAAATGGCAGGGTCCGTATGAAGTCAAAAGGAAACTGGGATCCACCACCTATGAAGTGGCCTTGTCTGACCAAAATTGTCCTACACGAACCCTGCACATTAATCTTCTTAAGCAATGGGTCCCCGTCCGATAAGTCTGCCCAAAGCTTGATGATTAAGCAAGTGAAGGAGGAAGAGGAATCGGATGATCAATACTTACCCCAGCCTGCTCTAGGAGAAGTCGATCTGGGTCATCTGTCACCGCAGCAACAGCAGGAGGTGAGAGACATTTGTTTACCTGGAGTTTTTTCAGAGTATCCTGGGTACACAGCGTTGATAGAACATGACATTGTGTTAAAACCTGACGCTGTTATCAAAAGAATGAGCTACAGGGTGCCAGAACGTCTTCAAGAGTCACTGAAAGGGGAAATCGATCTGATGCTGAGGTTGGGGATCATAGAACCATCCAAAAGTGAGTGGTGCCATCCTGTGGTCCTTGTGCCCAAAAAAGATGGTTCCATAAGATTTTGTATAGACTTTCGTTATCTTAATTCTGTGACCAAGTTTGATGCTTACCCAACTCCTCGGATCAGTGACCTTACGGATCGTCTGGGTACCTCAAAGTTTTTAACAACTATTGATCTTTCAAAGGGTTACTGGCAGATCCCGTTGACCCAGCGTTCCAGAGAACTAACAGCTTTCAAAACCCAATGGGGGTTATTTCATTTCAAAGTTCTGGCTTTCGGGCTACATGGGGCACCGGCCAGCTTTCAAAGACTTATGGACCAAGTACTGCAAGGGTTGACTTTTACAGCTGCCTATCTAGATGATATTGTGATTTACAGCGACACGTGGGAGCAACATATGCAGCATATCCGGGAGGTTCTGCAACGTCTTCAAGAAGCTGGTCTAACTGTTAATCCGAAAGTGTGCCATTGCAAAGGCAGAGACCGAGTACCTGGGGTTTGTCATTGGCAAGGGGGTGATAAAGCCTCAGGTGGGAAAGGTTCAGGCTATTGAAGGGTGCCCACAGCCTCGGACTCGCAAGGAGTTGAGATCCTTTCTGGGTATGGCTGGATTTTATAACAAATTTATTCCCAGCTTCTCCAGTAGGGCTGCAGTATTGACGGATATGGTGGGCTCAAGGAGTCCCAATCAACTCCGATGGACGAGAGGCGGAAGCAGCACTCCAGGACATTAGAACAGCCTTGAGTAAGGATTCTGTGCTGCATAATCCCGATTTCAATCAGTCGTTCATTCTCCAAACAGATGCTTCGGACCGAGGCCTAGGAGCAGTGCTGTTGCAGGGAGGTCCCAATGCTCGGCGCCCTGTTGCTTTCCTCAGTCGTAAACTCTTCCCCAGGGAAGTCCGCTATTCCATTGTGGAAAAAGAATGCTTGGCAGTCAAGTGGGCCTTGGACTCCCTGAAATACTATCTCTTGGGAAGGGAATTCATACTGGAAACAGATCATAAAGCTCTACTGTGGCTCCAAAGAATGAAGGATACCAACAGCCGAATCACCCGCTGGTACCTTGCCATGCAGCCCTTCCGTTTCTCCATCCAACATGTCCCTGGCAAAGAAAATCTTACTGCCGATTATCTTTCCCGTTGTGCCAGTGACGTTCCCGAAGGGAGGGAGTATGTGATGGCCCACGGTGTGGCCACACATCAGTGAGCGGTAATGTGCTAGCACACACATACACATGTACACTAAGCGCACATTCTTATTTACATATTGATTTAAAGGTTTGGATTTAATTCATGTCACTTTGAATTTGTATTGCAAATAAGACACAAACTGTTTGTCATCAACACTTTATTAAATCACAGTACATCGTAGCTAATTGGAGTGCACACAATTTAGTTCGTTGTTCTGTGTGTTTTATTAATACCATTTTCTTTGAGTTGAGGTTACCGTGCAGTGGGCTTTGTGGAGTTGTGCGGAAGTTCCCAACTTCTGGTGCTGGGTCCGGTCATCTAAAGGGACCGCGGCACTGCCTCCAGTTCTTTAGTTCCGCTTGCCGGCACCAACAGACAGATAAATGGCGGGAGAACGGAGATGGTTGAATTTAGGATTGTTTGTTTAATGCTTTATCTATTTAATGGTATTTTTGTTGGGTTTCATTTAAGATTGGCATTTCATCTGTATTTTAAGCACTTAAGTAATTTGTTGTTAGCTTGAATGTTGTACTCTGTAGTTTGGAGTTTGTTCCCTTCTGTGTTTCATGTGGACTAGTCCAATTGTATAAATGTGGTCCTGTTGTGTCATTTAGAGGTGAGTCAGTTTGGTTAGCAATTGTCTTAGTTTGGTTCTGTTGACCTTTCCTTTGAGAGGCATAATTATTTGCAAGTATTTGGTTTGTTTTCCTTTCCAAATGTAAACCTATTTTTGGACTTATTAAAATAATTCGTTTTTTTTGGAAATTGGGTTTTCATGCCTCATTGCCTTTTTGCTTGGTCCCTCACAGGCAGAATAGAATGTGTGTGTGAGAGCGAGTGAATGTAAGGAAAAGGATGCTCTATGATCTGTGAAGAACCAGAGCGAGAGAGAGAAAGAGAGTGTACACCTTAGTGTTAGCATCAATGCTTATGAGGCTTATCTATCAAACTCAACACACAGCTAAGCACGAATGAATAACCCTCGCCCTCTCTCCGCCTCAAGAGGAAAGGATAAAAAATCACACTTCCTTTGAGGTCACAGAAGTTGTTGGTGGAAAAGTTCAGTTACATGCATTTCAAAGGAAGCGTTCTTCCTCAAAACAGGTTACAGACCTCTGAAATGGATGGTAAAGAGGAGATAAACCTCATTAAAATAGAAGAATGAAAAATCACAGGACAACCCTGTTGAATAAAATATTGGTTCATGTTACTGCTCTTTGTTAATAATTGGAATCTTTTCTGGGAGCGTCCTAGGCTTTTCCATGCTGATGGCTTGCACCCCAGCAGAGTCGGAGCGGAACTCCTGTCGGACAACATCTACAGGACGCTACGCTCCATCTGACTAGTAAGCCAATTCTCAAAAAGCTGCTATGATGACTTTTGTTCTACCCACTTAAATGATAGAGCTACGTGCAGTGAGGTCACAATATAAATTTAATGCAGGATCTAGAAAAAAATCTGATCGTGATTAAACCAGAAAATGCTAAATAAATGAACAAAATATTTCTTTAAAGCTTGGGCTCCTAAATATCCGGTCACTTACACCCAAAGCAGTTATTGTAAATAAAATGATCACAGATAATAGTTTTGATGTACTCTGTCTGACTGAAACCTGGTTTAAAGCAAATGATTATTTTAGTCTAAATGAATCTACTCCACCAAGCTACTGTTATAAGCACGAGCCTCGTGAGACTGGTCGTGGCGGCGGTTTCGTAATAATATATAGTGATATTCTCAATGTTACTCAGAAAACAGGATACAGGTTTGACTCATTCGAAATACTTATGCTCAATGTTAAACTGTCAGATAAGCAAAATAAATCTGTCCTATCTCTTGCTCTGGCTACTGTATATAGACCGCCAGGGCCATATACAGATTTTCTAAAAGAATTTGCAGATTTCCTCTCAGACCTATTGGTTAATGTTGATAAAGCACTAATTGTTGGAGATTTTAACATTCACGTTGATAATACAAATGATGCGTTAGGACTTGCGTTTACTGACCTAATAAACTCTTTTGGTGTCAAGCAAAATGTCACCGGGCCGACACATCGTTTTAATCATACGCTAGATTTAATAATATCGCATGGAATTGATCTAACTGATATAGATATCATACCTCAAAGTGATGATGTTACTGACCATTTCCTTGTATCATGCATGCTGCATATTAATGATTTTAACTATATGGCTCCACATTATCATCCAGGCAGAACTATTGTTCCAGATACTAAAAACAGATTCACCAATAACCTGCCTGATTTATCTCAACTGCTCTATGTACCAATAACTACAGATGACTAGACAAAATTACTAGCAACATGGGAACTATCTTCTCTAATACGTTAGAAACTGTTACCCCATCAAATTAAAAAAGGTTAGAGAAAAACGTGCTGCGCCATGGTACAACAGTTATACCCATTCTCTCAAGAAAGAAACTCGTATTCTTGAGCGCAAATGGAGAAAAACTAACTTGGAAGTCTTTAGAATTGCGTGGAAAAACAGTATGTCCAGCTATAGACAGGCTCTAAAAACTGCAAGAACTGAGTATATCCGCAAACTCATAGATAATCACCAAAACAATCCAAGGTTTTTATTTAGCACAGTGGCTAGATTAACAAATAAACAGATGTCACCCGATCTAAATATTCCCCCACAGTTTAATAGTAATGACTTTATGAATTTCTTCACTGATAAAATAGATAATATCAGAAATACAATAACAAATGTTGATTCTACAGCGTCTAGTACTTCAGCTTCATTCATTGCACCCAAAGAAATACTGCAGTACTTTATAACTATAGGACAGGATGAGCTAAATAAACTTATCACTGCATCTAAACCAACAACATGTTTATTAGATCATGTACCCACTATATTATTGAAAGAGTTGTTACCTGTAGCAGAAGAACCGCTTGTCAATATTATTAACTCCTCGTTATCTTTAGGCCACGTCTGTCCGATCAGACCTGTCCGATCGCTACCACTTTGTTTATTTAAACGGGGAGTCATCTAAAATATCACCAGTAAAGTATGGAGTACCACAAGGATCTGTCCTAGGTCCTCTACTATTTTCATTATACATGTTGCCCCTTGGTAATATTATTAGAAAATAAGGGATTAGTTTCCATTGTTATGCTGATGACACTCAACTATATATCTCAAGAAGACCAGATGAAACTTCTAAATTATCTAAGCTAATGGAGTGTGTTAAAAATTATTATTAAATTATTATTATCCTTTTAAACTCAGATAAGGCAGAGATATAAATTTGTGGACCAAAAAACAGTACACAGAATCTCTTGGATAACAATTTGCAACTAGATGGACCTGTTCCTTCCTCTACAGTCAAAAATCTGGGTGTTGTATTAGACAGCAACTTTTATAAAATACCATTTTATAAAAACAGCATTCTTTCATCTTAGAAACATTGCCAAGCTACGGAACATGTTAAGTGTTTCTGATGCAGAAAAGCTAGTTCATGCATTCATGACCTCTAGACTGGACTATTGTATTGTACTGCTAGGTGGTTGTCCTGGATCGTCAATAAACAAGCTACAGATAGTACAAAATGCTGCGGCTAGAGTCCTTACCAGGTCAAGAAAATATGATCATGTCTCTTTATTAGAGAAAATATTATTACTAGTGGTGGGCCGTTATCGGCGTTAACGTGCTGCGTTAACGCGAGACTCTTATCGGCGATAAAAAAAATATCGCCGTTAATCTATTCTCAAAGTTGGGTTGGGAGCTGGGTCTATACTACGCAAGCTATGATGACTTTCACCCTGATATTTTAGCGGATGTATACCTAGCCGAATTGCACTGTAGGGGCGACGAGTCTTGAACTAGAGAGGCTCGCAGTCCGTGATGGACAGATTGTTGTTAACGGCTGGTCTATGTGGTAATACAATCGGGCAGGACATCCAAACGCTCATCTATCATTCATCAACCTCAAATATGGCTTTTCATCTGAAAGATGTATGTAGTAGCAACTTTACATGGCCTCAATATGATGTTAACCTAGAGAAATGTGCGCTATTGAAGTGTTTGTGTGGAAGCGCTTGCGCAGGACAGGCTCGTGCGCCACTTGCTCTTAAAATCTCCGTCATTCTTCGTCATACAGATAAAAGTAGCCTAATACATCTTTCGAATCTGTAAAGACTCTACGCTTATTTGTGTGCACTCAGAATAACAACGAACGTTGCGCTTTTAAGCAAACAGGATGCGCTTTAGGTCTCATGTGAACTTGAGAATTCACTCCCGTGTCACCCTCTGCTTGAACCTGTGTGTATGCCTAACGTTACTGTGAAATTACCACATCAGGCGTGACGTGCTAACATGGATGCAGCTATGAAGCGCCGGGTTTGCTTCAGGAAAATTTATTTTAAGAAGCTTCCCAATGGAAACTGTAAACAGTTCATCACGACCTCTTATGTAGGCCTACAGTTCAAAATTCATGTTTAACTGAATAAACAGTTAGTAAACACAAGTACATCTTATTGAACATAGTTTATTTTCATCGCCAATTATCATAGTAGAACAGCTTTCTCAAGCAGTTTGTGATGCATTTTGGAAACAGGAGATGAGCCCCTGGTCTAATGCGCCACCTGGCTTGAGAAACCCGTTCTCAAAGACTTACTTTTAGTCATTATTTGGGTAGCACACATATTCTGAATGCCTTCGGCAGAATTCAAACGAGCCATTTTAATCCAGATTAATCTAGATTAATTCCAAAATTAATCTAGATTAATCTAGATTAAAAAAATTAATCTATGCCCACCCCTAATTATTACGTACCTATAAGGCCCTTAATGATTTAGCTCCTGCGTACCTAACTAATCTTCTATCACGCTACAATCCAACCCGCTCCCTAAGGTCGCAAAACTCTGGGCTCTTGGTAGTACCTAGAATAGCAAAGTCCACTAAAGGAGGTAGAAATGTTTCGTATTTGGCTCCCAAACTATGGAACAGCCTTCCTGATAACGTTCGTGGTTCAGACACTCTCTCTCTATTTAAATCTAGATTAAAGACACATCTCTTTAGCCAAGCATTCATATAATGCATCTCATAATCTTGTACTGCAGTTATATCTGATCAAACGCACATTATTATGCATTAGCTTGGGTTGATCAAATAATTTTAGTTTGGATGGAACAACAGCTACGCTAATTATGTCTCTATTTGTTTCTCTGTTTCTGATTCTGATTAACATCCCGTGGTAACTAGGAATTACAACGAGCTTCAGTCTGGATCCAACCCTTAAATGATCCGAGATGACTAAACACCTGAGAAGAGATGATGCCAACCCCCGAGACAATATACAGAATTAACCAAATTTTGCCAGAAGTTAAATATATTAAGTTTCTGCAATATATAAATCTATTTTAGAAACTTTCCTGTAAAGCTGCTTTGCAACGATTGTATCGTGAAAAGTGCTATACAAATAATAATAAAATATATATATATAAAAAAGAAAGGACACCACTGGACCCCCTGCAGTTTGCCTACAGAGCAAACAGGTCTGTGGATAATACAGTCAACATGGGACAGCACTTCATCCTGCAGCATCTGGACAGACCAGGGACTTAATGTGAGTGTCCTGTTTGTGAACTTCAACTCCGCTTTTAACACCATCATCCCGGACACCCTTCAGAATAAACTGACACAGCTCACCGTCACCACCTTCATCTGTCAGTGGATCACCAGCTTCCTGACAGACAGGAAGCAGCTAGTGAGGCTGGGAAAATTCTCATCCAGCACCCGCACCATCAGCACTGGAGCTCCTCAGGGCTGTGTTCTCTCCCCACTACTCTTCTCCCTCTACACGGATGACTGCACACAGACCCCTCTGCCAAGCTCCTGAAGTTTGCAGACGACACCACACTGATCAGGATGGTGACAAGTCTGCTTACAGACAGGAGGTTAAGGAGCTGGCTGTCTGGTGCAGTCTTAACAACCTGGAGCTTAACATGCTCAAAACTGTGGAGATTATCATGGACTTCAGGAGAAACCCCTCGCTCTCCCCCCACTCACCATCATGAACGGCTCTGTGACTGCAGTGGAGTCATTCAGATTCCTCAGCACCACAATTTCTCAGGACCTGAAGGTCAATCGCATTGATTCTTTTGTGAAAAATGCCCAGCGAAGGTTGTACTTCCTTCGCCAGCTGAGGAAGTTCAACCTAACACAGGAGCTGCTGATAGAGTTCTACTCTGCCATCATTGAATCCATCCTCTGCACATCAATAACTGTCTGGTTCAGCTCAGCTACCAAATCTGACCTCAGAAGACTATGGAGGGTAGTCCGGACTGCTGAGCGAATCATTGGTACACCCCTCCCCACTCTTCAAAAACTGTATTTATCCAGAGTGAGCAAAAGGGCTGGCAAAATCACTCTGCACCCTCACATCCAGCATTCTCCCTCTTTGAACCGTTACCGTCTGGTCGACGCTACAGAGCTCTGAGCACCAGAACGACCAGACACAGGAACAGTTTCTTCCCTCAAGCAATCCATCTCATGAACACTTGACATTAAACATGGAACACACAACACTATTATTATACATTATTTATTCACCACACATACTTATTTTTCATTTCAAATTTGCACATATTAGACCTGTACACACATAATTGTCTATATTATATAGTGTTTTTGCTTTTTTGTACATTGCCAGAATAATTTGTATATTATCTGTTTCTTGTCCTGTTGCTGTCATTCTGTTGCACTGTAGTGCTTCTGTCACTATAACAAATTCCTCGTATGTGTAAACATACCTGGCCAATAAAGCTCATTATCATTCTTTTGTCACACCACCTGTAAAACAGTAGACGAAGAGAATGAAGAAAGCTTAACCTGTTGAGTGCTTTGTAACTGTTCAGATGTGTTTGACAATATGCCAAGGAGTTTATATTTTATAATAACCTATTCACCCTTTCCTCACTTATATTTAAAATTAAACTTGTTCACTGAGAGTGACATGTTAAAAAAAGTTGAGTTTTCAACTCATAGGGGAATATCTTGTTCTGCATAATTACCCAAATTTGATTGGAACTGAACTAGACTTCTGGAGATGACTTTTAATGAATGTAAATCAGGCATCTCACATCCCCACAATTAATTTAGTCTGTAAAAAAAAAACTTGTTAGAAAACAGAAAAAAAGTGTTAAAGCGCTGACAGAGGACTGCTGTCAGGCATTTTTCTGCTCTATCTCATCTCCATGACTGGCACTCTAGAGATATTTTCCCCTCCCTGACTTTGATCATGGAAGTGATGTTCTAGAAGTAGCTGGAGTGAATTCCAATGTGAGGTGGGCATCTCTTTAGCATACCTAAATAAAACTGGGTGACCCACCCCTCCTTGAAATTGGCTGTAAGTTTTAGCATTAATTTCATGTGCAAGCCTTCATATAAACATATGCTATCTTAAAACACTTCACTGTCCACTGTCCAAAACAAGGTCTCACTGAAGAATAGGTGTGTCAAATGTTAATTCACACCCACAGTGAGGAAGGCATGTCAGGTCACACAATAGTCTTTGATTGATTTAATGGATGAATGCTGCATTAGGTTTGTAGCTATGTGAAGTAATTCCAAACATAAGCATATTTCATTAAATAGGATCTTTTATAAAGGAAATTAAATTGATGGAGACAAGTTTATTTAGTCCAATAAAGAACCCCCGACCACCCCACAGTAAGTCCCGTCCCCCCCGACCACCCCACAGTTTACACTACAATATTTCTGCTGTAAATATGACAAATCTGTTTGGTTTCAAGTTTTTTTTATTGATATATTATTTAATTAATTCACTGAAGTACAAATTTTACATTCTGGAAAATGCATATAAAACTAAATATTGCATTTCAATTTAGAGATTATTTAATATGTTAATGATAATTTAATTAAGTTAGTAAATCAATAAACATTTATTTAATTTTAACCTTATCCTTTGACTCCCTTGGAAATTTACTGAGGCCCTCTGGACGAGAACCCTGATTTAGATTACTTTTGCTAACAAATAGCCTTCCCTTATCATGTTTCACATCTTTAACAACACTACTGATTTAATAAGACCTTTAACAGAACGTATTCTTTAACAAATCTGAAAAAAATATATGTATTATAATGTTAACAAATGTTAGACAAAACGCTATATGATTTTAATATTGGCCATTTATCGTTATTAAAACCCAATCTTTGTTATATTTTGCTTTAAGGAAGTTTAAACATTTCATTTGAAGGTGAAGAATAGGATTTTTGCAGTGTGGCAAATTTATACAGTCAGATTTTTCTCCTTTATCCTTGAAGCTGAGAACAAATCCATACATTCTAATCTAACGAAGGACACATTCAAAGCAGCTCCCCAAAACCCACATCCATCTTCACGAAAACAGGACACTGGTGTTTTGGCAGAGCTTGAGTTATGACACCAAGCGTCAGTGGCTGCATCAAACTCCATTCTCTTCTGAAGGACCTTTGTGGAAATTGCATGATTAATCCATCAGGGGACGTGGCTATGCAGGGTGTATGCATGGCGGGGGGAATTAAATTACAGGGCTGTTGCAGGGACCATCCCAGCACAGTGCATTTGAAAGTGTGGCAGCTTTGGCTGATGGATGTCGCTGGTCTTAATAGGCTGGTGGTGTGTGAATTGAGGCATTGACTCCCTCCCACTCTGCGTCCTGTACATTGGTGTTAAGGTTGACACGGGAGATAAGAGAAAGTAAAACATGAATTTGAATAGATAGGTATGCAAATGTGATTTGTCTCAAGTGAATGTCCATGAGGTCTTATAAGCATACGATGACAATCTCATTGCATATAAATATACTAAGTGTATTGATTGAAAGAACAGCATCATTTAAGCACGTCTCAGAGGATTCAATAAGCATGTGTATGTCCAAAGTGAATTGTCCTATTTTAAATTACATACACAGGGTTGTCTCACTCTATACAGTACAGTGTGTAGTTGAACATATTGATCGCAGTTGTGCAAAGGCATCGGATGTACATTATAACAAATGTTCTCTTTGCATTATAATAGAGGAGCGACAAATGTGCCCAATCGATGAAGGGAAGGTCAGGGAATGGACTCTGGCCGCAGCTCTAATAGAGAAGTCAATGAGGAACTGCTGTAATCACTGTAGTGAATTCAATAAAGGAACGTGGAACTGAGGAATGCAGGCAGTTACTGCCAATTACTTCAAAGTAACAAGAAAACATCAGTGTTAAATTCCTCTTTACAATTACTTTCAACGGAGCTGTTGCCATTAATTTAACAGCAATAGTTTTATCGTAGAGATATGTTGGTGAATGCAAAGTTGTAACATGAGAAAACAGAACAGCTCATGATTGAAGAGAATGTGATAAATCAACAATGTAGCATGAAAGCAGAAGTGAACTCTTTAACCATGCATATAAAAATTATTTAGATTGGCCATTTAAAAATGTTATTGTAATATAATTGTCAAAATATTGGCAGATAACATTGTGTGTAGGATTGTCTGACTGACTGAAGAACTACACTTTTTGTAAAATGTGTTGTGAAATGTCACTAAACCCAAGCGGCAGGCTGTGTCAATGAAAATTGGTAGTGACTCCTGCTGTTCCAGGGATATATCATGATGCCTCTGAGAAGTGTATTTTGATAATTGAGATTAATGTCTCAAGAGACACCATAAGTGTTTATTCTGAGATTAGCAGTGGTAAATGTTGAGAACCCTTACAAACAAAAGGATCTACGGTATAAGCACTTTTGGGTATTTGCAATTAACAAATAGTCATTGACATTTCAGTTTAATTATTTTCACTTCCTAAATCCTTCACAATAGATGGCAGTATAAGCTTTATATCCTGTCTCTTTGTATGCTCGACCTCATAATGTAACAAACAATTGGAAAATTCTTCTTCTTTAAGCAGCAAGTAGCATATATGTTTTTAGTGTCTCCACTCCATTAGACTTAAAAAGTATTGCAACCACACATTAAGTTGTATTATTCTCTTCCTCAGTGTTGATCAGTCATATGCTGATACTCGTAATGTCCATAAGGGGATGATGGATAATTCCTTTAATCATTTCTTATTCAAATTTCCACCGTGCTTTCTAAGGCATATCAATTTTGTTAATACCATGTAATTAAAATATGTCAGTGCACTACAACGCTCGGGCTGTATTAATGACCGTGGAAATTGTTTTAATTAAATAGCCAATTATAGTAAAGCCCCAACCATGAGAATTGACATTTAAATGAGCTTTATTTAAATCGCTTTCAATATTGTTTCATCAGAATTTCTCACGCGGCGAATTAATCACTTGCCCGTGTGCATGTACAAAGCGCCATTAACTATTGAAGTGCTGTTATTATTCATTTCATTTCATTTCAATTTATACAATATACGGCTGTCCTTACATAAACTTTGTAACCTTTCCTAGTTAAATAACGTAATAGTCAATGGCTTAAAAAAACACGCTCAATGTGTAGTCTGTTGTTCTGTTTGTTTATACTGTGAGTATTATAAAGGTACCTTGTAAACCTTGCTCAACGCCAGCAATAGCACGAGTTCTTGTGAAGTCCATTGTTTCAGATCTACCTGCTTTGAAAGAAAGCAACGCACGTGCGCGCTGTCTCTTCCAAACTCGCTTTGTTTCTTGGCTCCTCCTCCGGACCACAATGTGACAGATTCAACTCGTCTGAGCACCAGCGCAGCTCTTCACTTATTCCCACTATCACGCTTTGATCGATGTGGTGACGCACAGACAACATCTCGTTTTCCTCCCGTGCCAGGCTGATTTTACTTTTCGAGTTGTTTTTGTTGTTGTTTTAGTAATTTTCCCGTGATACGTTACTTTTGTCCGAACACTTTCAAGATATTTATTTAGTGTTGAACATGGCCACACCGGCTGCGCTGCTGACCGCGACACCGATGGCCCACGCGCCTCCGATGTCGGTCGCCGCGACGGTTAACTCCTCGACCACGGCGACCCTCTCGCCCTCACCGTCCGTCACCCCATCCGGACCGAGCCTCTTCAGATCGGAACTGCTCTCCTCCGGAGCCCGGGCATCCCCATCGGAAGTCTCCCGCACAAACCCGTGTATTCCACTCCTTCTCCGGTGGAAAACACCCCTCAAAACAACGAGTGTAAGATGGTCGAGGTCCGAGGCGCAAAGCTCGCGTCGTTCACTGTCAACGGCAACGAGCTCATCTGCCTCCCGCAGGTGTTTGACCTCTTTCTCAAGCACCTGGTCGGTGGACTGCATACCGTGTACACTAAACTCAAACGGCTGGAGATAACGCCTGTGGTGTGCAACGTGGAGCAGGTTCGCGTCCTCCGTGGACTCGGCGCAATTCAGCCGGGAGTCAATCGCTGCAAACTTATATCGAGAAAAAACTTCGAGGTTCTGTATAACGACTGCACCAATGCAAGGTAAAGAGCATTCTCAAAGCTACACGAGATAGAACATACTTTGAAAAGTTTTTAAAAGTTGCACTAAAGTAAAAATAATTTGTCTGCACTATGCGGATTTATTGAGCTCTATCAGTACTGTATCTGGCGCAGACAAACTCTTTGCTGAGCGCAGCACATTTGTCTGCTTATGATCCAGTTTGACCTTTGATAATCGTCTACATATCTTAACAGTTTAGCCATTGATAATTATGCACATACCAGGTTACTTTTATACTGAAATGCATTGAATATACAGTACACCAGACCTAATTTTGGGCAGGACAGGTGTCTTTCACCATCAAGGCAGTCAGAATAGGTATGAGTGTAGCTGTCTCTTTCTAAAACGTATCAGGTGTGAACAAACACGTTTGAAGATAGATATGGAAAAGTGAGAGGGAGGGAGATCGTATCAGTCTATTATATAAATATTTAATGGGACTAGTCTACTTTTGTTACGAGTTAAACTTGTCGACTCAGGTTAATCGGCTGTTGTCCCGTGGGTAGCCTATCAGATGCACAAGTATCGCTTTTAGTACTCGTATAATGTCTTTCGTTGTTTACGACACATGTAGTTTGCAGTTGCAGTTTCCATTTGAACACCTATAACGACTTTGCAGTGACACAGCGTGGTATGATTATATTAGCCCAGGTAGTTATTGAATGTCCTTATCAGTTCAGACAACTGGCCATAAAAGCTCTACATTCTATTGAGCTGTCATTATAGCCAATAGTTTGCTGCTGACATTGTTGCCATCAAAGTTCGCGTGCTTTGAAAACAACGACCCTTTAGGAGACTGTTAATAACGCACATTTATCTGACCTTTGGAGTGATGGCAAACTGGTGCATTTGCGCGCCAGTGCGCTCGAGAGTAGGGATAGGCGGACCTAATACTTAAGGATCGCGACATCGAGGTATCGAAAGTATCCATACTCAAATACTAAAAAAAACACGTTACTCAGCTTTTTACGCAGTGATTTTGTTCGGCTAGAAATTGAATACGTGTTTATGTAGCCTATTGAAGTGGACAAATAAGCTATAGCCTATTATGGAATAATTAGAACAGAACTATTTATTTTCCTGCTCGAATACAAGCAAATGCTGCAAGACAGAACCAACCAATGACAGAGAACTTCCGCTCACTGCTGACGCTGCATTCAAACAGTACTGCGTTAACTAAAAGTTTCATAATTGCCATTTTTGCGATCAGCTTAAGTTTATGATGCTTTTTGGAAATGCAGTCCAGAACAATGTTTATCAGAGGCAAAAAAACAACATAATATGGATTCATTAGATTGAGTTATTTCACAATAAAACAACTGTAGTTGTACACTTGTTTAGCCATTAAAGAAAAACTAAGGGAGCCTTGTTTGAAAGAACAGGACAGGTGTGCTTATCTAAACCTTGGTATCTGTTAGCAAATGTATGACACCAGCTCATAGCTGCTTGCTTATTAAAGAGCGCATTTAGGCAGCCATTGGCACTGGCGAGGAGATGTTAAGCGCTTGTGACACAAGTTACTGGAACGAGATTAGAATCTCTGATTCCTGCCTGAGCGCTCGCTCCCCGGCGGTGTCTAATATAGAAATTGATTCTCTGCAGAAATTAATTAATTTTTCATATTGCCTAGAGCGGCAGTTTTAAAAGGGTGCTCTCTAACAGTCCTTCCGCCCTTTTTGTCTCCACTTTGAATTATATCTTAATTGTATTAATACTTTTTGCCTCAGGATTAATCAGCAAATTTACAAATGTGTTGTGAAATTTGTATCACGACATATTTATGTGAGGAAGTAGACCATTCTTCTTCTGACCTCCAATTTGCTCATTTGTTCTCATTCGTCTGAGATCTGAGAATCCAAACTCTGACCAAGTCAGAAAGCTCAAATCGGCCACTTTTAAATGTTTCTATCTCTGTATAATGACTATTTAATCGATGTCTGGCCTCCTAATGTTTTAAATTTGGCAGAGCTGAATGGAGATCAGATAGCAACGGCAGACAGCGTGGGCTAAACTCTTGGACCTCTGTTCCTTGAATTCTCTAAAGACCTAACTGAGAAGTTTCAATTGAGGGATTGAGGCCAATCTTTACTATTACCAAATTGGTGGCTAATTTCATACATACATTTTTTTACCATTTACTTCATGTTTTTCCTAAAAATTGTACAAATTCATATGAAATTGCCACCTCGTGACATATGTTTTCTCATATATTGTCTTGGTTAGGGTACAAAGGGTGGCTCTTTGATTCAGAAATGACTCATACTGAGTCAAAGTTTGGCACTTTGACTCATCATGACCGGATAAAGAGATTCTGCTCAACTGACCCGTTAGTGTTTCTTCAAATAGGTTTTATAAAACAACATAAGTTAACAGGAGAAGAAACTAAACAGCAAAACCACTCATCCTCCCCATGTTGGGAGACTCATATCACTTTCTGTCTTTTCTTGAGCTACGCTTTTGTTTTTCATCAAATCTGACTACTTCCTCAGCGCTCGTCTTTATTGAAAAGATATGTCTTCTCTGACCGTCATCTAATCCATGAGCTTTTTCTGGCAGAGAGAAAAATGCCCTATAGGTGCTGACTTGGTCTGTCTGCTTTACAGAGTCATTCATCACTCCTAGCATTTCCTTTCATGACTAAATTCTAATGGTAAATGTTTTGAAGCAACAAAATGCACCTTGGATCAGCATAAAAACTAATAGTTGATTTACTGCAGCAATGCTCAACAGACTTTGCAATCGGTTTTCCATTATTACGTTTTCCATTATTTAAAGGATGATTCACTAACATGGAAGTTTTAAATGTCCATAAAAGGCATTTGGCTTGCTGTGTTTTTGCTCGTAATAATAAAAAAAATGCTTATGTCCTCTCGTACAGTTAGCTTGCACTTAGTCAGCCTTTATTTACTGAATTATTTATTTTCATAGAATCACATTCACTTCCAGAAAGTCTTAAACGAACGTGATGTATCACGACTCATTGGCTTTGTGTTGTGACCTTTCTCTCAGAAACTCTCCATCTGTGAAGCGCAGCTTATGCTGGCCTGTGTGTGCGTTTGTGAGAAAGTGAGATGACCGACGTAGCTTAGCACAAACCTTTTGCGAATACTCTGCAAAAATGGGTATTTGTGTCTTTGAAGATTTTCCTGTCACAGAGTTCAAGTCGTGTGAATGCTCGGTGTGAGAGGAGTGTGTCAATGTGTTTTCTCTTTCTCTGATATTCAAATGGGAGAACATTTTAAAGGCCATGAATTACAGTCAAAACAAATACCCGTAGCGGCAACACTGCCACCCTAGACAGCAAATTATCCGCAGACTTTGCGGATTGATGTCTGTGTGATTTGTTTTCATTTTAAAACTCCCGTTATCATCTACTCACCCGCTGTTTTCCCCTCTTTCTCCTGCACACGTACACAAACGCACTAACCTCCAACAGACGTCTCTGCATGTCTCTGTCTTCCCTTGACCTTCAGGTCCTTTCCAGCAGTAACACGAGCCTCTATCAGTCAACAAGGTTTGATTCGGTCCTTCCACAGTGTGTTAGTGAGGAGCGAGGGATTAGTGGAAGGAAAATAGAAGAGCGTGTGAATGTGTGACACAGAACCAGATCTGTAATCCACACAGTTATTCTGCACTTGTATTATCACGAAAGGTTTCGATTGCCACGCTTTCAAGGCTGCAGTATATTTTTAATCCTCTAATATCAATCATTACATACGGCTGTGGAGTTTATGGTCGGCTATTGTACATGTGTGGTTGAAATAGATATCCTTTGTGTGTGTGTGTGTTCAGATCTGTCAAAGCTTCAGTGACTATATTGGAAACCGCCGATGCAGCTGCTCAGATAACTGATAGCTTTGTAGTGGCATGCTGCGTATCATAAAAGAAACGTGTTAGCGAACTAGGGCTTAAAATACTGTTGATGTCTTTATGGTGCTATTGTGTTTGAGTGTGTCCATCTGCTGTTTTGTGTGCAAGTGTAAGACTGTGTGTTCTCAGAGATGAGGTGGATTGATGAGAGTTTGGAAAATATCACCTTACATGCAGTGTGTGGGTTCCTTTGTGTGTGTGTGTGTGTGTGTGTGTGTGTGTGTGTGGTGTTTGTTTAGATGCAGTCAAACAGAACATGGTTAATTAAATGTTTATTGAGATGCACATTGTGTATTTCTAAGGTTTGGTCACAAAGTAAATCACTTAGATAAAATTAGCTAAGTACATAAATAAAAAAAAAACATAAAAAACCCTATATATATAACACATTTTCCATGCACCTGAAATATAAATGTGTAAAACCATCTTAATAAAAAAAAAAATTTGAACAATATAATGAATTATAAATTATTATTAATTAAATTAGACTATACTTAAATTAGTATGCATTATTAATTCATAAATATTATTAAGTGTTTGGGGGATGCAAAATACTTTATACAACCTAAATTAAACACAAAGGGTAAAATTATCTTATATTTTAATGCATTTTTTGATCTTGTCATATAGTTATGAGGTTCTGTAAGAGTGCTCTCAATGATATAATTTCATATTTCATGTTTTTTTTTTTACATGATTTTTGTTGGTCATTTCACAAGACTTTGATTTGACAGATAAAAGTTTTTCAGAGATAAACAAGCAGTGAAGCAGTTAAAAAAAAAAGGTTTTTCTCCTCTATATAATTTTTGTAATTATTTATAAACATATTAAGTAAATATATTTATATTCAAACATGTACTTATAGCTATTCATTAACAAATAATAATATAATAATTATTATGAATTATAATAATATGGCAACAATTAACAGTTATAATAACATAAGAATTCAATATTAAAATAAAAAAATATATATGTTTACAGAACAGAAGATTTGTAAAGTGTGAAGAGGTGTAAGTCACCGTATATATACATTTAATTTAAAAGTACTTTTGAATTTTTTAAAATAACTTTCATCCATTTTATTTCATTCACAGACAATTGCATACGCTATATTTGAGATCTAAAGAGGAGAAGATTAAATCTAACAGTCTGGATATCTGGGTATCTCTTTATGTTGAACTGAGCTTTAGAGATTATCTTGAAGTGGTTGTGGTCTGGTGTTGAATGGATGAAAAACATTCATATCACCATAAAGCAACTCTTTATTGGGCATAAAGTTCATCATGGGGTTTTAGCACTTTGTTCATTATTGTTCTTGCTTTGTTTGATCTGTGGGAAACTCCAGCTGCTGTTTATCACACACACACACACACACACACACACACACACACACACACACACACACACACACACACACAGAGAGAGAGAAATGTATAGTGTTGTTGACACTTGCTCTCAGAGTTATGTGCGCACGCACACACACAGGCACGCACGCACGCATGCACACACACACACACACACACACCTTCATAGGTGCGCATCCACTCATGTTGGTCTTTAGGACATAACAGTGCTTAGTTCTTGTTTTTCTTTTTCTCTTTTTGCTGAGCAGGTGAAACACACTGTAAAACAAATGATGGATTACTCTGATAACAGCTGTTCTCACAAATGTTGTTCACAAGTTAAATATGATGTCTGTGGACTCAAGGGGCCTTGATCATAAAACACGAATGGAACAGATCTCTGTGTAAATCGTAAGTAAAGCCGTTTGTACACAAATTGTACCAAGGGGTTTATCCTTAATTGACAAAATTCTCATTCGGGTGCTCAAAAATACATTTTTGGGATCCATTATCTGTTTGCATATGATGTGTTTTAGCATCTGATAGTTCTCTTGTGTATTCAGTGTAATGGTGGTGTAAGCAATGCTCTGAAAGATCCCCTGGTGTTTACAGAATGTTACAGAGCTAATGAAACACAGGAGGACATTAGAGACAGAGTAAACATGTCTTTTCAAATGGAGTGTGTGTGTTTGTGTACGGGTGTGGAGGGTCGAGGAAAGAATGTGTGTGTGTGCGCTGGCACTGATGGCCTCTGTGGGAAGGCGAGCCAGCGTGGAAGAGAGGAGGACGTCAGGGGGAGATTTTAATTAAAGTATGAAATGAGAGGTCACGCGCTCTGACCCCCCCTCTACTCACTACACACACAAGGACATGCTATCTCTTTCTTACTTTCTCCATTCCTCTCTCTCTCATACACACGCTAGCAGTCTCCTCCTCTCTCTCTCAGCTTGATGAGTTTTCCATGAAAGGGTTTTTCATTAATTCCACCTCAGGGAGTCTCTCTGTTCCGGCTCCCTCTGAAGCACATGGAAATCTAAAGTGTGTGTGTGTTTTCTGTTTGTACGTGGACACCATGATGTTTTGACTCGGTCTGATTATTAACACACTGTTCTGGCTGTTTGATCATGAAGTCTCACACACAGACACACATGGTTGATGATCTTGTTGATGAGAGAGGATGATGGACAGGACAGAAATGGTTCGTTAGTTTCCGTGATTGCTTCATAATGGGACATTTTAAACATTGAATTACAGGAGGTTTAGGATAACTTAATGCTGAAAAACACCTGGATACGGAATAACAGGAAGTGATAGAATCACCGTGAGGCGAGAGCTTCAGTGTATTCTTCAGAATGCCGCTGTTCTTTTTCTTTATATTTAACCAGCATAAGCTCGTTGGCAATAATGTGCCTTTGCCTGCATTTTTGCAAAACTACAAAAACATACTTACATGTGTCCATGTGCAAAATTCATTGCACTTTCCTGTTGAAATAAACACTAGTGGCATTAAAACTACTTTGTTTTCTTCTTTTCACTCCATTTAATATTACAGAGGCAGATTATCAGGCAATAAATATGTATTTCTTGCACAACACTATGTTATGATCTAAAACACTTTTACCATAATGTTTGATTTGTAAACCAATATATTTGACGTTTAAATCTCCATATGTTTGGCTTTTCTGATGTAGTAAACTTGCTCGGTAGCTCACCTGGAACAGTATTGCAATAGTGATGTGTAACACAAGTCCTATGTTACATGAGCCACAATAAAAGAGCTCAGACTGGTAGAAGCAAACTAAAATGGGATGGTTGATTTGACATGTTTTTTCATCTCATGTTTGCTTTTGGTAACACTATCGGTTGGATTTAGGGTAGGGTTTAGTGTCCATTTTTTTAATAGTTTGAGAATAAAAACCTTATATAAATATATTGTGCTTACACATTTGTGAATAAAAAACCGACATCAAGTGGAGTGATAACATGGTCCAAACAACAAAGTCTCATGACAATGAGTAGGAAACAGGAAAAGCCAAAATGTTACTCATGTTGCTAGAATGTTACTGGACGTTCTTCCACAACAGACAGCCAAAACTATTTAGGTATTTAGCTCATTAAATATGCATGCATTTTAATGAGGTAACCTCTGATATTCAGTGGTTCAATACTCAACATGTGACATGAGTTTCATGGAAACTCAACAGGTATCTGTCCTAGGGCTGGGCGATAAAACGATAACGATATGTATCGCGATAGACACGTGATCGATATCAATAAAAAATGTGTTCGATAAAACGTTCGATATTTTGTATTCTTCGTCGGAAGAAAACAGAGGTTGCGAAGCAAGTTTGGTTGCATTAACAAAGGCACTCGCTCTCTGGTAACCTAGCAACGTAGGGAGTGACACGCTAACAGCCAATCATGTAACAGTATCAGTTTGGTTGCGCCATATCGTTGTCTCGTGCTGGTCTGCTGGATTCCTTTTTATAAGCAGAAAATGAGTGCCGCAGCGAACGAGGAAATTGTAAATAAAAGAGGAAAAGTCAGCTGGCCAGTATGGCAGTTTTTTGGATATTATAAGTCTGACCGTAGTCAGACCAGTGTCGTCTGCAAATTATGCAAGACCGTCGTCCCCGCCTTACGACTGGAAATACCACGAACTTGATGTACCACCTTAGCCGCGCTCACCCTTTGGAGCACAGCCGTATTCAACCAACAACAAATGTTAAGAGATAATTGTTAAATGTTCATTGTGACTTTAGGCTTATGTTTACATTTTAATTATTTGAGTTTTCCGTGGTTGTTGACATTTCTGTCTTAATAACTGAGGGGATTATGATCAGAGGAAGGTTAAGTTTAAAATAAAAATGTTTAAATGTAATATATTTTTCTCCTGGTCCTTATTTTAAATGGGTCATAAAAAATATCAATAATTATCGATATCGACCGATATGAAACACTGATATCGTGATACAGTTTTCAGCCATATCGCCCAGCCCTAATCTGTCCCTCCAAGTCCAGGTAACAAAAAATTATTAGAGTGGTTCGATCCAAGTCTTAGGGAGAGAAAAGAAAAGGCACAAGAACCAGCAAGGTTTATCCTAGCATGTGACACACATGTGACAGAAACAGAAGGGACAGCGAGAGATACCTCTCAGGTTTTTATGAAGAATATAGTTTGTGTTTTGAAGACTAACCAAAGTCCTACGGGTTTGGAATGACATGAGGGTGAGTAAATGGTGATAGAGTTTGCATTTTGGGGTACTTTAATAATGAAGAAACATTATTATTATTATTATAGTATATTTCAGAATATTTCAGGGCAGTCGTGGCCTAATGGATAGAGTGTTGGATTTGAAACCCGAGGTAACCCAAGGTTGTGGGTTCGAATCCCGGCTCTGGCAGGAAGTGTCCATGACTGAGGTGAGACCCTTGAGCAAGCCACCGAACCGCCAACTGCTCCCCGGGCGCCGCAATGTCGGCTGCCCACTGCTCCACTTGGATGGGTTAAATGCAGAGAACACATTTCACTCCTCATTATACTCTGTATATTTGTGTATGTGACAAATAAAGCTCATCTGAGCTTAATTTGTTGTAGAAGAAGATGCAATTCTTGTATTGAAACAAGTCACATGCTGTATTTCTCCACTGATGTTGTAAAAGTCATAGATATGCAAATGAGAATATTAGTCCAGGGATTTCAGATCTACAGTGTGAGATCTCATGGTTACCCCAATGATTAATTACTAACCAGGTTAATGTATTAACAGTGTGTTAAAATTGGTATGAAAAGCCCACGTATGTTGTATTAGCTCGGCCTCTGGAAACACTTGCCAAACTTTCATCCTCCACATGAGATTCTCACGTTGATTTTAAAGTGATATTAAAGCGATGATCATGATTTTACTGATTCACCTTTGTGCACTGTTAATAATTACAACATAGGATGAAATATGTCATAACTTAAATCCACAAGACTTATATTTATCTTCTGGAACACATTAAAATATTTTCATATTTCTTGTTATTTTTGTCAATTAAAAACTCATGCAACCTATATTCTCATGCATTAAAAATGACAAAAGCACTTTATGAAAGTAATCTATATGAATCAAGTGTTTTTTTCCCAAGTCTTCAAAGATACACAATTGCTTTATATGATGAACAGATTTCATTTAAGCTGTAATTCAAAAGCATTCATTAAACCACATATTGAGAGCATGAAATATGATAAAGACAGAACATATATTATATGTGATTATTATATTATACTGCATATTATTATACATTAATCAGTTTGCTTGTGCTTTTTGACGTATGCAAGTTTTGGTTTAGTGGATTTTTAATGGATGGAGGAAAATAAAAAGAGAATATTAAAAATATCTTATTTGTGTTCTAAAGATGAACAAAATTATTTCTTATGGGTGTAGAATTACATGAGGGTGAGTAAATGATAATATCATTTTCATTATTGGGTGAAATGTCCTTTTAAGCATAGAACAGTAGTAAATAAAATATATTAAAATAAAATAAACATGTCAACAGCTCAAGCTGATTTGTTGTTAGAAGTTGTAAATGCTTAACTTTTTCCTTCCAGCACCAGATGGTCATTAAATATTTGAACAAAAACATTAAATGACATTTCCATGATTAATCTCAATGTTATCAGAGAAATTGCCATTCTTTACCATAGATCTACTATATATAGGAAGTTAGTTAGAGTCTGAAAAGTGTTACAACGCTTCACGATTAAGCAGTTTCACCCCTCTGGCTTTGAAACTAATGAGATTATTCAGTCAAAAATGTCAAAAACTAATTGAGATGTCCAGACCATGGGGAGAACGTGGCACGGCTGTGGCTGTATCTAGCTTCGTCAATCACTGCTAGGTTTAGAACAAATCACAAATCAAGAAGCAACGCATTCTTAGTCTGTGCCGGTGTTTGTTTGTGATGTATCTAGGAAACGTGGCGTGTAGAATGCAGCTGTTTGTGAAGTGCATTGGTGGGAAGTAGACTAAACCGTTGTATTAAACTACAGTGGGTTAGGTTGCCAGGAGAGAGTGGGCACAACCCGGAAAGTCAAAGAGAGGATAAAAAGATGGAAAATGCATGGACTGAAACTGAAATAAAATGAATAAAACCATATAGATAAATATTGTAACATTGAAATTACTAAAACCTTAAGTAAAATTGAAATGAAAATGGAAAATATATATTTTTTTTAATATTAATATCTCAGAGATACTAAAATAACACTGACACTTCTTTAAAGTACAATGTAAAGTAATAAAAAATAAGATCAAAATTTAATAAGAGTATTTTATTTTTTGCTGTGTTTACTTACATTGAAATGCATGCATATTTGTAACTTTAATTTTTGCTTTTCTAAAGAAAAGTTGTAATTTTTTTGTAATCCGCTTTATGCCACAAATGCTGTTGAATGAGCTTAACTTGTATTGAACCCAGCATATTCTGTGCTGGCAAAAGGGAAGTATCCATTTGTGGGAAAACTCAGTTTAACAAGCCATGTGTAAACAAAGTGCATGGGAATGCAAAAAGAAAGTGAACGGTGATGCAGTAAACTTTTCTCTTTCTCGTCTCGCTCTCTTTTTCTGTCTTAGAGGTAACGCTTCTTTAAGTAGAACAGGATAATGCAGCAGTAACACATAAAGGTTTTGCCTAAAGCTTCCTTCACGCCTGTGACCTGATTAGTACAGAGAGGACAGAGGAGAAAATTTAGCATTTCCCGAAAATGTGGAGAACAGACGAAAATAGAGATAGAGAGATCACATTGCAACACATTTCTAAAAAAGGAGACAGAATGGATACTAAGGAACGAGGAAAAGATTAACCTGTGTATTGGTTGTGTCGATTTCACCTCATGTTTTTACACAACTCTTCTTACTGAGGGTCAAAAGAAAGTGGCAGTGCTTTGCTTTCAAACAGGCGCCGTGAGAAGGTCAAGTTAACACACACACACACACACACACACATGCACGGCCCATATCTGCCAAAAGCTACTGAGAGAGAGAAAAGCGAGTGATTTATATGCCAGCATGTGAAAATGACTATTTTTGTTGTGGACTTTTATTGTATGAAGGACAAAAGGATGAGAGGAGAGGCAGTGGGATGTTAAATGACCTACATATGCACAAGACACGGCTTAGATTATGTCCTATATAGAGGTGAGTACACAGCTGAGATATAATAAATATAAATAGCAGGTGTTACTGGCTTGTTAATGTTGTTCTGTGATGGAAACCCACTCATTCAGAACTCCAATAAACGGATTATGCTAATCTAGAGCAATGGTTCTTGATATGCAAGTTTGACCTGAACATATACTAAAAATACTTTGTTATACATGACTGAAATGAGCTTTTTAAAACATCTTTTTTACTCACTGTTTGGTGTAATTCTGCCTCAGCACTTTTTGAGAGAGAAGGATCGAAGTGTGTTCACTTCACTGAGATTCAAATTAATATTTACCGGCTTATCTTTTATCTATTTTGGAAATATGCTCTTTTATCTCTGCTTGGTAAATCCTAAAGTTCTTAAAGCATTAACATGAAGGAAATACTGGCTTATATAGGTCTTAAAATTCCTCCAGTGATCCAGAGTAGCAGCTTTATAACCCTCCCTCTGATGATAGGAGGTCACCTGTCAGGTCCCTGCTGGCTTCTTCTGTAATGAGAGACAATAATAACAGCAAATTAAAGAGGTGCAAGAACCTGAACAGGAGAAATAGACTTTTGCAATTAACCTTTTAACATCTGCCAGAGATGAGATTGAACTGTTCCCTGGTTACAATATGATCAAATCGACCTGTGAACCTATAGAACTGAACTGATACAATTAATAGCAGTTTGTCAAATAGAGGAAACCTAGTTTCATTTATTCAGCTGGTTCAGATGTATGCTTCATTGTTTTGTTTATAAAATATTTGCCTTCTCTCTTTTCCCATGCAAGCTTGGTTTTGTTACTTGCCTCTTTCCACAAATATGGTGTGCTTTTGTAGGGTCACAAGTCATGTTTTTGTTTGTAAGAACTATTTATCTGAGATAAAATTAACCTTGTATGAAAAGTAGCCCATCCTTCAAGCTCTTGATCTTCTCGGCTGTATCCAACAATTAAAATAAGACCACTATATATAGTGTTTTACTGATATTTAATGCACTGTTGCAAAAATGACTGTTAGTGTCAAATTTAAAATGGCTAATTGTAACTACCAAAAGCATAATATTTAGATCCTCCCTGTTTTCTAAACCAATTTAGAGTTTCCTAAACTTGTGACGCCCACATAGTATTTTCATTTGGATTCTTTCTACATCAAGTAAACAACCTGTTTCCATTTCTCCTGTTATTGGACAAAAAGATCTAAATGTGTTTAATTTTCTATCCTTTAGGGGAATTATTTTAAGTTCATCAGTAAATACAAAACAAAATTTGGTGCCAAATTTTAAAAGACTGACAGATAAATTTGAGATAAATGTGGAACACTGTTACTGATTTTGTCATTTTCTTCTTATTTTTATATATATTACATCATACAAAAAGTGTGTATACATGTTACAAGTACAAATACATAAAAATAAAACCTGATATAGGCTAAAGTAGAGAAAATAAAGCTCAATATTTAGTCCGAACCCCTGAGGTGTTTTTTAATGGTTTCAGGCCTTATCCAGCCAAAATATTGCAAAATATCCTTTGAAAGTCTCTCTAGTTGAACTTCAGCTTACCCTGACATGTTTTTAAATGGCCGTATAATGTCTTAAACAAAAGCAAGACAAGGTGGTGTAATGGTTCACTTAATACAGTACATATTTACTAACATACAAGACAAGTCGACTGCTAAATGACTCTGTTACACTCATCCTTTGCTCATCGTTAATTTCCTCCACATGTGTATCTGTTTACATGCTACACTGAAAATACCTTTTCATTAAGTTCAGTTGGAAACATTGATTAGGTTTTTCAGACTATCTTTTTTCTTTCTCGTCAACACATTTGAGAGTATTTACATGATTCTCTGATTAATATTTGATAGAACATAATGGACTCTCATAGTTCCTGAAGATCTGGAGCTTTGTAAATTAAATATAGTTGAATCAATCATGTTTTGTTGTAATTGTGTGTAATCTGTTATAAGTATAATATGAGTTTTTGTTTATAATGTCGACAGGCTTGTAAAGGCCAGCTGGCTGGCTGAAGTACGTCAAAGAGAATATTACAGTAACACACACAATCCTAACGGACTCGCTGACTGATCTTGTTGAAGTTTGTTGGTGTGGCTGTTTGTCTGTGAATGTGTACGTCTGTTTGAGGAAGTAGTCTGACTCTGTTTGTAAAATGTTTACAGTACTGCTTTTTTCCATTGCTGTTATTTCCTGTGCATGTGGATATTTGTGTGTGTGCACGTATGCTTTGGGAACAAGAATGTTAAAGTGTCTTGTTTGGGACAGATGTTAAGTCTCTGTCTCTCTCCCCTTCTTTCTTCGTTCCCCTGCGGGGGCCACAACACTTATTTACATTTCATTCATCACAGAGAGCCGCAGATTGAAACACAAACAGTGTACTATTTGGGTTCAGTCTTTCATTGCGATAAGAGCTCCGATTACGCCCCATCATGAAGGAACTTCCTGTTTGAGCCCAGAATAAAGCATGTTTGCTCTTTTCCTTTCAGCTTGGCTTTTTTTCATTAAAGATCAGTTCCGTCTAAATGTTTTTCCATTTGTTTCAAGCTGTCTTCAATTCATATTAAATGTAAGGTAATGCAAAAAGTCACGTCACATTTATTTCTATAGCACTTTATACAAAACAGATTACAGTAATAAACAGGACAATAACTGTGTTGTGTAGCAAAATTGATTAATTATGAAACAGATTCAATCTCAACTGTAAAGTAGTTTTACAGAAGACATAATAAAACTGGTAACATCTAACTTAACTAGTTTTAAGCCGAAAATACAATTTAACCCATACGAACCCAGACCAATTTCTCCTTATAGGACAATTATGGGGCATATAAAACCAAATGGAGCACTTATAACATGTTTATCTGGTTATTTTTTAAATACAACCCCTCCTTATGAAAGATCTGTAATTTTACATATATATGACATTGGGCGTTTATGATACATTTTTCATGTTACATATAGATTGGGCATTTATTTCTCAAAGTAACAAATATATTTAATAATTTATTTAGCTAAATAACAGTTTTTTATGTTTATTAGATTTTCTACAACTACGGAAGTTCTAAGCGGCCATGCATTATTAAAAATTTTCTTGTGATCACGACTTAATTTTCTCGTGATCACGACATAACGAAAGTTGTGGATCTCAACGTAAAAACCGTTTTCTCACGATGTAATTGTAGCTATCGCGAGAAAATCCCGCACCTTGTGAATGTTTCTGCCAAATATTATGGTGTACGCGCTAGCGGCTGATATCTCCATCATAAAGTTACTAATTTCCTGCAGCAAATATGGACTTTATCTCACCGCAGTAAAGACAGTTTGCAGTTCGATATTCAGATTTCTTTTGGCTATAAATACGCAGTGCGCTGTCATAGACATGCAAATAATACTGAATGACATTCTCCATGATTTGTGAATTCATATGACGTAGTTGACTGGCAATGAAATTGACTACACGTTCAGGGTCGCTATATTGTCTTCGACGATAAAGTTGCAGACCCGACAGCCTCCTTCTCAAGTGTCGAACACTTATGTAAGTCGTCAATCACTGACAGACACAGAGCTATTTCAGTTTGAGTGAGTCCCTGATCAAAGTAAAGCGAATACGATCATCCATGATGCTGCGATGCTGCTTCTATAGCATTTTCTCATGCCGAATACACAGAGAAAATTAAGTCGTGATAACGACAAAACAACTTTCGTTATGTCGAGATCACGAGAAAATTAAGTCGTGATAACGACAAAACAACTTTCGTTAAGTTGTGATCACGAGAATGCTCTTATTTGCTTTGCCACAACATATTTCAAAACCACATAATTGTGACCATTAAATTTTACAACAACTCTTTTGTAACATATCAAAATCTACCTTTTCAGGTATATGGTTTAACCAGAAATTAATTTTTGATTGTTTTTTTTCTCGAAACTCGAAAATCTGCAAACTGAATAAAAAATAAATAACTACCTCTCACTGGAGGTCAACATGTTAAACATGCAAGCAGATTTATTACAATATGAAATGAGCAGGAGAAAATATATAACACTAAAATAATTGAATCAGCTAAATTAATTGAGCAGCTCATTACTATTTTTACCATTTTTCTTCATGTGACAAATACGTCACATCAAAATTCCACCTACTTTTATGAGGTTAATAGCCCGATGTGAAATATGTCACCGCAATATCTTTGTTTTATATCAATTTGTTATTTTTTTTATTAAAATCAGGTTTAGAGTAATCTAGGATATGTTATTAAAACATTAGAATTGTTTCATGGGTTGAAACATACTTTTTGTTACAAAAACAAGCGTTTAAAAAAATAGCTGACACTGCAACATGTGCAACTAGACAGGACACCATTTTGGAAATGCTGCACACATTGTCACATGACTGAACGTGTGTGTTCATTATATGTCACTTGTGAGCGATAATGCTTTAAAAAACTTTTCAGATAATCACCAGTGTTTGTGACACCCGCGTCACCGTCGGTTCTTATTGTTGGATCAACCTAAATACATAAAATTACACCAACAGAATAATATTGGGTAGAAATATCTCTTTAAAGTATGCAGTTTAGCGGTTTTTACAATGCAATAGTATCATTATTCAGCTCAATTTAGTTCAATTTTGATTCAGTTCAGTTCAATACATTATAACTTTTCTGTCAATGTTGTTATGAAACAAATTCAATTCAGCCCATGGTAAAAAATATATATATTTTGAAGCTGTATAAAACAAAGATGACTGCAGTAATTTTACAAGAAAATGTTATTTCAGAATTTTATGTTTAATTCAATGTTTTGCTTGCAGTTTCTTTGTAATAGTTTGTGAATTTTACTAGCAATTTTCAGTGTACAAAACGGCTCTAGAAGACAATAATATTTTTATTCAGCTCAATTCAGTTATAAATCCATTCAATAATAGTGTCAACACTGCAAAGGTCGTCAGTTATGAAACGACTTCAAAATCAGCTCTACAAATACAGTAGTGTCATTATTCAGCTCAATTCAGTTCAAGTTTTGTTCTTATCAGATAGAATCAGTGCCATCAAATCGATAATATTACTGAATATTAATTGTATTTTAAACTCCAACTGAGCAAGTCCAATATGACATGTACAAAAACTAGCAAAACACCCTCCATACTGCAAAAGGATTATATCATTTGTGTAAACTTATTTGACAAATCCACTAGTTATAACTCTCTGCCTGATGAAATGCACCTGTCGGAAAGAGTCTGTCTCTGCTAATTAATAGATAAACACACACACACACACACACACACACACACTACACTCTTATTATTTGCTTCATTGACCCTGAATATTAATATGGTCATCCTGGCTTCTCGTTCTTTTTTGATTTGTTTGTTTTCTCCAGCTTATCCAGAACGACAGCTTTACAGTGAAACAGGTAGTTATTATAAAGATAAGGGATTGAGCTATTTATCTCTCTTAGTTCCTTTTTTCTGTTTCTGTAATCTAAAGTAATCAGTTTCCTCTGTGAAATACTGTACGTCCTGCTCTGATCGCCCTCTATTATCTCTCTGTGCTGTGGACACAGATCGTCACCGTTTAGACGAGTTCCTATTTACTGCTTCCATTGGACATAGTAATTGAAGTACATCTGAATGTTTGTTAGTGGAGTATAGGAAAATTATACACCCCCCTGCCCCATCCTCTAATTCTCTCTGCCACCCCCGATCCCCCCTCTTTGTTTGTGGCAGTGGGCAGCCCAGAGGGGGTTGTGCCCCTTTCATACCCCAGTAATTGATGAATTGTATGTGGTATGCAAATGAGAATCCATAAATCTTATGAATGACAGCTTAATTTATGTGAGCCTTAATGAATGCAGGATTAGATTTTAATTAAATGTCCTCAAAGGCACCCTGAGTTGTACGTTGCATTTTTGTTCTCTCTCTCTCTCTCCCCGTCTGACTCACTCTTTCATAGACTACCATGTTAATCTTAAGTCTTGTTTCCTGTGCACATCTGTCCTCTCAAATGAAGTATCTAGAAAAATTGCAGTGATAAAAAACTCTTCATTTTGCGAACGGAAGGGGGTCGTAGTTAATGAATCATACAGGGAGAGAGAGAGTTAAAACAGTGCCTTATCTGCTGATCTCTCTTTGAATTTCTTGAGTCATTTCCGCTGCACAGCTTAACCACATTTAATCTGATTCCATCAGTATCAGTTTAATTAAAATATCGCCCCATTAGGAATTATTAAAAATGTCAGCCTGTTAGGCTTTCAACATGGCTGCAGGAAGAGAGAAGACAGTTCTTCACCAGAGCTGCGTCTTAGCACTAGAGTTCTAGCACGTTTTCAGAGTTTGCTGTTATTGTGAACTGAATCAGACCAGCAGTACCGGACAGAAGATGATCGTGTTTGTGTGGATATAAAACACAAAACCTCATGGGTTTCAATTGGTTTTTGGTAAAGCTGAGATGGAAAGACGACAGAATGTGTCAGTGTTGTGCAAGTTACTTCCAAACTGTAATACATTATAGATTACTTGTTACTGTTATTAAAAAAGTAATTCTTTACCTTACAATATTAGTCTCAGAATATACTGTCTCAGAATTGTAATGCGTTACATGACTCCTGTATTACTTTTGAGCTACTTTCACCGAAATAACTACAGAAGTTTAAAGGGATAGTTAACACAATTTTTTTTAATTCTGTCATCATTTACTCACCCTCAAGTAGTTCCAAACCTGAATGAATGTCTTCGTTCTGCTGAACACAAAGAAAGATATTCTGAAGAATGTGGGAAACAGAGCAGTTCCGGGGCACCATTGACTTCCATAGTATTTTTAAGTAAGTCAATGGTGCCCCAAAACAGCCTGGTTACAAACATTCGTCAAAATATCTTCCTTTGTGTTCAGAACAAAAAAATTCATACAGGTTTGGAACTACTTGAGGGTGAGTAAATGATGACAGAATTGATGACAGAATTTTCATTTTTGGGTGAACTATCCCTTTAACTTTCTAAAATGACAATGTACTGCAGAGCATTTTACATCCAGTAGAGGGAGATAGGGTGTAGCATAATGACTGTGGGCTATTCAGGCATCTCGCGAATGTACAGTCTTCTGCCATCTTCACCCATTAGTCGCTTTTCCACTGGTCAGTGCGAGCCGGGGCTTACAACGAGCCGGGCGGGGCTAAAAGCTTCGGACCTTGAGCACAGAGGCCGAAATCATGCCGCGTTTCCACTGTCGGGCCAGTAGCCTCGCGACACTCCTGTAAAACCCGTCCTAAACACGCCTTCAATGGATTACGTCACACAATACAAAGTTCCACCAGCGAGAGGGAGATGAATTAAATAAATCACTAAACAAATATATCAGAAGCTGTCATTGTTTAGTCTTTAATTGCAAACTTGGAGACCACATGCGGCTACTGACTGACCTTGAACAGGAAATAGAACTTACTTGCGGCATGTTTTATTCGTTAATGTTTCACGTTCTTGCTGTTTTTTTAGTTTTTCTTTGTTTGAACAATTACATTTTGGGCTAAAAGTGTGTTGTAACGCAAGTGTTACTGAACATGTACCGAGTAAAATATTACTGAAAATGTATTTGTAATGCCTTACACTACTACGTTACAGCAAAAAGTAATCTGTTACTGTAATGCATTACTTTTGTAACGCGTTACTCACAACACTGGTGTGTATATGTGAGAGTGAGAGAGATATATGTATGTATGTGTGTGTGTGTGTGTGTGTGTGTGTGTATATACACTGAACAAAATTATAGATGCTACGCTTTTGTTTTTGCCCCCATTTTTCATGAGCTGAACTCAAAGATCTAAGACTTTTTCTATGTACACAAAAGTCCTATTTCTCTCAAATATTGTTCACAAATCTGTCTAAATCTGTGTTAGTGAGCACTTCTCCTTTGCCGAGATAATCCATCCACCTCACAGGTGTGGCATATCAAGATGCTGATTAGACAGCATGATTATTGCACAGGTGTTCCTTAGGCTGGCCACAATAAAAGGCCACTCTAAAATGTGCAGTTTTATCACACATCACAATGCCACAGATGACGCAAGTTTTGAGTGTGCAATTGGCATGCTGACTGCAGGAATGTTCACCAGAGCTGTTGCCCGTTAATTGAATGTTCATTTATCTACCATAAGCCGTCTCCAAAGGCATTTCAGAGAATTTAACAGTACATCCAACCGGCCTCACAACCGCAGACCATGTGTAACCACACCAGCCCAGGACCTTCACATACAGCATCTTCACCTCCAAGATCGTCTGAGACCAGCCACCCGGACAGCTGCTGCAACAATTGGTTTGCATAACCAAAGAATTTATGCACAAACTGTCAGAAACCGTCTCAAGGAATCTCATCTGCATGCTTGTCGTCCTCATCGGGGTCTCGAGCTGACTGTAGTTTGTCGTCGTAATCGACTTGAGTGGGCAAATGCTCACGTTCGATGGCATCTGGCACTTTGGAGAGGTGTTCTCTTCACAGATGAATCCCGGTTTTCACTGTACAGGGCAGATGGCAGACAGTGTGTATGCTGTCGTGTGGGTGAGCGGTTTGCTGATGTCAATGTTGTGGATCGAGTGTCCCATGGTGGTGGTGGGGTTATGGTATGGGCAGGCGTATGTTATGGACAACTAAACACAGGTGCATTTTATTGATGACATTTTAAATGCACAGAGATACTGTGACGAGATCCTGAGGCTCATTGTTGTGCCATTCATCCACGACCATCACCTCATGTTGCAGCATGATAATGCACGGCCCCATGTTGCAAGGATCTGTACACAATTCCTGGAAGCTGAAAACATCCCAGTTCTTGCATGGCCAGCATACGCACCGGACATGTCACCCATTGAGCATGTTTGGGATGCTCTGGATCAGCGTATACAACAGCGTGTTCCAGTTCCTGCCAATATCCAATATCCTATTTAGTATTACTGTAAATATATCAAAACTTGTTACTGTTACTGTACAGTAAACAATTACTGTTTATATCAAAACACACACATCTATGTGTAGTAATATGCATTGCTAAGCACTTCACTTGGACAACGTTAAAGGCGATTTTCTCAGTATTTAGATTTTTTTGCAACCTCAGATTCTAGATTTTCAAATAGTTATATATCGGCCAAATATTGTCCGATGCTAACAAACCATACATCAATGGAACGCTTATTTATTCAGCTTTCAGATGATGTATAAATCTCAATTTCGAAAAATTGACTCGTAAAGGCCCGTACACACCGGGACGAATTTCGCGCGCGTTATTCGCCGACGTTTAACGCCTCGTGACTAAACAAAGGGCGCCAATGTGAGTGTGCACACCGACACGAAAAACGCCACGCGTAAAACCGTCATTTTTTTTAAAACGCCTAGGGTTCCTTTTTTTGGTTTGACGCGCCGCGTCAAAAACTATCCGACCAATGAGATTGGCGCTTTTGCTCACGTGTCTGGAGCAGCTGAAGTTACAGTAAAATACAACTTGGGGGCGCTCAAACACAAAACAGTCTTGCCGAGCCCTAGGGTTGTGACGGTGAGGAAATTCTCCCATTACACACGATGGGGAGTTACATTACAATACCCTGTAAGCGCCGTGCGTGTTTTACTTTGACTTTAGCATCAGCGGCAATTCTGCGTCAAGCAATGTTTGAATAAAATAAAAATCAGCAAATAAATTCTCAAATAAATGAGAAACGAATGTTTTTTTTTTTAAACATCACTTAGATCAGGGATGCCCAATAGATGGATCACGAAGACAATGCTGGAAGATCCCGCTTTAGGTCAGTGTTTCTCAACCAGGGGGCGAGAGATAAAACTACAATATAATATATTCACTAATATTATGAGTAGTATGTTAAGTCATGTAAAAAAAAATATAGCCTATAAATAAATAACAGTACCACCTCTCTACATATTCTGTGTTTCGGAGCAGCACATATTTCTCATCGTGTGTAATACAGACTGAACGGTTGCTCAAAAACGCTGTGTATATATATATGATACGCAAACTACAGCTCTTGGATGGATAAAAGAAGCCAGTGTCACACTAGTACACACAAGTTTTGATGGACGACTATTGTAATCAAGGAAAAGATGATTACAGTGACAGGATCATGCATTAGGAGCGCGTTATGTCCGTTATGATGTGCAAACGAACCGTGCGCGCTCTCGATCACTCATATTTCTGCTTGAACAGATAGTTAGGCTAACAAATAAAAGTGTAGTCTGCATAAAAAAATTATTTATTTTATTCGTCTTGTATTTATTGACAGAAAAATGTCAATAACATTTTGCTGCCAACACGGAATAAAGTGTCACAGAGAGAAAAAAAAGTTATATAAAAATTGTAATCCTTATTTTTATTCGTTTTGTCAGGATAAAATTTGTTTATGCTAACATTCAGCCTACAACACAATAGGAAAAAAATGTAGGTTTAGCCTAATATATATTTTATATGTCTTGTCAAAACACTAAATGCATTTAACATCTTGCTGTTAACACAGTGAAAAGTGCAGCAGAGAAAAATAAATAAATTCGACACAGTCTGTCATTTAAAATGATAGAATAAGCATAATAAAAAAAAGAAAAAAGGACAGATAGTTGAACGTTCTTCAATGACATCGCATTCACACTCCATCGTTATTCTGATCTGTCACTCATCACAACCTGCCAGTTCTGTTTGAAAGCTGTATATTATATCTGCATCGTTGCACATGCTTTGCTCAGACCTCGCAAATAAAACGAAGCACTGGTTCGTGCTGCAGCGCGCGCATAACGGTCCGAGTGCAGGCTGTACCGGAGCTCGGTAAGAATAAAGCGCAGATATGCTGTTCTGAAAGGACGTATGGGACCGGGATAATGTTAGACCGCCCGCTCCCGTTCAAATTGCACCAGAGTTACCGACCGTTACCACGTTATATTCAGGAAATTAATCCCGCGGTGAAATCTGGTTATGAAATCAATTATAACCCCAAACACAATGTTTGGTTTAAAATACAGGTAAAAATCTATACTGTGATGCATGGCTCTCGTTTGTTCGGTGCACTGCATTGAGCAGCAGCGTTCAGTTTTAATTGCAGTGTCCTCTAACTGAACTAAATTATTTTTATTACTATAAAAATAATCTAAACGACTGTGAGATCTACACTGCCGGGAAGAAATAAGAAGACAAAGAAGATGCAAGGCAAGATGAATGTAGAGCTGCTGGTCGTTGGTGTCTGAACACAAAGAACTTTATGACAAATTTGTATGATTTTGACAAAAGCGCGTAAATACTTGCTCTCTTCTTCTGAGTGACAAGCGAGTGTCAGAAGCGTAAAGTTGCGCAGCACCACCTTGTGTACCGGGTATTTCTGTTTTACATTAAGCGCCATCTAATGTCAGGGAATGAATTTGCATGTTCACTGGCTCATCGTCAGCGAAATCGCTTGGTGTGAACACAAAAACGCGTTGAAAAATGCTGACGAATAACGCCACGATATTCGACCCGGTGTGTACGGGCCTTAAGACTGGTTTTGTGGTCACATATATGTTTAATTTAGAAATGTCAAAAATGTCATTACAGATGAGGTGCAACGAAGTCAATGTATATATGAATGTAATTTTATCCTATTTTTTTAATAAATTGATAGATCCAGACAAAAATCAGCATCCATGTACAACAGCAATCATCTCTGTCAAAGACAAACACACACACACACACACACACACACTCTCTTCTGACTCCTATTTCGTGTGTGCGTGTGTGGGTTGAGAGAACGGGGTGAGAAATAAACCTGTGATAATCCTCTCCCATTTCAAAGGTCAGGCGCTGTGATAAAATGGCTATTTTGTTCATTTATTTACTCTCTGCAGTGGACAGATAAAGAAACACTACAATTAGGGAATTGAGAGAGGGAGATTTTAAAAGGGCAAATGGTGGGGAGTTTAATATTTTATGAAGGATGATTGGCGCTCACAGCACTGGGGGAGGTGTAAGCGGAGGATCTGCATGAAATAGAGGACTTTTTTTATGGAATGCTCAGCAAAATTATTAAGAAAGTTTTTTCAAAAGTAAATGTAAAGGTTTTCTTAAAACCTGACACCAATTCAGTTGCAAATAAAGATACAAAAGAATCAAAAATAATCAGACGTGCATCATGTTGAGTCAAACAGGTGAAAATGGACCATAACCTATTTCCCCTCCCATTCAGACTCAATTAGGTGAACTTGGTTGACAAAGACTTGAGTTAATGCAGATGTTATTTGTGTGTTCTTCTGAGAGCCGTGGCTGATTTTAGCACATGTAAACTCAACAAATTTAAATTGCACATGAATGAGAAGGGGCAGGTAACAAGGTGCGCAGCATGCATTTTTTATACATGAGCAAAAAATCGGCTGATTATGGAAAAGGGAGATGAGTCTACTGTGTGATCTAATTAGAGAGAGAAAAAGTGAAGGGAGGGGGTACAGGAGATGGCAGAAAAGACTGTCCTTGAGAGTATTTACTGACGCATGCTAGTATGCATAGTAGATTAGTCCAGCTCTGAACAGAAATGTGTGGATGAGTGTGTGCTAGCAATGCCTTGATTTAAAAAATATATATATGGGAGACTGGGAGTAGTTGTCACACTTTTACTGCAGTGAAATATTTTTTGAGAAGGTCAGTTTGTGTATAACCTTGGTTACAGGTCTTGACAAAAAAAGAAGCTGTTCCACTATTATTGTTCAGGAGTAAAAATATAGTTTTTTGAACAAAAGTTGATGTTCCTGATAGCATGCCCCAGCCCACTGGGAGACGAACAGCATAGAAGAATAGGCTCTTCAGTCAAAAAAAAACAATTGGAAACCAATTCAAAGACCAAAACATTTAATACAATAAATCAGCAAGTAACATATATTACATACGATTTTTTTTTTGTACAAATGTACTCCAACAATTTTTGATTAATTTACAATTAATATTTCTTTATAGTGTATACCAGTGTGATTTTATTTTTATTTATCCATTGTTTACCAAAGTTAAATATAGTGAAAAATCAGATGAGACTGGACTTTTAGTTTAGAAAACAGGATTTACTACATTATTATTAGTAGAAGTTGTAGTATTTAAAATGGGTATTTGAAACCAGCATAGCAAACCACTGCTAGAGAAAACACATTTGTGTAATAGTACATTTGACCACATATATACCCTGGGATGTAGCACTTTTGACAACTAGCCTCAGGCCTACTTGGTAGTTTCTAATCATTCTGTACCTTCCTTGTCTACACTTCTTGTGAATGACATGATGCAGCAAAACACAACATTCCCATTATAATTAACAAACATGTCTACACTGCAACTTCTAATATGCAAGAAGTGCACTGGCTTCTAGATAGGTTGTTTCATGTAACCAATGTGTCCATCTTTCAGCTCCAGACCTGGCAGACCTCCTAAACGAACCCAGAGCATGACATCACCCGAGAACCCTCACATCCTGCCCCACTCCGTCTCTGGACTCATGTCCTCAGGAATGATGTCTCACACTGGTAAGAAAATGAGGAAATGCTCCTACTTCAATGTTACTGCCAGAACAAACAAATCTCATTCCTTCTCAGCAGAATTTTGGATTTATAATTAAAAGTGAAAGTACAATAGGAAAAGGAAGTAGTCAGTTAATGGTTTAAATGAACAATTACACTGTGTCCTAACCAGACATGATACAATAAGATTCCAGCAACAAGCTATTTGTTTGTCAACACCATACATGATAAAATCAATCACAAATCACAGCCAATCAGAGGAGGATGTGGGCGGAGTCTCTTTACAAGTACACCTCTGTCTCATGCTGTCTCAATTTGCCTACGTATACTATGTCCTAAATGTATGTACTCTTTTTGTGAATACAATTTACATACTGTTGAGTATGTAGAAGAATAGTAGGCAAGCTTTGGGACATACTACTTTGTCATAATTGCGTCTTTAATGGACGCTCTGTTGCTTACTTACATGCATCCTGTTACCATTTAAACTGCATTGTCAATCATCCATATTTCGATTGATTTAATTTCCTACCATATTTGAGAGAAATAAAGAGGCACGTTGATCTGCCAGTCGCGGGTCTATCATGGCGAGAACTCTCCTCATATATTTGCAAAGTGATGCATTCAAAATTTAATGACCAAATTAGGGCTGCAACTAACTATTATTTTGATAATCGATTAGTTGGCCGATTATTCTTTCGATTAATCGCATTCAATTAATTAAAATTAACATTTTAATCGGATAAATACAATTATTTTATTTTATTGACAAAAAACACACTATTCCACATTCTGCTCAATGTCCTTCAAACAAACTGAATGCTATGAAAACATACAGTGCTTAATTTATTAAACCACCTGCCATAAAGAGAAAACTAATATTTTAGGAATCTGTCAAATTGTTAAAATCTAAAAATTGTATTGTCATTTATTGGGCAAATTACAAACAGAAACAACTAATTAGTATTTATAATAACAAAAATTGCCTCATTACAGCTTGCATTCTTGCTTGCATTGTTTATGTACTTTTTGACTGTAATTGGGTATATGAAAAAAACACTATAAAGTGCTCTGCCTTTCTTTCATAGATAACAGCAATAATTATATCATAGCATTAGAAATAGCCAACTACTGTTACTAAAGAGCTTACGCATATTGGAGGACTAACCAATACAGAAAGCTAAAACATGACTTTGGTAATCACCAATGCTGTTAGAGCAGCAGTGGCACAAACCTTACATAATTTGTTATAAACCTTACATAAATTTGTTTTAATAAATTTGTTAAGCATTGTATTGTTTCAATCTATTTTAAAAATGTAAATAATAATAAAGATAATAAAGACTCAGTGTTAACCAACAGGTGAGAGGAATGTTCTGCAGGAACACGCGTTCACTTTGATCACAGTCAAGTCTCTATCTTCCTGCTGACGAAAGTTATTACAAAAAGATAGTTAATTTTTGACATGCAATTCCCTTTTCTACCAGTAGGTGTAAAATGGAAGGTTGTGAAAAATGTCCACTGTCCACTTTAATTACTGCCTCAATTCGGTGTGGCGTGGAGGTGAACAGTTTATGGCACTGCTGAGGTGGTATGGAAGCCCAGGTTTCTTTGACAGTGGCCTTCAGCTCATCTGCATTGTTGAGTCTGGTGTCTCTCATCTTCCTCTTGACAATACCCGTATATTTTCTATGGGGTTCAGGTCTGGTGAGTTGCTGGCCAATCAAGCACAGTGACACCATGGCCATTGAACCAGCTTTTGGTACCTTTGGTAGTGTGGGCAGGTGCCAAGTCCTGCTGGAAAATGAAATCAGCATCTCCATAAAGCTTGTCAGCAGAAGGAAGCATGAAGTGCTCTAAAATTTCTGGTAGATGGCTGCATTGACTGTGGACTTCAGAAAACACAGTGGACCAACACTAGCAGATGACATGGCAGCCAAAATCATCACTGACTGGAAACTTCACACTGGACTTCAAGCAACATGGATTCTGTGCATCTCCACTCCTTCTCCAGACTCTGGGACATTGATTTCCAAATAAAATGCAAAATCTACTTTCATTTGAAAAGAGGACTTTGGACCACTGAGCAACAGTTCAGTTCTTTTTCTTCACAGCCCAGGTAAGATGCTTCTGACGTTGTCTCTGGTTCAGAAGTGGCATGGTAGCTCTTTTCCTGAAGACGTCTGAACGTGGTGACTCTTGATGCACTGACTACAGCTTCAGTCCACTCCTTGTGAAGCTCTCCTAAGTGTTTTAATCGGCTTTGCTTGACAGTATTCTCAAGCTTGCGGTCATCCCTGTTGCTTGTTCACCTTTTCCTACCCAAATTCTTCCTTCCAGTCAACTTTGCATTTAATATGCTTTGATACAGCACTCCTTGAACAGCCACTCCTTTCAGTAATGACCCTCTGTGACTTACCCTCTTTATGGAGGGCGTCAAAGTTCGTCTTCTGGACCATTGCCAAGTCCGCTGTCTTCCCATTATTGTGGTTTCAAAGAACAAGAGATACCCAGAATTTTATTAAAACTCAAATGTAAATAATCTAATATTTTGAGATACTGATTTTTGACTTTCATGAGCTATAAGCTCTAATATTTTTTCAATGTTTTACTTTACATGTAATGAATCTAAAATATATGAAAGTTTCACTTTTTGAAATAAGTTACAAGAAAAAGTGTTTCAAGACATTCTAATTTATTGAGATGCACCTGTAAAAAGAAAAGTTACATTTAAAATAAAAGTAAATCTATATTTTGTGGTCTTGCTTATTGTGGAATTGGGTGGTGTCTGGTTAGGACATAGTTACAGGCATCTTTAGGCTGAAACAGGAAATATTGTGATTTATGTAAGACTCGCAGAAATTTGATTTTTGCATCACTAGCATCACCAAATGAAACTGAAATAGTAATAATGAGAAAAAAGAATGACTGTTTTCAAATAGGTTTCCCAAATACTGCAATTGGTTGGTTAAATTGATAGCTCCACCCACACACGCTATTGGCTGAGCCATTGTTGCTATGCTGGACTGAACAGGATGCTCAAACTATTTTTTTTTTTAGCTTTACAGAGCCACAGTGTTGAAACTTTTAAGGGGGGAATCAGTATACGAATGACTTCCTTACATTGTTCTCTGCGTGTTAAGCAGGGATAAGAATGCTTTAATATAAAACTAACTTCAGTTCTGTTGTCTTCATCTTTTTTATTCTGTTGCTTGAAACAGTGCTTATTTTTACAGACCAGTTGAAGCCTGTTATATTTCTGTGTCAGTTACTTTAAACAGCACTTATCTGAAGTGACGCAAATAAACAATCTGACTCATGCTGTGCTGTGGAAAAGCCCAAAGCCAACAAAACTTAGCTATTTTTTCCACACTCACAATGCAGGCTTGCCCAAGGTAGTATGTAACCTCATCTTGCCAACTCTAATTTGCCCTTTATTGTGTTGTAATATTATGATTAAAACCTATTAGATTTTACCTGAAGATATGTTCACCTCGGCCTCTGTGGTGTCAGCTCTCCTCTTGCTCAAAAGGGTGTTGTTTAAAGCATAACAACTTCTGTCCATCCTGCATCCTGAAGCTAAATGCACGACTTCTAAGCTGCCCTTCTCTTTGTGTATGTGCGTGTGCAGTCTGCTCGTTACGACTTCTCAAAGAAAGCCCGAAAAGGGCCGCACATTTTTACTCGTTTAGAAAGAGCAGGTGACGGAGAGAGAAAGAGTGAGATGGAGAAAGAAAATGCTCAATAGCACAGGTCTCTTTTATCTTCGGCAGAGGTCACACTATCAATGTCAGCCACAGAGATGGGAACTCAAAGGCCACTAGGGAGATAGAGAGAAAGAGAGAGAGGACAGTTTTTTCCCTCTTTGAGTGGATTGCAGGCTGAGAGTGGAGAATGCTTTGATATCGTCCTCTTCACGGGCTGAATAGGGACCTTGGCTTTCATGCTCTGATCTTGACATTTAGTAAAAGCATTTGGAGAGCAACTGAGAGAGTGAAAAAAACAGCCCGCTTCTAAAGCTCACTGCCAGAGCTTGCCTCATATTTGCACATAACTGTTGTGAATTGCAGCCAAATGCCAGCGTACGAAAGCTCTAGAACTACATTTGAGAGCGGTTTTCCCGGACTAGAGCGCAGTCTTTAAATGGATAGATCTTAAACACATCGGAACTGGATGGATACTTAGAAACTGCCATAAACTGAATAATTTGGTTTGTCTGTATGAACAAATAAGTCAAGGCAACATTGATGCAATGTTATTTAATAAATGAGTCAAACTAAGGTGATTGTTCATCTGACTTACTGTAACCAACCAACAGCGGCATGTTTAGATAGCAGTGGAGGAGCAGCATTTTGGTTATTGTCACACCACTGAATGGGAGGTCACAGTTCTGGTACCAAAACAGTTACAGGATCTTAAAAATTTTGATCGCACATGCTTATATCTTATATTTCTGTCATGTAAAAATCCCCAAAACACAACATGCACATGAAATAAAAGGAAAGGCTGTGACATGTGGCCAAGTATGGTGTCCCATACTTGGAATTTGTGCTCTGCATGTAACCTATCCAAGTGCACACACACAGCAGTGAGTAGTGAAACACACACACACACACACACACACACACACACACACACACCGGGAGCAGTGGGCAGTTAGAGTGTTCCCCAGGGTGCAGTTGGGGGTTCGGTGCCTTGCTCAAGGGTCTCACCTCACTCGTGGTATTAAAGGTGGAAGAGAGCGCTGGGCATTTACTCCCCCCACCGACAATCCCTGCCAGACCTGAGAGTCGAACCTGCAATCTTTGGGTAACAAGTCCGACTCTCTAACCATGAGGCCACTGCTCCACAAAAACTTTTTGAAATTTTTACAAGTTAATACTCTTGTTATTACAGAATTTGTTGTATTACAAATGTCGCCAAAACGGCATATTCAAGCAAAGTGCTGAAAAACACAACATTTAGATTAACTGCCTATACAATGCAGGCTCTGGTCATACTAGTACACTAGTATGGATACAAAAAAACAACAAGATCATTGGTAAAATAGGTACAAATTTGTTATAAAGTTCTGTACAATTTATTTCAACATTCTCAATGCAATAAAATTAACCATTATTTTACCGATTTTATTGATCTTAGGTAATTTCAACATGAAATAATATTTTTTTACATTTCAAGTCGTTTAAATTATAAAATTATTAGATTAATACATATATAAATTCACATGATCCAAAAAGTAAATAACATGGAAAAAAGCTGCATCCCAAAAACATTTTCTCTGTTCCCCATGGGGCTATATTAGAATGATCTCAGTCTAAAAACAAATTTAACAAAACAACCTTAATTTTGCTTTACTGAGATCTTTTTAAAGCTAGTGGAAGAGGAAAGAGAGGAGTAGCATGTAATAGTCTGAGTTGTGTGTCTAGAAGCAGCTCTTTGTGCAATGAAGGGAAGCTAATCTCATTTTAATTGAATTATAACATGTGTGCACTGGGGGTACACACACACGCAGTTAACAAGGGTTATTGTAGTCTTGTGCCAGGCAGGCTGAGTTATCAGCGTATGACAGGGGGAGCAGGTCTCAACTTACAGATGTTACAACTTACCTCGTTCAGCTGATCCAGGGCCTGCTCTTCAAAGCTGGTGTCTCATGGTAGATAGACGGAGGATTAGTCAATGGACTGACTGCAGAACAGTGACGTGGGCCAGACTGTAGCTTTGGGATGATGCTGTGGGTAATAATAGACCTGTTGTTATCATCTAATGTTACAGTGCCAGTGTGCTCTTCTGTCAAATTCAATTATGGGATGTGAAATATTCATAATTGCTTTCACAAAAGCATTTGAATGAGGCACATTTTTGGAAAAGCGGTGAGGTAAATCTGTTAAGAATTATTCATATTCACATATTCTCACGAGATTTAGGCAGCTGAAGTGACATAATTATTTTTTGTAAGAGGCAAAGAAAATGTGATGATTGTGAAATAACACGTTTTCCTTCCCTCTCGCTTTAATAATCTGCTAGGCCTAACAGCTGCCACACTTGCTGAAGCCATGAAGAAGAAGATCAAATTGGAGGTGATGAATAGTTACCACAGCAATAATAACCACGGCACAGATTCAGAGAATGGTGACATCACCTCCAGCATGGGTAAGTGTCAGTTCCTCTCTTAAACTGAAGCTCATATGTCAAACTATCCCAAATGCTCAGACTCTATGAAACCTGGTCCAACACTATACGTGTGTGTGTGTGTGTGTGTATATACACAAAAAGTTCAAAATAATGACTTTTTTCAACAATTCCTCTCTTCTGTGTCATTTTCCACTGCACGTTCATAATAGTACCCCAACAAGAGCCAATGTCCTTACTAACTTTCTGGGCCTTGAACGTGTCAGTTACATTGTTGTTTATAGTGGGTCAGAAAGCTCTCGGATTTAAGCCAAAATATCTTAATTTGTGTTCCACTGATAAGAGAAGGTCTTAAAGGTTTGGAATGGCATGAGGGTAAGTAATTAATAACAGAAATTTCATTTTTGGGTAAACTATCCCTTTAATGATCTAATCGCAACGGTTCGCACGAGAGAGATTATTTGAAGTTTGTGATGTATGAAGGCCCCAAACTCAATTGTCATTGGTTGCACCAGTGGTGTCATGTTGGGACACTTAAACATACAGTTTGTTATACAGTATATACTTTTTTAAACCAACATAGTATGAATCATTTAAAATAAATAAAATATTTTTAAAGTAAAACAATTACATACTGCAGCTTTAATAAAAGAGAGAAATTGCCACTATTCTTTGACGCAGTGCTTATTTTCCAGAAACTGTGCATTGTAAGCAGATTTAAGCAAGTTAATACTATGAAAATGAGGTTGTGACCTTTCTGTGGAGAAAAAGTGAAAACAGAGGCCAGGATGTCACAGCGAGAGGGATAAGTGTGAATAAGATTAGCCAGGTTTTTACCCACAAATGCTAATAAGAAGGAGCTTTTTTTATCTTCAGCAATTTAGAGTGAGAATAACCTTGAGTGTGGACTCTTGGTGTGGAATATTAATACAGCTGAAGAGAGCTGAGTGGTGCAGAACAGCTCTTTTCAACTTTCTTACCTTTATTGTTATATCCATCTTCAAAATGTCTGTCTCTTCCCATCTCTCAGGTTCGGTGGCCTGCCATTTTAATGCTGAGACAGTGATGGCTTTGTCTGGTGAACATGCCTGTTGAAATCATGATCATGCCTGTTTTGAACGTGAACCCTCATCCACTGGTCATATAATTATTTAGATTTGACAAACGCAAACTGTTCCCAGAATAGTACTCTGAGTCTGAGAAATGTGATACATCTAAACCATGAAGATTGAACAAATCTGTAAGGATGTGTGGCATGTATGAGGCTGGCTGGACAGATACGAGAGTGTTCGAGCGGAACTCCAGTGGCACTGATCCAGTTGGTGATTGGAACACTGTTTTTAGCAGCTCCCCTTCTGCCATGATTACCAGGATATGAGCTCATCTCTGGTTAAATAGAGGTTCTTATAACAGCTGTGCCCCTGAGCAGGAAGTGGAGGGCTCTGGATATAGTCACACCGTCCTGTCAAAGAAGGTATTTAGAAAGGATGTGTCTTGTTGAAGTTAAGTTGGTAAAAGACAGCATACAACTAGTTACAAGCAGTTCTGCGTTTTGTACTCAATGACTTTTTTAGATATGAAATTCTCAACAGGTTTTGCATCAGAAAATCGATTTTACATTGGAAATTGTGTGGTGACCCAATACGAAAAAAGCAAAAATGTTCTTAAAATCAAAATGTAAATGTATTAATATATTTAAAATACCAATATTTATTCATGTTCTTTTATTAATGGTAATTTATTAACATTGCAATGAAAACTCAAGAAGCTTGTCTTCATAAATTAACTATTTGGTCTCTTGAGATTTAAAAAAAATTACAAAATTTGTATTAGTTAATAATTTAATGCAGTCACCGTGGCATGTTTATTTATTTAATTTTTTTGTAGATCAAGCTAAAATACTAAAGTAAATCCAAAATGCCATTGAGTGTGATTGGACACAGGGGCGTCATGCACTCATTATTTTTGAGGGGGCAAGAGTTGGGGGGGGGGTGTCATCATGTGACACACATCAGCCACAAAAGCACTTATGTTTTATTTATTTATTTTCCTTTTTATTTGAAACATTCCCAAACACATGAACTATATCATGAAGTATCTTGATTCCCACCTTTATAGGTTATGTTAGTTGATCTATAGTAAGCGATGGTCAAAGTAATACTGTATTCTATGAACTATGCATAAAAATCTGTCTGTTTACTTAAGTAACATATATATGGGTGTCATACCATAACATATTTTTGAATACGACTGACTTTATATTTAATGTGAATATTAAAAACAGTGTAAGTTAGGCTACTTCATAACACTTTCATTGTACAGAAAGAGAGCAAACATTATCAAAGAACATTTTCACTGACAGTAGTGATTAAAATCACTGAAGCTGTTTACACTATAAAATTAATATCTTATATACAGATCCGTACACACATTTGCACTTTGATGTTTCTGATGAGAGATTTCGACAGAAAGAGGTATTCTGTCAGCAAGCGATTGAAGAAAATACTGGCATTTTAGCGATGACTCTGAGCTCCTCTGATTGGCTACTGCATTCATAAGCTCAACAGAATCGTGTGTGATTTGTTATAATGCGCAGTGCTGTAAAAACGCATCTGTCTCTGGCTCAGCATCAGCCAGTGAATGCAGATTTGAATTTAGCAGCTGATGCTATGACGCACACAAGCCGGTTGCGATTGTATAGAAAATATCAATACATTTTTGTATTTTGGAAGCTGCATCAAAATCCACTTGGGTCAAAAATCTGAGGGGGCACGTGCCCCTCACTTTCAATGGGCATGATGGCCTCTGATTGGACACATGACCTTTGACATTAATACAAAAGTGTCTTTCCCCACTTTTAGGTTAGATACAGAAAAAAACCCTGGCTTGGTTGGCACTCAAACTGGCCACCTTCTTGTTGTGAGCCAACAATCCTACCCACTGAGCAACCACTAATTCATATATAAATCTATTAATTTTGGTACTCTCAGTGTGAATAATATATATTTGCAAATATATAGTCTATATGAGTACATGCATTATTTGAAAGAGAAGAGAAGAGGTAAAGATGGAGGACGTCAAGTCAAGAAATATGTCGTGGACTTCAGGTCTGCAGTTCCTCGAGCACATCCACACATCCATTAGAGCCTGTCTCTCACTCTCATGGGATTGAGCTGACAGATAAGCCGAACTTCCCCAACATTGTAATAGAAAAGAAATGGGATTCCTGCAGAACATAATCAGGAAAAATTGGATGATAAAAGAAGACCAGTTAATGAAGCAGAACATTTCCCTCTTTTTCCTTTTAATTCCTATAACATCATTTTATAATCAGCATAGAAATGAAACATGAATAAAGAAAATTCTCAGAGGAGTTATTGAACAAAAGATGACTTCACTGGAGTTGTGCAAACTTTCCTCAAAAACTCTCCACTTATGAAAATATATTTTTCATTTCATTTTTCAAGTCATTAACAGCATCATAATTTCATCAGTTATGTAGACAATAACCAATAGTGACCAAGAGACCTATGTGAATTGATCAGTTTAAGTCTTCTGAAGAGATGGGTTCACTTTAAACAGATTTAATTTAGGATTTTATTTCCATATAAACAGAAAACAGAAGCTGTAACATGCTTGCTTGACGTGAGAGTCATTGATGTTTGTTGTTGTTCATCAACTATATGTTTTAGCATCAAATATGCACATGTGAGCTGCTGTTTATATTTTCTATACTCTCCCAGAATAAAAAAGAAATTAAATCTGTTAATATAAAGCAATTAAATGTTGTTTGGAGAGAGTAACTTGATGGCAGATTTTTTCCTAGATTCTCTATTACCTTTAGTACATTAGAAATAGTTATAAATATTATAATAAGAAAAAAAGCCCTGATTTACACAAATACTCTAGGTTGTGAATTCCAGACCAAAGGCATGTTTCAAGACCAAAACTTCAACTGAGCAGTAGGGATAATATAATGGTGCATTTTACAGCATTTGTGTCACAAAAAATGTATCCCTTGCAGCAAAATGCATAATTAGATGTAGTCTTGACTCATAAGTGAATGGGGATGTATTGTTATCTCTAATAAAACCCTGTTTCCCTTTGTTTTGATCACTTGAGGTTGGATTTAGGTTTTTTTCCATTAATGAAGCTGTCGTATGGAATACAGTGACCTTTAGGAAAAGGGCTGAAACATGAGACAGACTAAATGTGAGAAGAAGACTGCTACACAGAGTGAGCACTTTTTATAATTAGAGTCATAGATTGGTGTGAAAGCAAAGGGAGAGTTTGTTGAGTTGAATTTAGTTGTTCTCTCTTAAATGTGCTTGTGAACTCCTGGACAACCTTTAAGAAACATGACAGATTTGATAATACTCAATATGTTTGGTTGCAGCTAACTGGAACTAAAAGGAATGTGTCATTTCTGTACTATGAGAGGTACAAAACAGAATCACAGCCAGTGAGGTAGTCCCGTCACAAAAAAAAAAAAATGTCATTTGTTGATCCTATGATGTTAGGTTTAAGACAAAGAGATCCCTTTTTGGCTGGTCAGCATAGCCCTGTTAGCCTGTATATATATATATACACAAAATACACCACCATTCAAAAATTGAGCAAATACGTAAAAAATATTTTACTGTAGCCCATGTAAATGTAAATTAGTCCTGTGATTGCAAAGCTGAATTTACAGTCTACAATTTACAGAACTAACAGTCTTCCGTGTCACATGATCCTTCAGAAGTCATTCTAATATGCTGATTTAGTGCTCAGGTAACTTTTATTATTATTACAAATTAAAATGGCTGTGCTGCTTTAAATAACTGGAAACTGGGATATATGTGTTGCTGCTTGAATAGAAGTCAACCTCCATACAGTAATTGAGAATATACTTAAAATGTAAATATAAATGTAACAGGTGTTGAAAATACACAAAAATTCAATTTTTTATCTTAGTTTATTAGTTGATTATTAGTTGTGTATTAATAATGTGTATGTGTTTTTGTGCACATGTTTTCTCTCTCTCTCTCTCTCTCTCTCTCTCTCTCTCTCTCTCTCTCTGTGTGTGTGTGTGTGTATGTTTTGGATTACACGCAGCAGATGCCTGGTGCTCATTGTAAACACAAGTAATCACAAGCAGCTGGTTGGGACGACTGCCTCTTTGAGTCTCTGTGTGGCTGTGGGTGGCAAAAGTGTGTGTATGTGTGATGTTCTCTCTCTTGAGCACTCAATAATTCGGCTGCGTGTTCCTCTGTCCAGACAAACAGTGGGAGTGTGGGAGAGCACTGTAGTCCAACACACTGCCTGTTAATACTTCCCTCTCCAATTTAGCTTATATTCTCTATTAAGAATACATTTTGAGCTCAACTTACTTCTTTTCTCAGCCCTATATCATCTCATCTCTCACAGCCAATGATTGAAAACCGCAACCTCCCAAGTTCTTTTCATCTATGTATCAAAATATCTGTGCCTTCATTAACTTTCCCCGAACAAGGCCCCAAAACCCTTCAAGGGCCTCACCACATAACCCCTTTTTTCCATCTCTCTTTTTTATCCCTTTCTGTTCCCCACTGCGGTTGTTGTTGCTTGTTTTGTGATTATTTCCATAAGGGAAGTAACTCAACAGTAAGCACATGGAGGCATCATTAATTTCATCTAAAGGAGAAACAACACTTCCGGCTTTCCATAATCCCCTCCCCCACCCCCTGCTGACGGGAATGTGGAAATTACTCCATGGTGTCTAACCACTACAAAGACCAGAGCTAAACACAGTCTAAACACCTAGACCACAGCTGCTTACTGGAAACCGCACCTTTGTCTGGGAAATAAAGCTTGTCTATCGCTACTGTTTTATATACGGCTGTCAGGCTGGAACATGTTAAATGCCATTAATGGGGAAATTGAGAAAATAAATAGCCTTATCGTAGGTTAATAATTAATCTGAGATATTGTATTGTGTGAGAAATAGAAGTTTGATCAGTGCTGTCAGGCCAGCAAATGCTTCTCAGATGTATGTGTCACAAATAGAGTCACACAAACCTGCCGGTGGTCTCTGTCTCAGGTGAGGTTGGCCTGAGGAAAAGACAACTGCTGTGTTACCTGCAGGGGTTACAGCACATGACATGAGCAGAAACTTTTATGACTAAGATTAAAGTAGCAGTAAAGGGGAAAGGGGTTCCAGTAGCACTAGGACAATCAGAAGCCTCACTTCTGTGTATAATTAATCTAATGTTTGAAGTGGGTATAAAATAAGGCAGAATGAGTTACAAGGTTGCAAGTATAACTAGGCTGAAAATTTCAAATGGACTCAAAAGAGGATATCTATCACCAAATGTTAGTTTAATAGTTATTTATGAACTTGTATTTGCCATAAATCAAATTTGAGAGTTGTTTGATCATTTTTCTTACAAAGACTTGGGTCGTTGAGCTAAATTTTTAAATTAAATAATTCAGTCCACACTATAATTTTGAAGAAATTAAGAAAATTAGAGATTATTTACTGGTTGAAATTATGTTATAAATGTCACAAGGAATGTTACTTTTTTGTATTAGGGGAAATCATACCTTGCTGGGTTGCATGAAAAATGTGTGACACTTTTAAATCTAAAGGCTTTTCTTTGTCTTTCATTCATTTATTTACTTGTTTATTTGTTTATTTTAATATTTAACCAATTTTTATTAAAATGCAAAGTCAAATTTGTGACATTGTTACATTATTTTAAAGGAACACACCACTTTTTTTTTGAAAATGGGCTCATTTTACAAAACCCCTAGAGTTAAACAGATGGGTTTTACCGTTTTTTAATCCATTCAGCTGATATCCGGGTCTGGTGGTAGCACTTTTATCTTAGCTTAGCATAGATCATTGATTCGGATTAGACCACTAGCATCTCGCTCAAAAATTAAAAAACAGTTTAGATATTTTTCCTATTTAAAGATTGACTCTTCTGTAGTTACATTGTTGATGGAAAATGAAAAGTTGTGATTTTCTAGGCTGATATGGCTAGAAACTATACTCTCATTCCGGTGTAAAAATCAAGGAACTTTGCAGCTGTACTATGAGTACAGCAGGGGAAATGATATTACGCAGCGCCTGAAAGTAGTCCCCTGCTATATCATAACTAGTTACCAAGCTGGGGACTACTTTCAGACACTGCATAATATCATTGTGCTTTGGTCATTTTTGAGCGAGATGTTAGTGGTCTAATCTGATTCAATGATCTATGCTAAGCTAAGCTAAAAGTGCCACTGCCAGACCGGCTGGCGATGGCACCAGAGATTGGCTGAATGGATTCAAAAAATTTTAAACTCAACTGTTTAACTCTAGGGGAGTTGTAAAATGAGCCTATTTCCCCAAAAAGTTGAGTCTTCCTTTAAATATTAGATGCAGTTGAAAAGGCATAAGACTGGATTCAGTCTTAAGTCCATCTTAAATCTAAGTCCAAGACCATATTTTATATGACTTGCCAAGTCCTAATACTCTTGAAAATATTGGCTTAGATTCAGACTTGATACTTGAGTCTAGTTTTTTTCCAGACGCCAGTATAAAACACACACTTTTGATGTGGGACAAGCCATAATGACCAATTTAAGGACACATATGTGTTTAAAATGTGCTGTTTTCATGTAAGGTTAATTTTATTTTATTTTATTTTTTAAGATTATCTAACATCTATTTTGTCTCACAAAACTTATAAAAAATATTCTATCGTTTTCCTCAAATGCTTTAAAAAAGTTCAGGAAACCAGAGTGTATCATATTCAAAGACTTAAAGACATTGTTTGAAATCAATCCTTAATTAGCTCAAACTATATCGTGATAATCAGCATGTACAAATCTTCACACTTCATTCTAAGCAGCAGGCTACATTGTATATTTTTTGTTGCTGTTTGAATCATTTGAATCCTTTCCAGGTGTGGTCCTGTTCTGTTGTTCTTCACACCATTTTACGCAACCATTTTCTGCCCAATTTTGTACCATGATCCCTGTTGTGTTTGGATTTATCCAGCCGAGTACTTGGCTCCTTCCCAGCCCTGTCATTAGACTTCTTTTGTTTCCTTTCCTCAGCGTTCGCTTGTTTTGTTTCTCTTTTTTATTAAACGCTAAATATTTATACAATTTGCAACTTCCTGTCAAAATCATTTACACTCCCACAATAGCTCGGACTCAAGCGCACAATGGCAACTGCTGCGGGGGGATATTTAAAAATGGCGTGCCTCCAATTTCTTTTAGCCCTGGGCTCTTTTGTTTTAGGTAAATAAAGATTGAAAGCTCTTTGTGAGTGATATCGGCCACCATGTGTTTGAGAAACAGGCCTCAGTGGCACTGCGGCGTTAACAGAAGCTTGCGGATCGCATTGTTATTCTTTTTGCAGCAGAAGCTGAGATGTAGGCCCCTTGAGATACGGATGAAGGGTGACGGATGTTGATGCATTTGGCTGAGTTCCAGTCTCATTCAAAAGTGTCTTTTTGGATGGGGAGGGGCTTTAGTATTTCCTTGCCACTTTGTCCCTTTCACGAATGCGCTTAGAAGGCCAGATATTGCTCCTATCAGCATTTTGTAGCATAATATGGCAGTTTAAATTCCACTTGAAAAGGCGAATGCACGGATGGCACTGTCGTTCTGACTTTAAGAATATTAGTGACGCTTAGTGAAGAAGACGGAGCATGTTCTTGGCATGTGCTTGTGCTTGGCTCAGATCCCTTTTCCACCATACATCAATCTTCTCAGCACTCAATGGCTTTCTTTGATCTCCCTTTCACTTCCTTTCTGTCGCCCGATCACCGTGACTGATCTGCCTGTCGTCTGTTTCATGAAAATCAGGGCTTTTTTCTCTCTCCGTCTCTGACTAAAAATGTCATGACGAAAGGAAGAAGAACTTTCATTTGTAAGTGGCCCTTCAAGTCTCTGTGGCAGAGAGGTGACCTCTGACCCCCAGAGCTGCCTGGTATTTGGTTGAAAAGCAGAGGGAGATGGAAGGTCTTGAAAACCATCACCTCCAAAGGGCTCATCATCTCCTGGCCGTCCTTCTCATCATGTGCCGTGAGTATCAACCCTAGTGAATCCATTACCACAAGGCCAACACAGTTCAGGAGCGTCTCTTAAGGCGACTGATGGGAAATGAAAAAGTCTTTGAGAGAAATGTCCTCTCTCTCTGTCTCTCTTTCATCCTTCGCTTTCAAAGTGGCGGCGGTGTATGGGCGGCCGCAGAGTGGCTGACTGTAACCTTACGCCCTGACCTGTTCAGATGTGAGAGGATCCATTTCCTTTTTCTGCCGTTATTCCTCTCTGGAGAATATCCGCTCACATTCCTATAAAGCATAACACTGTTAGAGTGCTGCGAAGGATTGGATCAGCACACTAAAACAAGCAAAACAACGGTCACACAGCAGGCGTATGTACTGCAGTCTTGCTGTCACGTAGCTTGTTGTGCTACAAATAGAGTGTGTGGTCTAATTTATCATGGGGTTGTTATGTATGAAGACGTTTGCAGCAGTCTGAGAAACAGCTAATTGGTTTGAGGTACAGACTCCAGCGGCTCTTGTTAGACTTGTAGACATGCTGTGCCATAATGGCGCATCTTTAAAGAAGCTCTAACAAAGCAGAAACTGATGACATTTCATAATGTGAAGCATCATAATTTGGAACTATTTACAAGATGTTTTCCCTTACAGTGTGATGAGTGTTTCTTAATATCCTCAAACTATTGGTTCAGCATGTGTTATTTTAATGAGTTTGATTTTTGGAATGGTACATTTTTGTAGGGTTTCCTACAGTGCACTAAAGCATTTATGCAGAAATACGTATTAGATTATAGTTAAGGGTCATTAATTAAGGTATGCTTATTTTTGTGTGTGTTTCTGTACAGGTTTGGAACTTCCATTCATGATGATGCCACATCCCTTGATTCCAGTCAGTCTGCCTCCTGCCTCGGTCACCATGGCAATGAACCAGATGAACCATCTCAACACTATTGCCAATATGGCAGCTGCTGCTCAGGTCCGGAGTGTCCCGTCCAGAATGGTGACGTCAGTTATAAAGGTGCAAGGACACAAACTCTATACTGTTCTTAAGACATTTAAAGGGAAAGTTTACCCAAAATGAACATCCTGTCATCAATTATGTTAATTAGCTTCATATCGTTCCAAACCCATAAAACTTTTGTTAATCTTTGATCGAGGATTAAGGTCTTTTAATGAAACCTGAGAAATTTCTGTTACTTCACCTATATGGAAATGTGATATTTGACATGTATTGCCCTATATGAAGTGTGATATATTACCTATACGGCCATATATCATTTTCACATACATACATACATACTGTATGTTCTCTGGGTGAGTATATAGGTTTATATAAGTCTGTCTTTTATATTTTATTATTTTATATCAACATGTATTGAGGGGCTTTAGATAGATATACATGTACATGACAAATATGTCCTAAAATGTATTACTCACACATAAACATACATATTTATCTAGAATATTTATGGAATATGTAATTGATTCAGTTTCTAACATATATATATTTCTACTTCGTACTTCACACTATATTTCATACATGGCAATTTAACTTATGCACATTTGCGTGGGGCATTGAAAGTACATTCCACCAAAACCTTCAATCTTCAAAAAGTTCATAAAGACATCATAAAAGTAAACCATATGAATCAAGCTATTTAGTCCCAGTCTTCTTAAGAGACATAATCGCTTCATAAGATGAACAGATTGAATTCATGTTTTTATTCACGGAATAAGCATTGATCAGCACACACATATATAGAGCACATAAAGAACAAACAAGAGTGACACACAAGAACAAACCTCAAGAATATGTGTGCATCAATCCTTTGATTTATTTATTATTAATTCAAGAATTCTAACACATTTTTCATACAAGAACAACTCACAGTGACCAAAGTGACTAAAATGATATGGAGTGTAGTGCAGTAGTTGTGTAGACTACATTTTGGTGCTTTTATAGTGCTTACAGTATAAAATAAAATTATAAATTGTATGGAAAAGTATGGTATTTTTTAATTGTTCATGTATTCCACTAAAAATTGTAAATATTCTGGTTTGGAATGAATAAACATGAAAAATTATTACCGATTTTGGTAACACTTCACAATAAAGTTCCATTTGTTAACTAGCCTATATTTAATAAATTAGCTAAGAAAGAGCAATACATTTGTTACAGTATTTATTAATCTTTGTTAATGTGATTAACTGTTAATGTGCTAATAAATACAAAAATAAGAATTAATTCTTGTTGATAAAAATACAACTGATAGTTCATGTTAGCTCAGGTCCTTTAAATAACTTTAGATGCAACTTTTGATTTTAATAATGTATTAGTAAATGTTGGGCTTAATCATCAGCATTAAGATTTTTCATTGTTCGTTTATGTTAACGACTAATGTTAACAAATGGAACGTTCTTGTAAAATGTTTCCCAGATCTGTTTGTGTTTTGAGTGAACTATTTATTCTTCACATAGTGTACTATTTAGAACAGTATTGAAATTTCCCAGCAGAGAAAGTTCTTCTGCAATTATTTAGAATCGATTACAGTTTTATCTAAACTATATGACAGATTATAATGACTAATGTTTGTGTTGACTATCAGGAGCGAGTTCCAGACAGCCCGTCACCTGTCCCGTCTTTAGATGATGGTCGCAGGTCAGGGAGCCACTTATCCTCCAGACAGAGCAGCAGCGTGTCCAGCTCTCCTGCCCACACCGAGAGTTCTTCTGATCGGCCACGTACGTCTGCTTGATCACATACAAGTCTTGTCTTTTGTTTTATTCCTCAATGTCTTATTACGAAGTCTTAACTTCAAGATTTAAGTTATCATTGGGGTCATGTTAGCTGTTATAATATGTATACTTCTACATTTTAATTTCTGTCTGTATCCTCTCATATGGCTAAAACCAAACTTACTATTTCAGCAGAGTTCGGTCCCTGAGCACTTAGCACTATGCTCTCACGATAATGTGAAACTACACATATAACCTTACAAATGTGCTTTTAGAATTAAGAATAAGGTGATATCGTAGAATCTACTAAAAGCAAAGCCATCAGAGCAGTTCATGTGCATTGCTTTAACCGGAACTAAAACTACGCAATTACAGATAATGCTCTCTACTTTTTTCAGTCTATTATCAGATACATTATAAATCTTACCCAAGATATCGGATGTCAGCGGTATGATACAATTTGGGAAGCAGTATGTGTTTTAAATCCTATTTTTGACTAAACTTAAGTTTAAATCTTGTAATCTGTTTTAGGCTTTTTGAGATAATATTATCTACTTGTAAAGAGGTTTTAACGCGTGTTCAGTGCACGATATGAGTGAACCTTTCATTATTGAATTAAAACATTGCGCACTACCATTTAAAAGTTTGGGATTGGTATGGTTTTTTATGTTTTTGAAAGTTAAATGCATGTAATATGCAAGTTATATGCATGACTATTAAAAACAATACTATTGTGAAATATTATTATAATTTAAACTAATCGTTTTCTACTGTATTTGAGTATATTGTAGTTTAGAATGCAAAGCTGAATTTTCAGCATCATTCCTCCAGTCTTCAGTGTCCCATGATCCGTCAGAAATCATTGTAATATGCTGATTTGTTGCTCAAGAAACTGTTCCTTATGTTAAAAAAAATACTTTATTTTTGTCGAAATATTTTTTAACATTATAAAAGTATTTTCTTTCACTGTTAATGTAATGCATCCTTGCTGAATAATATATATAAAAAACTTTTGAATGGTTGTGTACATCTTCACAAAACATATACAGTAAATTCAGCTGTATAGAACAAATGTTATACCTACTACAATGGAACAGTTCCTTCATGGGTCAGGCATTTGTATCTGTCTGTCTTTTGTTTGTAAAATCTGTTTATATGCTCCTCCTTTCCCTTTAGATTTACATCAGAATGGTCTTTCTCTTGGCCACGCCTTGTTAGGCCTGTCTCCAAGTGCACCGCCAGGACCAAAAGAGGGGGATCTGGCAACCCACGGCCATGAAACAAAGAGGGCTTCTACAGATAAAGGTTAGATGCCAGTAATATTGCATTCTGTGTTGAATAGAATTAGCAAGGGAAAGCCATTCTACTTCTAAATATATCCTAGTATATCATTCTAAATATATCCTATTAAATAATATTGTATTACTTTATTAAATAGCATCATGAGATGTCAAAGTTTACATACATTATCTTTTGTCATAATAAACCATAGCTGTTTTATCATATTTGACTGATTATATGCATTAGAAAATAATTACTTCAATTTCCTTTGTCCGAGACTGGCGAACAACCCAGATTATGACAGTTTAAACAGTACAAAAGTCCTTCTTTCAGAAGCTCATTACATTACAGTTCAACAAGGTCAAACATTTAGCAGTGACTGCACAATTTCTGTTATAAAAACACGTTTAGAATTACATAACAGGGCAAAAACGTCACGGAAAACAAAGCATTTTTCCTAAACGGATTTAAAATTGTGTCTAATATTTTTCCTGTAGCTTAGCAGATCATTTATCAGCAGTGGTTTAGATTGACTGCAGGAAATGATTGCTGATTCCGCTGATGTGTCACCTAATACTCAGTATATTTCATTTCTATTCATACATCAGTCTTGATGTGCATGCGTATTCTGAGAAATCAGTGAATACTCTCACTCACAGTTCTTAGAAAATTATCCATGGAAGTAGAAATGGCACGGTAGTGGGGCTAAATTAGTTAGCAATTTGCAGAGCGTGAAGTAATGAGCAAGAACCCCCCCCCCAACCAACTCTCTTACCCTGGCCCTCCTGGAGGTGTAATTTACCTAATAACCTCCCAGAACCCTTGTTTGGTTTTTGCGTTTGAAGGCTTTCATTAGGCTAATGAGGACTTTGCAAGGACGAGTAGTCAGCACAATTTCCTCATTGTGCCGTGGAGAGTAGACAGTGCACCCGAAATCAGAAAGGGGGGCTTTTGTGTGACTGAGCACAGCCTTTCGGGATTTGGCAAAATCGTGGAGCTCATACAGGTGCTAAAACCCAGCATCAAATTTTCACATTTCAAAGGATTTTTACCACTGATGCCACTAAATCAATTGTGGTGATGTGGATGATGAGGTATATTATGATCAGGGAGGTTTATATACTGTTCAAAGTTTGGAGTCAATAATTTTTTTAAATCCATTAAATTGATTAAGTGTCAGTAAAGACATTTATAATGTTACAAAATATTTATTCAACTAAATACTGTTCTTTTGAACTTTCTGTTCATCAAAGGACCCTAGAAAGTACCAAAACAGTGTATTAGAATGATTTCTGAAGGATCTTGTTACGGAAGACTGGAGTAATCGCTGCTAAGAATTCAGCTTTGCATTCCAATTACAGTACATTTAAAATATATGCACATAGATAACAGTTATTTTAAAGTGTAATAATATCTCACACTATTACTGTATTTTGATCAAATAAAATGCAGGCTTGGTAAGCAAATGATAGTTATTTTAAAAGCATGAAAAACTCTTCTGATCAACAGTGTACGGTATATCTGGTGAAAGACACCCATTAGCTTTTATCTCGTAAACAAAATTACTGAAGGTAATGTTATTTTTTTATATTTTTAAGGATAAATGCAAATCATGATGCTAACTGAATTATTGTCATAAAATATACGCTACTGTTAATGATAATATAAAAACAGCTAAATATAAATAACTACAATATGCATTTACAATATTTTTTTAAGAAGAAAGGATATGTCTGTCAAGTGTCAATACTATGACTAAAGCAAAAAAAAAAACACTACCCATTTGAATTCGTGTCAATGGCAATTGTTTGAATGATACAGGACATTTGTTTAGTCTAAATTCACAGCTACTTCAGAAATATGCATTTTTAGAACCAAATGGTTTATTATTGGCATCAACCAGCAGAGGCTAATGTGCTTATGCTAACCAGCAAGACTCTTTACCACAATAACACAACAACAGGTTCAGTCTGAAAGCATAATGATGGTTTGCTCTTGTTATTAGGGGAATGGACTACATAGAAATGCCATCATGATGTCAAATTCAAGCGTGGAAATCATGCAGCCAATCAAGCCAAATGCTTCTTGAACATGTTATTCTTTATTTTTGTTCAAAATAAATTTCACAAAAAGCTTCATAAAGTTGAACAGTTAAGCTCACTGTCATAAAACTGTCCTTTAACTCGTTTTGATTTTGAAGTTAGCCCCTTGGCACAATTCCAGGCCTGCTGAGCTCTTGTGAAGTTCCTTCTCTGATTTTAACGCATGCTGATTTTATGAAACTTACAAAATCAGTGGCTCTCCCCTTGTAGAACGTCATTCTAGACTCTCAGTCACTGCCAGGACACCTTTACCAGCCACTAGACTGAAGAATAACTTCCACCTTCATGTTCCTGAAATTAATCTTTAGGGGCAGCGCTGAAAGTGTGAAGATCAGAAGTTGTATCTCTTCTTTATGGCTTGTCAAAGACTGAAAAGCTCAAAGACGAGTCCTTTATCCGCCTCTGAGCTTTTCAACCTTTCATTCATTCTCCGCTCACTCTCTTATGCTGACTGTGGAGGGCTTTAGTGGTGCATGCGGAAGTTATTAGACCAGGGAATCCAAAACAAGAGGGGAAAAAAGTGACCTTGGTTGAGGAGATACACTTATGATCTAACAGGCTGCCAGTATTTTTTGCTGGAAAGCAAGTGCACACACCCTAATAATTCAATGGAGGATCAATCAGATTTGAAGGCACAGGGAGAGATGGAGAAGAGAAAAGAGAGTAGTGCTAACTCAGCACTGACTGTCCCTCCGGGGCACCGTAGTTCAGCGGCACGGTGCAAGCTTCCTCCCGCTGAGTGCTCCGGCGGCCAAAACTAATCACATTCCAGCAGACACCATGCTTTTAGGAACCCTGGAGTGGGGAGAATAAGGGAGATCGGCGGTGAGGGGAGTCGATGGTGAGCGAGAGCCGGCCGAAGTGGGAGACCGATTGTTTTTCCCCTTTGAAACACCTTGAATGTGACAGAGGCATCTCTCTTCTGCCAAGATGTGAAGATCAGATAGTGTGAGATTAAGATGCTTTGGTCAGCTAAGTGAATCCGCAGAGATAAGGGAGGGGCGAGTAAATCTAATCAGAACTTATCAGGCACAACGGAAGGTGAGATTTTGAGCACCTACTTGGATCCTGAGGTATATATATACTTTAAATACAGTATAGGCAAAGAGCCGGCCTGAGCTTTTTAATGCATTTTTAAAGCAAAGGACATTCAAGAACAAAAATACAACAGATGCTTGGGGTTAAATGATGAGCATTTAAGGAAATGGGATGTACAGAAAGAAATAGATACAGACAGAACTGACTGAAAATCTTTTGAAGATTAAACTTCAATAAGACTGCTCAGTTCACCTGTGACATCATCTACAGACTGGCTGTGTATGATCTCACCGCCCCAAAAATCTTTTAATCACACCCATGTCATTCCCAACCTGTGACGTACTGTCCAGTGGAACACAGGAAGACATTTTACAAAAGAATGTGGACTGAGCTTGAAAAATGACAAACAAAAAAAAGCTTTGCATCACAGGAATAAAGTACATTTTACAATATATTTACATAGAAAAAAAATATTTTACATTGTACAACTATTTCATAATATTACTGTATTTTTAGATAAACGCAGCCTTGGTGAGCAGAAGAGATTTCTTTCAAAAACATAAAAAAAATATTTGCTTTAGAATCCAAACACTAACTTTGAGTAAAGAACAGACCAAAGTTTAAATGGACAAAACACACGACATGCAGGAAAAATATAATGGCCATAAATTAATCATTTGTTCTTATGACTATATATTAATTTAGTTCAACTGTGGCCACATTGTACTAATTTGCTGCAATCGTTTTACTTTAGTTAAATTATGGCCACAATTGAACTAAAATGTGAACAAATTATTGGGATATTTTTATAATAATAAAAATAATTCCTTACATTTATATAGCACTTTTCTGGGTACTCAAAGCGCTTTACATACAGTAGAAGGAGGGAATCTTTTGTGTTGTAAAAAGGATACGTTGTGATTTTGTGTTTTGCATTAATGCAATTGAAAGCATTCTGAACAAAATGCATTTTTTATGAAAAGGAATTAATTAAACAACAAATAAAAAAAGAATGTTTAAAAAATTAAGTTTCTGAGAAAAAATAATGGAATTGCTATTTACTGTCGCATAATCAGGCCCATGCAGTCAGTTTACTTTATAATGCCATGGTGCAGTGAAATAATTAAAGGGACAGTCCCTCTGGAGAAACCTGCAGTTCAGTGCTTTGTTAAAGGGAACAATGGCGAGAACATGCCTTGCTTCCTGTAGGGATCAAACCATCAACCTTTCAACCTGAGTTTTAACACTTACCTCACACAATAACAGCTGTATTAAACAGAAACATTTATCATTGCAGTGGAAAATGTCCTGTTGTCTATATGTAGTCAATCTCTGGATGTAGTTTAACAACCCTAATGATTTTGAGGTTTTTCTTTTAATGCAGACTTGTTATAGCAGTTCAATCATTTTGAACTTGCATGCCCTACCCTACAGTATAATTGTAATGCCAATGCCATATGGCAGTACAGTATTATGCTAATAGATCAGCTGTGTTAGAACAGAAAGTCACCTTTCTCTGGCTTCCCTGCTGACATTTTTTATTAGCATACACAGGGCTGGTTATTACCACTTCAGAACTATGGATACCTGCATAAACCCCATGCTTTAATACAGCCTTACAACACGAACAGAGCCCATCTGGTCTCACTGTGCTAATGTATTAAAACAGCTTTGATATGAACAATAGTGGAGCCCTAGGCTAATGAAATAATCTAATCGTTTTCATTTCATTTGCTGGAGAAACCCTACATAGATTTAGGTATAAAAAAACTAAATTTTACCAGCTTGTATATTTACACGGTAACTATTGCTGCACTGAAAAACATGGTTACCTAAAAATTACATCTTATTGAAATTGTTTAATTCAGTTAAATTCAAAATATCATTTATACCACAAAAGTGTTGTGCTGTCGCTGTTGGTCTGCATCTGTGGTGTGAATTGGCCTTAAGATAAAGCATTTCAGTCCTTTATTTGTGAAATTAAACAGAATTCTGCTGCCAACTTAAATTTCATAAATAGCAGCTATTTATATTAGGTGTAAAAACATGTAAATAGTGTAAACAGTGGTAAATACTGTCCACATCAGGTATAAATAGCTACAAATAGCGTATTTTCTACTCCGTGCAAATACACACTATTCAGATAAAGCACAAGTACTCTAAATTTTTTAAGAAATTAATCATTTTTATTCATCGAGGCTCAACTGATCAAAAGTGACAGTAAATACTTTTACTTTGTACAAAAAAATTCAGATTAATGCTAATTAATTGTTTAACATTTTATCTATCAAAGAATCATACAAAAATATTATATCATGGTTTCCACAAAAATATTAAACTGTATAATAGTTGCCAGCTGTGATGATAATAAAAAAAAGTTTCTTGAGCAGAAAATCAGCATATTAGAATAATGTTGTTGGAATAAAGTGCATTTTAAAATATATTGCAATAAAAAAATATTTATGTTAAATTGTAATAAATTTTAAGAACATACCTTTTTTACTGTATTTTTTATTAAATTAATGCAACCTTCATGTGCATAAGAGACCTCTCACCGAGAATCCCACTGACCCCAAACTTTTAGCTGATAATATATAAACAGCATATGCTATTTTTACTGAAGTCAAAAATATCTCAGCATTGATAGTAAAAATAGCCATGGTTGCCTGTTTGTGTTCTTAAAAACACTGCCGGAAATAATACAGCCAAGTGCATATAATTGATTTAGTACGGAATAACAGACTGTAATTTTCCACCAAATTAAGATTAAAATAAAAAATTAAAATATGAAATTATGTGTGATTCATAAAGATTAAACCAAGGCTAATTAAAGATTAAGATCATATTTGTAAAGTGGCAGAGATGAGAGGAGGAGTAAGATGAAACCGTCCGATCGAGAGAGAGACTCTAGTGTTGATATTAGTTCTGGAGAGTAGCAGGAGGACCCATACATTAGCAAACTCTTTGAAGTCAGTGACAATGACAAGATCAAGGCTTCAGCCTGATCAAAAACAGCATTTCTTGGAGCTCTGTCTCTCAGCCTCTTCCTGTGCTTGAAGTGCTTTTGTCAGTGCTCTCAGGTTTTTCATCATTTTAAGCCTTCTGATGACAAGGGGTTGTTTTAATGAAGAAGATATGGTCACAAAGGGGTACACAAGAAAATTTGTTTGAGAATCCTCAATATCTATTTTATAATATTGACCAATATTCCAAAAAAACAGTGCTGCTCTTGAGTCACCAGTAATATGTTACGGTCATATTTTAAGCCTTGTGAATGTCCTAATATGGCTGTGACTAAAAGCGGAGAACAGATTTCGAGCCATTAGATAGTGGGAGGATCTGCTGTGGCTTAAGTTAAACCTGATTTATTTCCTCTGAGACCAAAATAATGAACCAGAGCCTGTATGGCTTGTTGAATCTAAGCTGATTTAACTGAAAACATTGCTGATTCTCCACAGATGAATGGACAGAAATCTGAAGAAAATATTCACGGAGCACACTAGAAAAAAGTAGCATTGATGTGTAATGACCCTGAATCATTATGATGCTAGTGTTCTGCTCTCAAGACTCGTGGATAAAAGACTGAGGATGTGGTGTATCAGTGGGATTTCAGAGAAGAACTAAAAACATACTTTAAATAGAGAACTTGCAAACGTGTTTGGAAAAATGACAGTTTCCAGAATATCCACACATTTGTGAATATGTGTGAATGAAAATAAGTCTTTTCATGCAATGCTGCATTTAATACAGAATTTTTATTTATTTATTGTGAAATATTATTCCAATTTAAAAATATCTGTTATATATTATAATATATTTTCAAATGTAGTTAATTCCTGTGGTGCAAAGCTGAGTTCTAATAAGCTGATTGATTTGCTGCTCAAGAAACATGTCTTATTACTATCAATGTTGAAATCTGTTGTGCTGCTTCATATTTTTGTGGAAACTGTTTTTCAAGATTCTTTGATAAATAGAAAGTTCAAAAGAGCAGCATTTATATAGAATATAAATATATGTAATGATCAGTTAATGCGTCCTCGCTGAATAAACGTATTAAAATGGAAAGTATTTAAAAAATCTGTTCACACTTTATTTTAAGGTGCAATTCTCGCTATTAACAAACCATTAACTATGACTGTTTCCTCTATAAACTGTTTAGGATTAGGGATGTAGAAAATGGTCATGCAGAATATGTGCTTCATAAGTACTAATAAGCAGCCAATATGTTAATAATAGGCATACTAATAAGCAATTAGTTAATAGTGAGAATTGGTATACTAAAATGTTGCCAAAAATCTTACTGACCCCAAATTTGTGAGCAGCTATGCAAATTGTATTTTATTGTATTTCTATTGTACACTGTTAAAAATGACCACGATTTTAACGGTAAAAAATGTGAAAATGCTACAGTAAAAACCTGTTAAATGGTTAACGGTAAGTTCCTGTAAAATCTACAGTGAAAAAAATGTAATCCCAGAATTCTCTGCGTTGCATTTCAAATGTAGTTTTTCTTTGAAATATCTATGTTTCTTCTTAGTTTTTCTTATCAGTTATGTTTATTAGGGTTGTATGTTACATCTTATGTTGTTAAATTAATGTTTATTCCATGTTTCAGTTTAATGAGTCTCACCATGATGGTGTTTAGTGCTTGTGTGAATGACACTGTGCACTTTCTGTATATGATATTATTTAAAAGCTGCTTGTGATGGGCTTTAGTTCATTATGTGACTTTCTCATCACCACCTGCAATTTGGTGGTTATCAGTGTATTTCAAAGGTACAAAACAGATTTCATTACTTTAATAGGTTGGTATATTAACATTATATCAGTTAATGATATTACGGTATTTAACTGTAAATTTAAGTTAAAACCGTAAAACCCAAAAACGTTTTTTTACAGTAGAATTCCGGCAACCACAGCTACCGTTTTTTTACTATACATTTTAGATTTGTTTTACAATGTATTTTAAGTTATTTAAAGGTTATTATACTACGGGGCCGTTGAATGCTTGAATCTGATTGGCTGAGGAACATTCTGAGATGTGCAATTATTTTCAGATTTTCATTATTGGTTCTGCGTATAAATATTACGCCAAATAGAAACAGAAAATCATGCTATAGCCTACGCACTTTCATGAGATCGTGTTAGACAACAATTAGCTATTTTACAAATGGGAATAGGCTACAATGAATTCATAACAATGTTTTACATTCAAGCTTAAAAACCCTTAAAATGTATAGTGAAAAGTTATTTTAAAAGCATCTGGAATGCAGTAAAGTAATTTTAAAGCAGTTTTTAAAGCATTTGCTGCATGGATTAAAAAGATAGGCCAATAAATAATTCACATAGGCCTATCAGTCAGACAAAATTAGCATTGCAGCAAATCCTTTAAATTTCAAGGACAAAGATTTACATACTTTTTTTATTATTGAATACCATTATAAAATAAAACACAAATTATAATCGGGCCTGTTTTAGGCTTTCCCTTATTTTTATATTTTAGATGGTGAGGTGACGGGGAAAAATGACTCGCCATCTCCTCATTGGACGTGCAGAGAGAAATATATGCATCTTAACGGATTACATAGGCTAATGAAGAGTTTTTGCTTTGCTTTGAATTATTTCGTTTTAAAGTAGTATTTTAAAGCTTCCTATAGATATATTTATCATATCTCAGCCAGTTTCGAGTTGCCGAGTTTCGGTTCATCATTGAAGCGCTCTTGTTCAAAACCGGCAGAAAGTGCATTCTGTTTTCCTATTTTATAAAAGCACAATGTTGATATTGTGAATGCACACAAATAAAAGTAGACCCTTTACAGTTCCAAATGATATAATACTCTTACCTTTATGAGAAAAAAAATCACACGGCGTATTTTAAGTTGTTTTTACTGTAAGAAAAAAATCCAAGTGACCACGCTGGAGCCTCCATGTCCTGTAAAGCTCACTTCAGCTTCCACTCTCCACGCAAACTGTTGGATATTGCACATTTATATAGGTTAAACATTTAAACTAACACTGTTATATGCTTGAACTGTTTATAGGCCTATCTATCGATTTTATTTTAGTCAAGTCGTGATGATTTGATAAGGCTAAATTAATCAAACATAGGCGATCAATTTAAAAGAAAAAAAAAACATTTAACGAACCAAAAATGCTTCCAAGGTTTTTATAAATTAACTTTATGAAAAAAAAAAAAAAAACGAAACATAGTCTAATCACTTTTCCATTACATACAAAACTGAACTATTTTAATAGGTAGCTATAAGCTGTTTTGGGAGATGGGAAAACTCATATCGCTGAGAACAAAAAAAAAAAAGTTTTTTTTTTCTTCCAGTACATCCATGATATTTCCATGTTCCGCTTTTAAGCCACAACCTACGATCTGTAGAACACAAACATAACATTCACAAACATAAAAGCAAGCATTGGCAGTGCTGCGTGCGTGATTTGGCAGGATGTGCACAACGCGCGCATCAAATAGCCCTGCATCAGTTTAATATTTTTGATAACTTTAATTCTTACAACTGTTAAATTAATGGGCAAATGGTAAATATGTCGAAGATCACATAGAAATAGATAGCAAAATAGCCAATGTAAACTAAATTTTATAAACATCGGAGCAACCTTATAGCCTATATATTTTTTTTTTATTCACAACAGTTTACAGTTGCCCACAGAAAAAAACAGGGGGTGCTGCAGCACCCTCAGCACCCCCTGTTCCCGCGCCCCTGTGTCTCTCTCTCTCTCTCTCCCGCTCTTGGTCTCTCCCTCACAGTCTCTCTCTCTCTCCCGCTCTCGGTCTCTCCCTCACAGTCTCTCTCTCTCTCTCCCGCTCTCGGTCTCTCCCTCACAGTCTCTCTCTCTCTCTCCCGCTCTCGGTCTCTCCCTCACAGTCTCTCTCTCTCTCTGCTCTCGGTCTCTCCCTCGCAGACACACAAATAGTTTGCAGTGACATTGCACACACCTTAACATAGCGCTTATGTAATTAGCACTACTCTGACGATTTTATCAGTAACATAGTTTAAGAACTTAAAAACTACATGACTTCTCACAAGCGAGGTAGCAACAACGGCTCTGTTCGTGAAGAAAATGAACTTAAAGTATTACTATAGACATTGCTGCCGATCACTGACTCACAGTGGCAACCGTAGTATAAGCAGAATAATTGACTCCGAGCCGTTAAATTGTTTAAAAAATAATGCACACCCGAGTTGTAACGTTAACGGCCATTTCGCTTCGCGACCGCATCACCACATTAAGTGTGCATTATTTTTCTAATAATTAAACAGCCTGTTGTCAATTATTCCTTACTTAATGTGCTGTTTTTTCTTATTATGACAGAAGAAAATGTCCTGTGCACACCGACATCTCGAGACAGCTATGAGCGAGTGTCTCATTCTGGGCCAACATTACCCCCAGGATTCCCTGCTCAACTGCTCTTTCCTGAGGGCCTGTCCTCCATAGAAACTCTCCTCACCAATATACAGGTATATCAAATATTTCAAAATATTTAGCGTAAAGATTGACACTGCAAATCTGAAGCCCATTTCCTCTTTTCCAGGGGCTGTTAAAGGTGGCTATCGATAATGCACGAGCACAAGAGAAGCAGGTCCAGCTGGAGCGCACAGAGCTGAAGATGGAGCTGTACAGGGAGAGAGAGCTGCGAGAGACGCTGGAGAGACAGCTCTGCGTCGAGCAGAAAAACAGAGGTGATTATTAGCTAATCTGAGACCAGTCTGCACACAATGCTTTAAGAAGTGGGTTTCTCTGCAGACCCATGGATTCATTTCAAGAAATGTATACTTTTATTTAGCAAAGCATTAATTTAATCAAAAGCGACAGTTAAGTATTTCTCCAATAAATTCTGTTCTTTTAGACTTTCTGTTTATAAACAAATGCAGAATTAATTTTAATTAACCGGGATTCATTTATCAAGGTTCATTGGACACTGAGGACCGGAGTAATGACATCTTTCAAAACATAAAAAAATCTACTAACACTTTAGATTAGGAAATATGTTTGCTTTTAACTAAGATATTTCCTCAATAAACTCCTTATTTGCAGCTTATTAATAGCTATTTAAGGTAGTTGTTAAGTTTAGGTCATGCAGAATAAGGCACTAATATGTGCTTTATTAGTATTAATAAACAACCACTATGCTGGTAATATGTATGCTAATTAGCAACTAGTTAATAGTGAGAATTGGTCCCTAAAAACTAACTTTTTGTACTGTATATTCTGTGTTAATCTCTACTGATCAGCAATACTTTGTAACATATACCATTTAATAAGTCAGTTGGACATTTTACTATTTTTGATGTTTAAAGGAATAGTAAAAGCATTCACCCAAAAATGCTTTTACTGTGCTTTTACTGTGTTTTACTTCTGTTTCAACAGCATATGCGTTTGGAACAACATGAGGATAAATAAATAGTATTTGAGCTTTTACTTTTGAATGAACTGTTCCTTTAACATTTAGAATATAGGTAAATGTAGGTCGGTTACATATTATTGCTGTTTTGAAAAATGAATTAGTATTAATTTATTCAGTTACATGTAATGTTGTTGGCCCACATCATATAAAAACAAGTAAAACAGGTTCTCACATCTAACTGTCCGTCACTTGAGCTTTCACATCACGTTTACTAACAAATGAATTTACACTCAATTTCATCTCTTAATCTTCTGTTCTCCAGAATGTACTTACAATCGTAGACTACATAAATCAGAAACCTCCGAGACAGCAGTCATAAAACGGCGGAATCATTAAAGAAGGTGACAGGGCAACATGCACCATTAATGAATGTTGTTTAATTAGAGAGCCCCTCATCTCGTATTCTCCCGTTGCCCGCATTGAGCTCCAGATAGTCATGTTACTGCAAATTCAGCACTTTCCTTCAGCCGCACACACACACACACACTGAGAATTACCCATTGTAATTACAAGTACATTTGATATTAGTGTGAATGATTTATTATCAGCATAAACAGAATTGCCATGTTAATATTTGCCACATCACATTTGATGGGGATAATGAATCTCCTGCATAATTCATCAAATCAACTGGCTCTTCCATTAGTGAGAGATGTCTTTATACTCCAGCAAACTGACTTCAAATCGGTTTCTGTGCTTTATACCCAGCGGTCAGAGAAAAGATTAAGAAGAAAAAGGTGGTTGGTCCTAGATCTCTCACAGAGAAAAGACTCTATCAGACACATCTATCAGACAGAAAGTGTCTCTTTTTCTTTTTCTGCTGACTGTGCCGTCTGAATTAAGCTCTTACTGCAAACTGGAAAATTAACATGTTCCACTGGGCTCCAGCCTAGTTTCACATTAGATGTTATATCAGACATGGTATTTAGTGAAAGACTGAATAAGGGCATGTGGAACAGCTTTTCATAGTTTGCTATAATTACTGTTTGCTGTGATGTGGGATTTGATGTAATAATATTTCAATTATACAGTAGCATAAAGTTTTCCAAAGTCATTTTTCAAAGTTTAATGCAATAGCTATATAAGATATAGTAGATATTATACTTTGAAACACACTGCTGTTCAAACGTTTAGGGTCAAGATATTTGTTTATGTAAATTCAGCAATGTATTTAATTAAAAACCTTTATAACATTTTAAAACATTTCTATTTTAAATAAAAACTTTTATTCATCAAAAACGTATCTCGGTTTCCACAAAAATATGAAGCAGTACATAAGAAAATAAGTCAGTGTGATAATAAGTCTTATTATAAAAATTATAAGAAATGTTTCTTGAGCAGCAAACCAATATATTAAAGGGGTCCTATTATGCTCTTTTACAAAGTCTTGATTTTGTTTTGGTGTGTACTAGAACATGCTCTCATGCTTGGTGGTTTGAAAATTGAATTATTTTTCACATAATTTACATTATTACAATATCTTTCTCCCCAGCCTGACACAAACGGCTCGATTAGTTCCGGGTTTGATTAAGGCCCACCTTCCGAAAAACGAAATGTGTTGTGATTGGTTAGCTGTCCCAGTGCGTTGTGACGAACAGCTTAGATGGCGTTTCAGTATTGCCCTGCCCCTTGCCAAAACAGCAAGTTCTTCAATATTGCCATATCAATTCAGACCACGAGAATATTGAACAAGAGGATTGCGCAGAACCTTTGCACGCACGGATATTGCAAGACATATTAAAGTGGTAATGTTATTGTTGTTTTTGGCTAAATCATGTTTTAGATGGGATGTCAACAACAGCTTAAAAATAACGGCATTGACAGATAAGTGCAACGGTAATATGTATTATGTTTATTGTTCTTTAATTCTAACAGTATAACACGAATTGCACTGAAACTGTTATACAGTTGAATTTTTTTATACCATAGGATAGTCCCACAGAGTTACCCGCACCAGGTTTCGATTTTGAAACGTGCAGAGCTCAACCAAGTGTTAAGTCAAGTCAAGTCACCTTTATTTATATAGTGCTTTTAACAATACAAATTGTGTCAAATCAACTGCACAATTTCAAAATAGGAAAATAGTGTATCACTAATGTAAAATGACAAGACTAAACGCCCATTTTTGAGTTAAAGGCATTTCATTATTGAATTCAGTGATGGCATCGTCCAGCTCAGTTCAGTTTAAATAATATCTGTGCAATCAAGTCGGTGATATCGCTGGAAATGAAGTGTCCCCAACTAAGCAAGCCGGAGGCGACAATGGCAAGGAACCAAAACTCCATCGGTGACAGAACGGAGAAAATAACCTTGGGAGAAACCAGGCTCAGTGGGGGGCCAGTTCCCCTCTGTCCAGACGAACCAGTAGTTTGTTCCAACTGCAGAAAAGTCAGATTGTAAGGGCTCCACTAGTTCCAGTGGTCTTTTCCCAATGGCTGTCTAGGTGACGAGGTCCTCACTGGAGATCTGTCTCTGGGGCTCATCTAGTTGTCCTGGTCTCCGCTGACGTTCAGAGCTGTAGAAGTATCTAGGTGATGATCCACCATCTGATCTGGATACGGACTGGATCTGGTGACTGAAGTGAACATCTGGGCTGGATAAGGACTGGATCGGGTGGCTACGGTGACCTCGGAATAAGGAAGAAAAAGACTAATATTAGTGTAGATGGCAATCTCCTTACGATGTAACAAGTACATCGTGTTTTATGGGAAGTGTTCCCGGTTCCGGTTGACCTAATAAATGCAGCCTAACAATCCTTTAATGGATTTTGTGTTCCCCCCCACTTGCCAACCAGTCGAATTTCAGTAGGCGGGATTTACAATTTGTGATGTCACAAATACAGGAAAACAACTTTGTAGTCCAAACGAGCCGTTCGCTGTAGTTCTTGAATTTCTTTTCTTTTCTTTATTAAATATCTCCCTTTGGAGTGAACTTTGACATTTGTAACTTTGTAGATCATTTTATGGTCAAACATACACACTACAAACTGACAAATATTCAAAAAGTGAAAAAGCATAATAGGACACCTGTAAGGATCATGTGAATCTTAAGACTGGAATTGTGGCAACTTTGCATCACAGGAATAAAGTACATTTTACAACATATTACAATAGACAACAGTTATTTAAAACTGTAATAATATTTCCCATTTTTACAGTATTTCTGGTCAAATAAATGCAGCCTTTGCATATGCTACTTTTTTTTTTTTTCAAATTCTTACCATCTTCAAAGTTTTAACAGCAGTATACATTTTTATTAGCTACTATTCTTATTATTAATTTTTTGCCACATGTGCTTTTCTCAGCACTCATCCAGAAGCGGCTGAAGAAAGAGAAGAAGACCAAGAGGAAACTGCAGGAGGCTCTGCAGGTCGAGTCCAAGAGAAGAGACCATGCCGAGCAGAACCTGCAGCGGACAGCCTGCAGTGAGAGATCACCCACTCAAAACGGTTAGAAACACATCACATGACCACCACCCGTATGAGGTGATGGTACGAACTGTAAGTGTGTGTCTAAAAAAATATTTAAAAGCTTAACATCTGGGTTATAATTTGATATGAATCCAGGCTAATGCTTGTTAAATGACAACTGATACTGAATCAGCAGGTTTTGTTTGATTAAATTGATATATAAAATGTACTCAACTTTTACTTAATTGTTAAAAAAGTGAGAAACATTGTAGCTGAACACAACTTGTAATACTGCTTATTGTTTCTACTGGATCACAAAGATCAATTAAATGTTATTTGTTTAATAATTTTTCCAGTTTGTTTTCTGTTTTTGTACTTTTTTTAAATAAAGTGCTTAAACTTATGCTTAACATTGTTCAGTGTTTGTTCATGTTAGTTAATACATTAACTAATGTTAACCAATGACACCTTATTGTAAAGTGTTACCAATTAAACTAATTTTTCTATTCATTTTCTATTAGTGTAACTCAAACCAGTGGTGGAGTAGTTTGTATAACAGAGCACAGTTCAGGGATAAGTTGCAGATTTCAAAACAACTTAAATTTGTTGCAGATATGGGAAAAATATTAAATTAGATAAACACCACAAAAGTGCCACAATAAAGCAAGATGTGTTACAATCCCAGGTCTTTCAGGAAAGCCATTTGATGTATACTTATCGTTTTGACAGCTAAATGCCAGTATTATACACTTTAAAATGTGTTCTATATGTATTTGAAGAGTAAAAACAGACACAGACAAATCATTCATAAACTTACTGACAACTGTTTTCATGTTAACAGATCCTCCTCAACAGGAAATGGAGACAAACCATAACAGCAGCAAAACAGACACTGACAGAACAATACAAGGTACAGATGTCTGAATCTTTGTTATTTAAGCTTTTCATGTTCCGTGTTATTGTTTCTTCATGGATCTATATTTAAATGTGTTTTCCCCTGTAATCTTTAAAGTCTTGAAAGAAATTACCACCGCAGATGGATAGCATCTATCCTATATGGTATCCATTATGTTCTCTTGTTTGACAATGTATATGATAATGTAAACAGAGCCTTGATGATGTATCACAAGCCTTTGTTAGAATATTAAACATTTAAAACATTGAGAGTGAAATGAAATGACACTTATGCAAAAAGGAAAGAAAGGGGAGCAGTAATTAATGGTTCCCTTAATTGTCCTCATGAAATATTTGCATGGGCATAATTTACATAATCTACATGTAGTAATTAATCTTTCAAAGGGTTTGCTTTCTCTTTTCGTCTTGCTTGAGAGGAAAGCGAGGGAAGGGCTCTTTTTTTGTTGTCTTTGACATTTATTCAAATAGCGCATCTTCTCCTTTAGCAATCCTTTCATCTCCACACACGTTAGAACATTATGGATTTGTCCGTTCATTATACGCTGCTTGTGACATCAGTCAAGCTTCATTCACACCATTTATTTTTCTCCACAGATGGAAGACTCTTTCTAAAGTCCACAATGATGTACTGAAGAATGAAGACGAGCATGCATTCATACTGTATAGAAGAGACTGTAGTCAATTGCCTGGTAAATAACGTCTGCAATTCTGCTGGAGGACTGATGGAAGACAATGAGGCAATTTTATAGGCTGATGTCAGTGTGTTGCTGCACAAGGACTTGACAAGATTATTATGGCCATTGAAAGTCAGCATTCAGTAGAATGAAGCGCGAGTCACCTATCCTCATGAGATGGCCGAGAAGAAAATGGTATCACAACGCACACCTGGCTGAATAACCAGGTTTCCAGGGGATTTTCGCAACACTGAGAAATTAAAATATTTTATGAAGCATTTAAATCTGCCTGACCACACTGACAGATGAAATATTCAAATAAGACTTTGCCATTCTATGCCCTTTTATTGCCCATTTTATGTCAATTTCAAAACATAATTTCATGAAGGGAGGTTTCTGAAGAGGATTCAATTTATTTAGTTATTTATCAAATATAGACACTGCATTTAAATGCTTATTGTGTATCTGTCTGTTATTTTGAAAAGAAAGTATAGCTGTCCAGATTTATTTGTTGTTTTTTTGTTGTTGTTGTTGTATATGGGATCATAGCAGATTTGTCTCAAAATGCATCAAATATGTACATAAAAGTGTAGACATGCTTCTGTGCATTGTACGCTGTAGATCTAGGAAATCAATACAGACATTTTTAATACGATTTCTTGTATCTAAGTTATTTTCTGTTCAGTTGCCGTTTATTATCCTACTCGACATGGAGAGCATGCTGGCATGTCGTTACTTCTGTCCTGTCCATCTGGAATACAATAAAGGTTTTTCCCACATGCTTTACAAGGAGATGTTTCAAAAACTGACTGATCCTTGTTTTGTGTGACTTCTATAGCAACACTAAATCAAAGTAGTTACACACAAATACTCTACCACTCTTGTTCTTGTTTAAAAAAAAAAGTTGTTATTTTTACTTCCAAGACACAAAGACATATTTCTTTGTTTTGTAATTTTACTGTATTTTATTATTGTATATTATTAAGACAGAAAGACACTCTTGTTCTCTTGTTTTGTTTACCATAGGTAAATGCTGTTTTTTACTTCTAAGACATAGACATATTACAGTGTTTTGTAATTTTACTGATTTTTATTATTTTACTTGCGAGACAGAACGACACTCTTGTTCTCTTGTTTTTGTTTACCGCTGGCAAAGTTTTTTTTTTACTTCCAAGACATTGACATATTCCATTATTTTGTCATTTTTCTGTATTTAATTATTTTATATTTTTTATGTTATTTGCAAGACAGAAAGAAACGTCTCGGTTACGTATGTAACCCTCGTTCCCTGAGGGAGGAACGGAGCGTCCGTCGTCGTATGACCGACGGGTGGGATCTCGCCAGAGAGACCTATCCACGCCGAGTGTAACTAAGCGAGCCAATGGACATTGGCATGCGATCGTGCATCCAGCAGCCGCTGATCACAGCGTGAGTATAAGAGGCAGCCGGTGCACGCATTAATCATGTTTTCGCTGAGGAGCCGAGCCGGAGACCCGGCCGCCCAGCGGTGGTACAGCAACTGTGGCGGCGGGGACGTGACGCCTCCGTTCCCTCCCTCAGGGAACGAGGGTTACATACGTAACCGAGACGTTCCCTTTCAGTCGGTCACTCCGAGTCACGCGTCGGATGACCGACGAATTGGGATCCCTACCAAAGCGCCACAGGAGCTGCCTTCCAGCGCCCTGTGTAGACCTCCTGATCCTTCCTATAAGGCAGACGATAGGACCGGGCTACAGAGAAGGTCGACAACTGCTGTCCCTAGAGCAACCCAAACAGTAGGACTTGAATAACACTGGGAAAGTGTGCCCTTCCACTTGGAAGAGGCACACTGCGGAGTCACCTCCTCCCAGAGGGGTTAAGTGACATTACTCACGTGAAGTAACCCCGTAGGGCCCAATGCACATGGAAGTCTCTGTGATGGCTCAGGCTGCATCATTAGAGACGGCAGAACATGGTCTACCTGGGGAACACGGTTCTAATAAGCATACCGTGGAAAACACATATGGGATCCCAACAGGGTCACTCATATGGGCACTAGCCTCACACCAGATTTCAAGAATTCATTGGCTGAAAGGCCTGGCACCCGTCACGTTCCGCCACGCGTCTGGGCACCGGAGTGCTGGAGGACTCGACAGGGTTTGCCCGGTTAGGGAACTCTCTGGAGAATAAGGCGTTTAGAGGCGCCGCAAGCCGACTCTGAACAGGGCCTCTCAGTGCCACTACCCGTTTGAGGTGAGAACACAGGAGGAAACCGGTTCGACACGCAGGCTATAGAACCTAGCGAACGTGTTGGGAGTCGCCCAACCCGCAGCTCTACAGATGTCTGCTAGCGGGCGCCCACGAGCCAGCGCCCAGGATGATGCAACACCCCTAGTGGAGTGAGCACGCAACCTGAGCGGGCAGGGCACACCTTGTGCTTCATAGGCCAAGGTGATAGCATCCACTATCCAGTGGGCCATCCTCTGCTTGGAAACAGCCTTCCCCTTCTGCTGTCCACCGTAGCAGACAAAGAGCTGCTCTGAGGTCCTAAAGCTCTGAGTTCTATCCGTGTACTGTCGCAGTGCGGCGTGCCGGACAGAGCAAAGCTAGGGCTGGGTCTGCCTCCTCCGGGGCAGCGCTTGCAGATTCACTACCTGGTCCCTGAAGGAGTGGTAGGAACCTTGGGCACATAGCCGGGCCGGGGCCTCAGTGTTGCACTGGAGTCAGCCGGCCCAAACTGAAAACGGATGATCGTCGCGAAAATGCCTGCAGGTCCCCCACCCTCTTGATCGAGGCCAATGCAGTCAGGAGTAGGGTTTTCATAGATAGAAACTTCAACTCGACTGACTGCAAAGGCTCAAAGGGGCAGTTATTAGGCTCTTAGCACCAAAGCCAAATCCCAAGAGGGTAGAGAGGGGCCTAGGAGGTTCAACCTCCTGGCCCCTCTAAGAAACCTGACAACCAGATTGTGCTTCCCCACCCACTTCCCCTCTACGGGTCGTGGTAAGCAGAAATAGCGCCACATAAACCTTAAGGGTGGAAGGGACAGCCTACTCCAACCCTTGCTGTAAGAAGGAAAGCACAGCTCTGATCGAGCATCTCCGGGGTCCTCCTGGTGGGAGGAACACCATTCGACGAACAGGTTCCACTTCAGAGTATAGGCCCGTCTAGTGGACGGTGCCCGTGCTGAAGTGATAGTGAGTGCTACCTCCTGGGGTAGGTCAGCTAGAACCTCCGCGTCCCATCCAGGGACCATACGTGGAGTTTCCACAGGTCCGGGCGCGGGTGCCATAGGGTGCCCCGTCTCTGAGAAAGCAGATCCTTCCTCAGAGGAATTGGCCAGGGAGGGGCTGTCGCGAGGAGCATGAGTTCCGGGAACCAGGTCCTGTTGGGCCAATATGGAGCCACTAACAAGACCTGCTCCTCGTCCTCCCTGATCTTGCACAGTGTCTGTGCTAGTAGGCTCACTGGGGGGAACGCATATTTGCGCAGGCCCCGGGGCCAGCTGTGTGCCAGTGCATCCGTGCCGAGCGTTGCCTCGGTTAGGGAGTAGAACTCTTGGCAGTGGGTGGTTTCTGGAGATGCAAACAGGTCGACCTGGGCAGCTCCGAACCGTCCCAAATCAGCTGAACCGCCTGGGGATGGAGTCTCCACTCGCCTGGAAGTGCTGCTCGGGACAGCTCGTCGGCTGCCCGATTGAACACTCCTGGGATGTGGATGGCGAAGGGACCTCAGATGCTTCTGACTCCAGAGGAGGAGGTGGCGGGCGGTTGCGACATGCGACGGGAGCGCAAACCGCCTTGCCGGTTGATATACGCAACGGTCGCAGTGTTGTCCGTGACGGACCAGAACGTCCTTGCGCTGAAGGCGCCCTCTGAGACGGCTCAGGGCAAGGCGTGCGTACTGCAGCAACTCGAGGTAATTGATATGCCAATGCAGTTGGGGACCCGTCCAAACCCCTGATACTGCGTGCCCGTTGTGCGTGGCTCCCCAGCCTGTGGATGAGGCATCTGTGAATACCACAGCATGCCTGGATACCTGCTCCAGGGGCACTCCTGCCCGAAGGAACGAGGGATCTGACCACGGCCTGAAGGTCTTGCGGCAGGCCGGTGTAATCTGAACCCGGTAAGTGCCGCGTTTCCACGCCCACCTCGGGATTCGGCCATAGAGCCAGTGCTGAAGCGGTCTCATATGGAGCAGACCGGCGGAACTGTCACCGGCTGCAGCCATATGCCCCAGGAGCCTCTGAAAGAGTTTCAGTGGAACCGTCCTGCCTGATAAGGTCTTGAAGCAGTTCAGCACTGACTGAGCACGTTCCTGGGTGAGGCGTGCTGTTTGGTTGACGAATCGAACTCCATGCCGAGAAAAGAGATCCTCTGCGTTGGCACGAGTTTGCTCTTTTCCCAGTTGACCCGAAGGCCCAGCAGGCTGAGGTGCTTGAGCACCAGGTCCCTGTGTGCAGACAACTGCCTGGAGACTGTGCGAGTATGAGCCAGTCGTCGAGGTAGTTGAGAATCGCACACCTTGTTCTCTCAGGGGACAAGGGCCGCCTCCACGACTTTGGTGAAGACGCGAGGCGACAGGGACAGCCCGAAGGGCAGGACCTTGTACTGATACGCCTGTCCCTCGAGCGAAACGCAGGAATGGCCTGTGTCGTGGGAGGATCGAGACATGAAAGTACGCGTCCTTCAGGTCGATCGCTGCAAACCAATCTAGGGGACGGACGCATCCAAAAATGCGTTTCTGCGTCAACATCTTGAACGGCAGCTTGTGAAGTGCACGGTTCAAAACTCGCAGATCCAAGATCGGTCGTAACCCACCACCTTTCTTGGGCACAATGAAGTAGGGGCTGAACAACCCCGACCTCATATCGGCTGGAGGGACCGGCTCTATCGCATCCTTCGCCAGTAGGACTGCGATTTCCGCAAGACAGGAGCATCGGCGGGTTTGACTGAAGTGAACCGGATGCCCCTAAACTTGGGGGCGCGGGCGAACTGAATCGCATAGCCGAGTCTGATGGTCCGTAGGAGCCACCGAGACGGACTGGGGAGCGCTAGCCAGGCTCCGAGACCGTGCCAGCGGCACCAACGGAGCCACCGGCGTACCCGTGGTGGGGCAGCGATGTGGAACACAGGGACCCGGCCGGGGCCTGTGAAGGCCTGGCCTGTGATGGCGGGGCGGGTCTGGGTGTGTAGTGTAACACTCACCTGATTCCTCCTCGTGTGGGAGGAAACGCAGGAGCCCGGCTTTGCGTGACGACTTGTAGCGGGGCTTGAGTGCTACTGCCCTTACCGGTTCCACAAATGGGCAGGAGGGGTGCTCTTGGGCAACCCCTGCCTGGCGAGAGGAGGAGGAAGTGATCCCGTGATGCACGGTACACCACTCTCCTCCTCTTGAGACCCAGAGACTGAGGAAACTGCTCTTTTATTGAAGTTTTGGGTACCGCTGGCTGCTGGGCCAGCGGCGGAACAAAACAAAACGAAACAAAGGATTCTCCACCCGGCCCTCCTCCGGGGGAGGGAGTGGTGCGGTCACCATCTCCCGACGAGCAGTTCTCTCCATCTCTGGGTCGCCCGTCTCAGGGCCTCTTGCACTTGCGCTTGCCGCCTGGTCTGGCGGGGCCTGGGACGGGCTGGGCGTCCTGTCTGTGACCGGCTCCACGGCGCCCGCGGTGGAAGGCTGCTGCCAGCGCGTGGGAGCGGGCGGCCACAGGCGCCCACGGCAGCAGGCTGAGGGGCTGCAGCCGGAGTGGAAGCAGCAGCGGGTTTCCTCCGGCGCATGATGTGCTTGATCGCCTCAGTCTGCTTCTGTGCTGCCGAAAACTGCTGGGCACAGCTCTCGACAGCGTCGCCGAAAAGGCCGGTCTGTGACACGGGAGCATTCAGGAACTGTACCTTCTCCTGCTCCTTCATGTCAGTGAGACACAGCCAGAGATGGCGCTCCTGGACCTAGCGTGGACATCGCACGACCCAGAGACTGTGTGGTCACCTTCGCCGCTCGGGCGCGAGGTCCGTCGCAGCACGCAGCTCATGTAGAACTGCCAGGTCGTGCCCACCCTCGTGCAGGTCTCGCAGTGCTTTGGCCTGATGGACCTGCAGTAACGCCATGGCATGTAGGGCAGAAGCCGCCTCCCCACAGGCTCTATAAGCACTGCCAGTGAGGCCTGACGAGTACTTACAGGCCCGTGAGGGAGACACGGTTCACCCGCAGAGTGGAAGCGACTGTTGGACACAACTGCATGGCCACAGACCGCTCCACAGAGGGATGCCCGTGTACCCCAAAGCGGCTCCACCATCGAGGGTGGTGAGGGAGGAGCCACAAGGTTTATTTCGGCAGTAAAGGTGCCTTCCATGACCTTGTAAGCTCCTCATGCACTTCCGGAAAGAATGGCACGGGCGCTGAAAACCAGCGCGACCCCCGAGAAACCACTCGTCCAACCTAGAAGGGTCGGGACGCGTGGAGGATTCCACACGAGCCCGACGCTCGGCAGCCGGGAAAGCATAGCCGTCATCTCTGGGTCTGGCTCGGACAACGCTACCACACCCGAAGGGGGCAACGCAGCCGAGTCGTCATCCCCGGAGAGAGAGGGCTCGCCCTCCGATGCAGCGACCGACATCTGGTCATCAGGGGAGGCACCGAAGGAAACGGGTGGGGTACCCCACTCAGCAGAGGCCCCAGTCCGAACCAACGGTACCCCCGCCGGCTGCGGAGTGCCTGAGGGGTGAGAACCTCCACTTGGGGAAGCCCTCACCGTAATCCTCAGATCACCTCTGACTCCACCGGATGCTGTGCCGCCCCGTTTTGTGCCAGGACGAGCGCCAGATCGCGGCAGAGGCAGAGGGACTCCGCCATGTTTGACACAGCGGAGTCTATTGCGCAACTCCGAGATGGTCATGTCCCCACATGAAGAACATGAACCATCCACGAAAGCTTCCTCAGCGTGCTGAATGCCCAGACACGTGAGGCAGTGATCGTGACCGTCCTGAGGCGCCAGAGATCGACCGCACCCAGAAACGCACGGGTGATAAGACATCTTTAAAAAGACGCGATCACCCGTGTACTCTTTTAGAGAAATCTGCTCTCTTAGTGCTGAAGCACGCAGGGGGCTGGCCACCGCACACTCCTAGTGTGACTGTCTTCACGGGAACCGTTTTCTCTTTCTCCCGTGAGACCGCGACCACCGCTGCCGTGCTGTAACGCCCGCACTCGCTCAGTTTCTCACTCGCAGACAGGAAGAGCAGTAGTGAATACCACCGCTCGGCTCCGAAGCGAAAGGATGATTAATGCGGTGCACCGGCTGCCTCTTATACTCACGCTGTGATCAGCGGCAGCTGGATGCAATGATCGCATGCCAATGTACATTGGCTCGTTTAGTTACACTCGAAGTGGATAGGTCTCTCTGGCGAGATCCCAATTCGTCGGTCATCCGACGTGACTCGGAGTGACCGACTGAAAGGGAACTCTTGTTCTCTTGTTATGTTTACCGCAGGTAACATTTTTTTTTTTTTACTTCCAAGACATAGGACAACTGTGTTTTGTAATTGTACTGTATTTTATTATTGTAATTTCTATTTTATTATAATTTTATTTATTGTCTTATTATTTTATATTTATTGTCGTATTTTATTATTTTATTCTATTTTATTTTGCTTGCAAGATAGAAAGACACTCTTCTTGTTTACCACTGGTACAAATTTGCAGTGCTTTATTTAATTTTAATGTAATTTCTTTTATATAATTTTACCAGACTTATTTATTTTACTTTCAAAACAGAAAGATACTCTTGTTCTTGTGCTTTTTTTACCACTTGTACAAGTTGGCAGTACTTTATAATTGTATTTTATTTTATGTAACTTACAAGACAGAAAGCCATGCAGACAGACACTTTCTCTTTTCTCAAGAGCACATGTACAAAATGTGTTGAGGCAGCATTTAGCCAATCACTCAAGCTGTACTGTTTAGCGGTATGCTCTCTCTCTTTCTCTCTCTGAACATAATAAGAAGCCAGGAGAGATGAATAATTGACTGATTGTTGCATTATTCAGGCCCCTATTGTGGAAAAAAGCCCAGTCTCTGGCACAAACCAGGTCTCTCTGGCATATTGAATATGAGGTTAAAGTTTCAATCAACCTTGAAAGGGAGAGGCATTTTTCATCGGCTAGCTGGTGTATCAAGTTGATGCACTCAGAGTTAGTGTACAGTTCTGTCCAAACAATACTAAATATACTAAAATTGACTACACTAGACCAAAATATTTATTATTATCATATTTATTGTGGTGATTCTTAAACTTGAGTCTGGCAGTCTTACAATCATATGCAATCAATAGTTGTTTTCCCCTAAGGTGATCTCTTGTATCTATTTCTAATCTCACATTCCTTTATGGGTCCATTAAGAACCACAATGACTCCAACAAGACAGATCCAGGGCCTGTTGAATGGCTCGTCACAGATCCAGCCACGACAGAGTAGCGTAAATGTAATCTAATCAGAGAGTGCCTATTATACATTAGCACAGACAGCGGTAGAGGTGCAGGACAAGTTATCCAAATGAGCGTTAGAGCAGGATGAGAGTCAGGCCGTGGACGGGTAATGAAAGGGCAAGAGAGTAGCGCTCAGCTTTTCAAACCTTTCACTGTCATTACTAATTCATGTTGCTCCTTCTCGCTCCTAATGAGAGAGAGAGAGTTGGGGGAAAGGGAGAATAGTGCGGGATAATGTGCCGTGAAATTGACTCATTCGCGAGAGGAGATCAACTTTAGATTTTAAACTGCCCTCCGAGGAAATGATGGTGAATTTAGTGATCCTGACAAAAAGAGAAGTCTGTTTATTTAGTTCGGGTTTTTTCTTGACAGAGAAAGAAGGGATGAAGTTAACAGGCAAAATGTACAGCAGCCCCAAAAAGCATCTGGACACTTAAGCCACACTTAAACATGTATAAATGACTTTGCATGATCAAAATACCAAACCAGAAATATTGTACAAACAATTGAAGGAAAACACTTAAGTGTTCAGTTTTAAACTGTGAAAGACACATTGTTCAAATTATTCGGACACGTTGTAAAATGTCAGTGCGTGTTACTGGTTAATGTGATGAACTGTGGTTCCTCTGCAAGAACATTTGTGTGAACCTGAAGATAAATGACTTCATTCATCTACTAAAAATGACCTTGGGACTGGCTGGTAAAAGGTCATTTTAAAGCAAGTTTCAATTTGTTAATGAACTAACAATGAAGAATACTTTTACAGCATTTATTAATCTTGATTAATGTCAATTTATATATATATAGTTTTAACATTGAAAGCATTGATTGATGTGTTATGAATGCATTAACTGAACATAAATTAACATTATTTTAGAAATAAAATCAAGGAACCAGTTACCAATTTAACATTTAATAATGGAAATGAATCATGGAGAAATTCATTTATTTAAACAACTTAATTTATAGTTTAAATTAATGTAAATTAAATATCTTCTAAATGATCTTGTAACAATACATTTTTAATTAACATAATAAATGGTGTGAAAATGATTATGTTTATTGTTAGATCGTACTGATGATTAATTAATAAATGCTATTTAGCTTTATGGTAATTGAGTTGTTACTGGTAATAGCAAAAATGGCTCAGAAAGATACTAGCAGATGACACTTGATCTGATATTTTGAATCAGATACAATAAAATTGGTCCAAAAATACTTGTAATACTTTAAATGATCTCATGTATCATTTAAACTACACATCATTGTGTCTATATATATATACACAATATATATATTTATATAGACCTGTACATAAGTACACATATAATATGAAATCATATATGGCAACAATATTGTTAGTAAAATTATATAAAAAGTGGTTCTCAAAGTGTTTCTTCAGGAGCTTTCCAAGAGGGTCTCAAGATTACTTAAAATTATTTAAAATAATACAAAACAAGCATTAAAATAAACTAAAATTAAGATTTTTTTCAGAATATTAATTTATCCCCTCAACAATACATTCATTCATTCACTTGAAAACACATTGAAATATCTGAATATATGAGGAAGCCTACTTGATTTTAAGTGATCTCTAGTCCTGGAAAAGTCATGAAAATTCATAAAATCTTAAACCTGACAAATTCTATACAATTCATGTACATTCCACTGGATAAAAAGAGTGGAAGCTGTGAAAAACATTCAGCTCTTAAAATACCTGGAATCCTGCTATTCAGAGCCGATCCTCCTATATACGCAGAATACACAAGTTGCGTAGGGCCCCCGGAACACCAGGGGGCCCCCTTGCTCTCAAAGATGTTTTAATTTAAGTTTCGTTTTTGAATTTGGCCAGCGGCTATGAAAACATGAATGATCATTTATTGTAATGTGGTGCTGTCGCCCTTTCTACGTGAAAAACAGTCAAATCATGTAATGTGAATTTTGTAAAGTCTCTTGCTCGAGACAAAAAAAACGATTTGAAAGCATAGCGAGCCGCGGAAGAGACGCTGTTTCTCGAGCGCGATTCAGGGCGGAGTGAAACACAGACAAATGCGTGTTCCCCCCGGTCGACACTGTTTTGCGTAGGGCCCCCAGAAGTCTAGGATCTGCTCTGCTGCAATGTAATTTAGTGTCGGGCTTTGGAATGTTGTTATGGACAATGGGGAGCTTTGGAGTCAAAAAGGTTAAGAACAAAATATACAGTAGCCAGACACTCAAAAGTTTGATGCATTTTAAACAATGGTCAACAATAAAGTTGTCAGAGGCCCCAGGGCCTTGAGCTCAGAGGCCTGTATTCACCCAACACACAAAAACAAGGCACTGCCAAAGTCAAAATGATATCGATAGACAAACTTGAAAGTGTGCCAGTGACTGTTGGCACAATGTGAAATAAATAAGGAAACGAGACCCAGTCCAGGCACCTCCTCAGTATAAATAGTGGCTTCTGAAATCATTATCACAGCTCTGATGTTGTACATTTCCGTTCTTGTAAATACTGTACAGCAATATTTCTTATAACTACTATAGTATGTTCATGAAAATGTTCTGATATTTGGAAATTGTATCGCACAATTAAAAATCAGCAGGAAGATCATTTTGTTGAGTCAGTTTACAACATTTTAAATAATGAAAGGCTGAAGTTATGAATCTTAGTTTTGGTTACAGGTTTGAAATAACATGAAGAAAAAAAGAAATAACATATATTTTTTGTGAATATCCCTTAAATTCACAATTGCAGTATGTAAAATCAGTATTAGAAGATTATTTTGTGGTTTCGCAGTGATAACTGCAATAAGTGTGGACCTCAAAAGACCATATAATCAGTTCTTGGTCAAAATGAAAACATGGACAACAACCCACTCAAAGACATTTCTCACATTCACTTTTGCTGTAAGGTAATGAGAATGTATTGTTTTGTTTGTTTGGTCTGTTTTTGCCACTGCCTTGTCACTAGATATGTGTGAGTGTGTGTGCTTTCACTCAAGCTGCTTGACAGGGGCACTGGGTGCTTGAGAGGACTTATGTCCCTTCGCTGGACTTCTGACAGCTGGATTGGCTTGTTTTCCCTCCCGCTCCCTGGGGGCTTCGCTGTCAGCTCTATACTCAGGCAGATTGCGAAGAAAGAGATTAATGGACAATGAGAATGGCAGAAAGGGAGAGACATCGAGAGAGGGAGAAGACTAAAAAGGACGAGAGGAGGCCAACTGCCATCTGCTCATTTCCTTTTAATGGACAAAGCAAACAGCAGGAGACAGTGCTGCCGACAAATCTGGATTTTCTTTATTACATGAACACACGCTCTAATTTGTTAAGGTCGACAAAGACAGAAACATGGCTACTTTTTCTTCTATTCAGGTCTTTTAGCCTCCATTCTTTGGTTCTTTTTTTATGGAAACAAGTGTGATTTGGTCATTATCTGTCTGGCTTTCAGGCAAAATGTTGATTGGTTTCTATTTAGTTTCCATGAATGTTACATGAGCGGACTATTCAAAAAGTTATTTAATAAAAATATGCAATGAAGTACATCAGACAAATCTTTGTTAAGTTAATAAGTTTCACATTCAGTGAATCTGAATTTGACATTATGATTATGTATCATCAGCTATATCTAGTGAAAGATCAGGGCTGTTTTTCCTCTTTATGACTTACATCCGCATTTCCCTTCATTAATCTGTTGGCCCTATTACCACTGGCTGTGAAAACCATACTTCTGGTTTAAACTTAATATTGTAAAGCCTATAAATACAGCCATAGATTGGACAAAAAAGCTATGAAACAAAAAGGAAAGAAATTAATTCAATAGGCCTATTGTTTATCTTCCAATTACATTCACATTTACATATTTAGCAGACACTTCTATCCAAAGCGACTTACAGGTTATACATTCATAGTCAGGATGTGTGTTCCTTGGGAATTGAAGCCACAACCTTTTGCGCTGTTAACGCAATGCTCTACCGCTGAGCCACAGGAACACCATTAGCACATATTTTAATACTAAAATCATGCATGAGAATTAAACAAGGTGTTAGCTGATGACTTCAAGACTGATCTGGGATGCATTTTCCATTTCTTCCACTCACATGTGAGATTTGACTGCTCTGAGGTTACGATCAAAGAGCAGTTTGTACTTCTGCAAAGTCCTTGCATGACAGGCCCACGTAATTCAAACTAATTAGACTTACCCACATTCATTTTAGGCATCTGCAATTGCTTTCCCATCATGTCATTACAGGTTATTTCCTCTCAAAATGATACAGTCCTGTGTTGGATAATGACATGATTAAAATGATGCTGAATCAGTAACAGAGAAAGAATGCAGAATTAGCAAAGACCTTTTGGCCTTAGTCAGGGTAGCACCGTTTTTGACTGAATTGTACTGTTGTTTAACAACGTAGCAATTGTTTAGCTGACAGAAAGTTTTCTGAAAAAAAAATCTCCATTTTGAAGTTGATCTCAATTACATGATTTCATTATTCTTGTAAACTCAAAATGTATGATCCCTGATAAAGATGATCTATTTCCTTCACCGTTCAGAAAACTGAAGCACCCCAGGAACCTCCATCGCTTGGCGATAGTTGGGACACAGAGGCTGGATGTCTTCTATCATCGCTATTAGTCAAGACTGCTGTGTCCTGTTTCATGATTATCTTATGAAAACCAGCAACTCCCCACAAGCATTGCCACCGCCAGACTGCGCAACACGTCTAAAACACCCAACAGATGGTCATTACACAAACAAGCTAATTTATCTCAAAGCCAGCAGTGGGGAACAAACAAAAGTATTTTACTTAATGTAGCAGCTTGACGTTGACTTGCAGCTGAGCTTTCAAACCAGCTCAAATGAAAGATGTCTTGTTTTCATTAATTCTCCAGCAGAGAAAGCTCTTGTTTGTGAAATTGAAGTCAGACCATAGCAATGATCATTTATCAAAAGCCAAACGGCCTGTTTCATGATCGGAAACTATTTAAAGGCATATGGCTCTATTTCTTGCATAATGCGGTAGCTACCTGTATTGCTTTATTCTTCTACATTCAATTATTTAATATAATCACTGAGTTCAAAGTTAGGATATGTGTATGTGCACGTAGCCTATATGGACAGCCAATGGGCTATTCTTTGTAAGTGACAGACAACCCTAAACCTTCATGGATCTTGGATTATTATTATACATTTTTTACTTGACTCTAGTAACACATTTACATATTGCTCTGTATTTTGGTAATCGTTGTCTGTGCTGCCACCATGTGGTCATAAAAACACAGTGCGGTAGAATAGAACTTTGTCTTTGCCAATAAGATATTTCCAGTGTTTTTTTGAACAAATGTTGATAGGTTCATTTCACTTTTTTACCCCTGAGAGAAAAGACACTTGTGTCACAGACAGTGTTCTACTTCACATTTCATCTCATTAAATAATACGCATCTGAAAGTGAAAATAAACAAAGATGAATAATAACAGCTTCTAGCAGCAATACCTTAAGCAGTGTAACTAATAATTGACGACGGACCGTTTCGCGTCGTGGCCGTTACTCCTCGGTTGTGCATTATTTTTCTAATAATCAATGCAACGGTTCGGAGTTAATTATTCCGCTTATACTAAGATTGCCACACCTCAACACATCGATCGGATGATATATTTCAAGGGATTCGTCCAGTTTTTGTACTTAAATCGCTATTGTGAGTAGGATTATTTATTCCGCATCTCATCCATCGCCTCCATTACTAATTCCAAAACGTAATTTTAAACCTAGTTACAGAGGCTTGAGCCATTAATAACAGACAAATGCAGCTAGTTATTACAGAGAGAGAAAGAGAGAGATTGAGCGTGCGTGAATTAGCCTACGTTAATTTACGTTACCTCTCTCTGTCTCTCATCAGTGTTCGGCAGCAGCGTCCCAGACTGGGTTGAACATTAAGTTCCCTTACGAGCTTTCACGAGACATCACGGAGAAACTCTCCATTATGGGAACTTCTTCCCTCCAACCTTTCTTGAAGTCCTATTGGCTCACGCCAGTCCAATTTGTGAAGCAAGCAAATATGAGAGCTCAAGAGGCAATATAAATGCGGAGCCCGCGACAATTATGTCAGAATCTTTTCCTTCATGACCGATTCCTGTAAGATGACGTCCTACTGCCGTATTTGCGCTGGACCGATAGAAAACCCGCCGGATAGCCACGACCACTGAATTGCCTGCCTGGGCCTGGCCCACGCGGAGGCAGCTCTGGAGGAGTCTGACTGCCACAATGTGCGGATCTGCCATTGCGCATGCTGAGGACTCGCCAGAATGTGGCCCGTGGCCTCTTCGGGGTTAGGCCCACTGCCGCCAACGTGCCGCTAGTGGGCCCCCCTTCCCCACTCAAAGGAGGGGACGACAATTTGGCACAAAGCCACCATTCTCAACGGTCGCCTCAATTCCCAGTTACCTTCTCCGATGGTTGTTTCCGTCCCCCTCCGTCCGTCATGGACTTGTCCATGTCCATTTCAGCTTCAGAGAAGGAGGAATGGGAAGAATCGGAGCGGGATCGCTCCGACAGCGAAGGACCCTCAGACCTCCAAGAGAAGCTCATAAGGGTATTGAACAAGGCGGTCCAGGAGCTGGAGCTCGCTTGGAATCCTCAAGAGGAGCCGGCCAAGAGCAAACTAGATTCCTGGTACTTCCTGGTCAAGTAGACACGGTGCCGTTTTTTCCCGACGTCCACGATCAGCTCGTTAAGACGTGGTCTGCGCCCCAATCGGCGCACGTCCACTCAGCGACACAGGCCATGTTTTCTCAGGTGGACGGGGCGGAAGCCTACGGATATGTGTGCATGCCCCCCATCGAGGAGACTGTCGCTGCACATTTGTACCCTGCATTGGCCAAAACCATGGGCTCGGATATCAGCCTACCCTCCAAACCATGCAGGATGACAGCCCATCTAGCCAGCAAGGCTTACTCCTCGGCTGGGGAGGGAGCCTCCGCCCTACATGCTTTGGCGGTGCTTCAAGTGTTCCAGGACAAGCTCCTGCAGTCCCTTGGAGGGTGGGACCGCCTCACCGGACGCGGTGAACGATTTGCGTGTGGCCACGGACTCTTTTGAATGCACCGATCACTCCCTCTGGCCTCGTTGGCAATGCCGTGGAGTCAATCATCGAACGGTTTGCGGAAGCTCAAAAGGCCATGAGCCATGTCATGCCGAGGCACTCGTTCCAGCCACCTTCTCGTTCCAGATCGTCGTCGGCGACCCGCCCACCCCAGAGAAGGGAGGAAAGGCCCGCAGTAGCAACCGCGGCCGATACCCCTAGGCGGGAGCCGGACGTGAGGAGGAAGGTGTGGCCAGGTCCGGGAAAAAGGTACCAAGGGCAGCGGAGAAGCCCTCGTCGAGACACCGGGCCGCCAGCAGCCTCCAAGCCGTCTTCCCGAGGATGTCGTGAGGAGGGTGGAGCGCACCGGAGGCCCAGCTCCCAAGCGATCCAGAATGTCGCTTGAGGTTCTCAAGAGCAACATTCACAATGTTTGTTTTCTTGCATGTTGCTCAATAAAAACGCATACAGTGATTCCTTGTTCTTTTTAAAGGATTGAGCCACAAAACCAGTAATTTAATTTGTTCATATTGCCTATATATAAAAGTATAAATAAAAATATTGTAGAGACATTTTACATTTATTGCTTAAATACGCACTAAAGCACATGAGGCTATTTACTATTTATTTAGGAAGGAGAATATCATGGCCACAAATTAAGAGTTTGTTCCCCAGACTTAATTCGTGAGCTGTTCATATTACACTGCTCTGTTCTGCCTGAAGTACTCGGAGATGCCGCCACCAAGCGTTTGATAGGAACTTATTTAAACAAATTCATCATAAATTAAAAAAACACATATTTGCACGTGTCGCCCCACCTTAATGTGTCGCACTGCCCCATCGTCCAGGATGCACTCTTGAGCTACTCAACAGGCACAGTCTGTTTCATTCTGATTAGCCTCTGGGTGCACAAATTTGATTAGTCGATGGCGACCATGTTTTTCGAGATATGCCAATGCCCTCGTAGATATTGGTGGCACCTTGGACAAAGACACGGCATGCTACATTTCAAGACTATCGTACAAACATGCCCTTAGTTACAGCCATTATCATGTTTTTTTCTTGTTATATTACCACCGATTGGTCAAACTCCCCAATTTTGTATTATTTATTTATTTATTGCTATTATGACGTCAGATTGAACTCATTCATATGTGTTCTGAGTGAAAATATCTCAACTTACATTCAAGAGTTGTAGTCATTTTAGTAAAAGTGGCCCCACCCACTTCGAAAAATGTTTTGTCCTGTTGTGACTGACAATGGAACTTTAAATTAGTTTTGATAACTTTTGCTATTCAGATTCCAGAGACTATTCTGCACTGGTTAGGTTCCGATTACAAAAAAACTACTAGGTCAGGAAAGCATGCTTTTCGAAGAAGAAAAGCGCCCTATTGGCCAAATTAGGTGATTCTGCCAGTGTCTCCAGAAATTGAGCTGTATTATCAGGTGCCATTTGGTCTGCCCGATCAGTAGGGCAGATTAATAATGATAATAATGATGATGATAATTATAATAATAATTATAAACATCATCATCTCAGTTTTCTGTTTTTTTATCTCAGTGTGATGCACCTAAACAAAATTCCCAGACAGAATTAATATTGAAACTTATTTATTTACACTGACCAAAAAAAAGAAGTTAAATATTTCTCTCAAATGTTGTTCACAAATCTGTCTAAATCTGTGTTAGTGAGCACTTCTCCTTTGTCGAGATAATCCATCCACCTCACAAGATGCTGATTAGACAACATGATTATTGCACAGGTGTGCCTTAGTCTGGCCACAATAAAAGGCCACTCTAAAATGAGCGGGTCCGAAAACCAGTCAGTATCTGGTGTGACCACCATTTGCCTCACGCAGTGCAACACATCTCCTTCACATGGAGCTGATCAGGTTGTTGATTGTGGCCTGTGGAATGTTGGTCCACTCCTCCTCAATGGCTGTGCGAAGTTGCTGGATATTTGCAGGAACTGGAACACGCTATTGTAAACACTGATCCAGACCATCCCAAACATGTTCAAAGGGTCCGGTGAGTAGGCTGGCCATGCAAGAACTGGGATGTTTTCAGCTTCCAGGAATTGTGTACAGATCCTTGCAACATGGAGCCATGCATTATCATGCTGCAACATGAGGTGATGGTTGTGGATGAATGGCAAAACAATGGGCCTCAGGATCTCCTCACGGTATCTCTGTGCATTCAAAATGCAATCAATCTGTGTTCGTTGTCCATAACATACGCCTGCCCATACCATAACCCCACCACCACCATGGGCCACTCGATCCACAACATTGACATCAGCACACCGTGCACCCACACGACGCCATACATGCTGTCTGCCATCTGCCCTGTACAGTGAAAACCGGGATTCATCCGTGAAGAGAACACCTCTCCAAAGTGCCAGACGCCATCAAATGTGAGCATTTGCCCACTTAAGTCGGCTACGACGACGAACTGTAGTCAGGTCGAGACCCCGATGAGGACGATAAGCATGCAGATGCGCTTCCCTGAGACGGTTTCTGATAGTTTGTGCAGAAATTCTTTGGTTATGCAAACCGATTGTTGCAGCAGCTGTCTGGGTGGCTGCTCTCAAACGATCTTGGAGGTGAAGATGCTGGATGTGGAGGTCCTGGGCTGGTGTGGTTACACGTGGTCTGGGGTTGTGAGGCCGGTTGGGTGTACTGCCAAATTCTCTGAAACTACCATTTTGGCGCTTATGGTAGTAAAATGAACATTCAATTCACGGGCAACAGCTCTGGTGGACATTCCTGCAGTCAGCATGCTAATTGCACGCTCTCTCAAAACTGTGTGATAAAACTGCACATTTTGAGTGCATGGAAAAAGTCTTAGATCTTTGAGTTCAGCTCATGAAAAATGGGGACAAAAACAAAAGTGTTGCATTTATCATTTTGGTCAGTGTAAGTTGCTGCACAATTTGGTATTTTGTTTCCCATATTTTTTCTACAACATAACCCTAAACTGTCTACATTAATTTCAAGTAAAGACTTTTGTTTCTATAACCTATACTCTTGAACAATTCATTTTTATTTTGTGCTTGAATTTATAGCAATAAATATAGTAATATATATATATTTTGTGTCATCCCCCATTACCACATTTTAAGAATTTTTATAAAAAATATAGACAAAATTAATTTAGAAATAAAATGTAATTTAAAAAGAAGAAAAAAAGAACAAAATATAGTTTATACAAATATCTAAGCGAAAAACAATGCATTATTTAAAAGTAAAAACGTAATCTTAGCAAGTAGTGTTGCTCTATTCATTTTAGTAAGTTAAGTGTGTTCTGAAGTAAATTACCTTATTTTATCACAACAGAAACAACGGTTAGATTTAAAATGCTAGCGAGGGGTTACAAACATAACAGTGATCCGGATTTCTACTTTTACAAACATAGTTCTCAGGTAACGTTAAGCAGGCAGCTATGCTATTGATAACAAATCATGCTTTGGTAAATCATAGTTATGACATAAAAAATGTAATCTTTGACATACTAAATCATTTTTAAACCGTTCAAACCTTTCCCTGTCCTAGTAAAGCCCATAACGTACGGCCTCTAGTGGCTACAGTAAAAGAAAACGCTAATTTCGCAGGAGTGACACGGATGAAGTTTGTCTCCTGCCAGGCGCCATCCTCAGTCAGTACCCTTTTCCCTTACCTTCTCTCCTAGCGAGAGTTCCCTTTAACTTGTAGCCTACTGTTTTTACGTTTTAAATCCAGTGCCTTTGGTTCGTCACCTTGTTAGTCTTCTTAGTTATATTCTGCGTTTAAGTGGCATGATGTTCACGTCCACCGGTTCGAGAGGATTGTGTAAGTACAGCTCAAAATCATCATGTCATGTAGATCAGATCCTGCTGTCATTCATTCAGATTAAACGTAGTCATCTTCGAGACCACCCGAGTTTTATCGCACTTCACATATCATCTTAGCCTTTCTAATCATTTTGCCTTGGCACATGATTTAAGACAGGAAGTGTTGATGTTGGTTATAAAGTTGTGGGCGTGAAACCGTGCCCTTCTGAGGAAATGCGACATGACACACAGCTAAACAGATAGAGACTGCATGAACTTCTTCCTGAAATCACCATAAAAAGAGCTTCAGTTCAACACTGACTGATTGTTATTGATGAAATAATGACAATTCATTACTTATCGTTATGCTGTTTCAAGCCTACGTGACTCTATTTATTCTGTGGAATACTATTTCTTATTTCAGTTTTAACTGAGTAACGTTACATTTAAAAATGACAGTTGCCCTAGAACACCTTGTAAAAAATACCATAGTATCCCTAGTTTCTGAGAAATAAGTGAGTTTGTTTTCTTAATGGGAACAGATTTGGAGAAACTTTACATTACTCGCTCACCATTGAAGACCCCCATGCTGTGTAATGTAAATAATGGTTTATACTTAAAAATAATTGTGTAAGTAGTAAAACAACATAAACGCAAACGGGTTAAAAACATTTTGAGTCTCCACCTCCGCAGTGCTTTAATTGGTCCGAATGTTTTCCTCTTTTATATCACACACACAAACACACAAGTCCAGTGAGAGAGAACAAAGTCAGTAGTTGTGGAACTCCAGTAAGTAAGGCTGTCAATCAGAGAAGGGTCTGGCTGCAGACAATTGCACGCTCAGACACTTGCGCTTCTGCGAGTGATGTCACTTGCAGTCTTTTTTATTTTGTATTTTGTTCTATTTATTGATTATTTTTTGTTTGAATTTCTCAACATTTTACAACAGTAGCCAGGTGGTGAAGACAAGAAAAAATTAACTAAAAGACAATGTCACATGCAATTGCTGCTTGCACTTTCTGCTACCTGTGACGTCACTTGTATTCGACACGAATCGTGTGCGTTGCCAACGGAGACAAGACGCTGTGGTGGTTAAACGATTAAAACTAATTTAATATCATAACATACAGTGTCCTGCAAGTCATCTGTAGGAGAAAAATACAAGACCCGCAAATCTGTGGCTACAGAACAGCAGGACCTTGTATGTTTTGATATTAAATGAGTTTTAATCGTTTAACCACCACAGCGTCTTGTCTCCGTTGGCAATGCACACGATTCGTGTCGAATACAAGTGACGTCACAGGTAGCAGAAAGTGCAAGCAGCAATTGCATGTGACTTGCATGTGTTTGTAATATAAAAAAAATCCTTAATATTGGTTATTGTCCAGCAGTGTATCTGACTTCTAAGCCAACTAAAAGCTAGAAATAAAAGAAAAATGTAAGTTGCCTATATACACTACCAGTCAAACGTTTTTGAACAGTAAGATTCATGTTTTTAAAGAATTATCTTCTATTCACCAAGCCTGCATTTGTTTGATCCAAAGTACAGCAAAACAGTAACATTTTGAAATATGTTTACTATTTAAAATAACTATTTTCTATTTGAATATATTTTAAAATGTAATTTATTGTGATTTCAAAGCTAATCATTTTTAGCATCATTACTCCAGTCACACAATCCTTCAGAAATCATTCTGATTTGCTACAAAAAACATGTATTATTATGTTGAAAACAGGTGAGAAGAATTTTGATGAATAAGATCAGAAGAACAGCATTTACCTGAAATATAAATATTGTGTTGCATTATAAATGTTTTTATCATCACTTTGATCAATTTAAAGCATCCTTGCTAAATAAAAGTATTAATTTCTATAATTTATTTTCCAAAAAATAATTATTCTTACTAAGCTTTTGAATGGTATAGTCAGTGTATAATGTTACAAAAGCCTTTTATTCATATAAATGCTGATCTTTGTATCTTTCTATTCATTAAAGAATCCTGAACAAATGCACTCAACTGTTTTAAATATTGACGATAATAATAGTTAAAAAAGGTTTCTTGAGCAGAATAAAAAATAAATCAGAATGATTTCTGAAGAATCATGTGACACTGAAGACTGGAGTAATGATGCTGAAAATTCAGCTTTGATCACAGAAATCAATTACATTTTAAAATATGTTCGAATAGAAAACAGTTGTTTTTAGTAAAGATATTTTACAATATTCCTACTAAAACTTAGTAAATAAAAAGCGTGTCTCCGCCATACATTAACACAGAGACAGGCAGAAGTCATATTTAAATAGTCGTTTTGCGGCTTAATATTTACAAATACGAGTGGGAGTGTGCTCGTGTGTGTGTGTACGTGCGAACTGGAGTGGAACTATAGGAAGCCAAACAACCCAAAAGTGGGACGAAACAGCGTGGCGTTAAAGAGTTCACGCTGCGCTGACGTGTCATAGGCAGTGTTGCCAGATTGGACGGGTTCTCGCCAAATTGGGAGGTTTTGAATTTGATTGTGCAGGTAAATATTTGCTTGGGCGGGTGGACAAAATTTGAGCTGGTTTGAGGTCAATTTGGCGGTTTTCAAACATATAAATTATATAGGCTAATAATTGGTTAACATACAAGCACATACAATCAGTCATCACAACGTTACTAAACACACGTACACTGCAAAGATGACTGGTGCTGATGTTGACGTTGCGGCCGCACTTTTAGCCAATCACATTCAGCAGACAGACGTGATGATTCATGACGACGGGTTTTTACCACGATAACGGATCTGATTTTGAATGTTTAACTTTTAAGTGATGATCATAATGCCTAAACAAGTTACATGGTAAAGAGTGGACTGTGGAGAGTGTTTTAACTCTCAAAACATGAATTACATCTGTTGAGGGATAGATGACAGGAAGGCTATTTAACTGTAACTCCGATATCAGAGCACAGTTAAATTATTTAATCAAAATCTATTTATATACGATCCGGTCTTTTATCTTTTAAATTGAAACGGTCCAGATCCTTAAAAGTTTTTGTGAGCTTTTGGGCTGGAAATTGTCCATCCTATCCTGCAGCGCACTGGTCATAGGCGCGGCTTAATGGACCGAGCGGCGCGACTGACTCGACAGCGCAGGGAGGACGTGCTTGCTAGCGACACCAAACTGAAAGCGTGGCGCTAACTAATCTCACTAGGGAAAATGTTCGCTCTGCGCTGACATACGAAATTCGTGTTTTTCCCTGCACATTAACATAATAAAGATCAGTATTAAGTTTTTCTCTTGCTTATTATCTTTCATATTACACAGTGTTAGCAACTTTGAAGCACGTATAGGCTATATTTAGTAGCCATGTGTTCAAAGCAGAAACTTCCATTGTCCTATTAGAACTAAAATGTTTTATGGTTTCATTCATCACGGCATATTTTAAGTAAATTTTACATTTAAGAATATTTGCGTAACTGTAGCATATGATTAGGTTATACTGTGGAAAAAAAGAGTAAAATGTACTGATATTTTTCTGCCAGGACATTATCCTTTAATTTTATTTACGGAAATTAACAATGGTTTTACTATAGTAAAGTATGCAGTAACCATGGATTGATTGTCATTTGTTTAACCACAGTTGAACTACTAATATGGTTAGTGTAATAAAATCATGGTTAATTCTCATGTGTTTTCTGATAACCCCAAAAGAGTGCAAAATTCAAAATACATCATATTGAATTTACATACACTGTCCCCAATTTTGAAAGAGTATTTTTTAATTAATTCAATTTTATTTATTTAATATGGAGCGTAGAGAAAAGCCTGACAAACGTAGCCATTACATACAATTGCATTGTTAAAGTTAAATAACATTACTTTGGACGTTCCCTGGTCTTTAGAGACAAAACAATCCAATGTGACCCTGGACCACAAAAAGCACGGGTATGTTTGCAGCAGTAGCCAACAATATTGTATGTTTTTTTTTTATACCAAAAATCATTACTGTAAGTAAAGATCATCCATTAAGATATTTAGTAAATATATCAAAAGATGATGTATAAATCTCAATGTGGTCCAGGGTCACATACCTATTTAATAATAGTTCAGATTTAAAATGGTACATAACTGCAATGTTGTGCTAAATGTAGAACTTGACGATGACAACAATAATAATTAGGTACAAAATAAAAATATATTTACTAGAAGCTAGGTGTGCTCCTCAAGGGTACTATGGTATTGTAAATGTATTAAAGTCTTGGCTAGCAATGTGTGTAGTTCTTCAAAGTAGCTAAAACAGTTAATGTAGTAATATGAAAGATAATAAGCAAGAGAAATGTAATAACTTAATACTGATCTTCATAATGTTAATGTGCAGGGAAAAACACAAACTTCTTATGTTCGTTCTGCGCTATTAACTGATCAGCACCGCGCTGGTGAGATTAGTTAGCGCCGCGCTTTCAGTTCGGTGGCGCTAGCAAACACGTCCCCTAAAATAATGGTAGGGGAAACACTGAACCAGTGTGTCTGACTGAACTTGGTCTACTCACATATTCACCCAATGGACCCATAGGTCCCCATTCGAATATTACTTTCATCCACTAACATGACAAATGTTACAAGTTATAACAAAGTCTCTTTAAGATATATTCTATAGTCTTTAGATATAATTTCCTTGGTGACACATTTAACAGTACAACTTCTGTGCTGTGTCTTACAGATAAAGCACCCCTGTCAAAGAGCTTACTGCTGCTTCCTACAGTCCTCACTGTGCTGCTGACTGTGCTTCTGCCTCAGTACCAGGATCTGTTCATATACAACCTCCAGGCTGTCAGGCAGGGCAAGCAGGTGAGAGATATTAAACCAGTTGACCCAAAGATTTCAGTGCACTATATACTAATGCATACGTTTAACTATGTATATCGCTTTAGAATGTTTGCACTTGTATTTATTTTTTTATGTTTTACTGTGGTTAGTAATAATAATGAGCTACTGTGGCATAAATAAATGGTTTATGTATATTGGTGATTAGATGCTTAAAAATAAACTTTACATTTACATTAATGCATTTAGGCTATACATTTTTTGTCAGTATGTGTGTGTTCCCTGGGAATTGAACCCACAACATTTTGCACTGCTAACGCAATGCTCTAACCACTGAGCCACAGGAACATGTACAGGAACTATCATAAAAGAGCTTTATCAGTCATTCTCTAGGCCAAGCATTCTGGACAGTTTTCAGATATAACCGATCATTTTATTGGACTGTTACTGTGTGTGTAAATGTTTTTACCTAATAGCTTATTTTTGAAATATTTCTAGTATTTCTAAACACAAATATTCTGTGTGTTCCATGGCTCGCATGTAGTTCTGGAGGCTGCTGAGTGGACGGCTCATCTGCTTGGACCTGAAAGACACTTTCTGTAGCAGTTTGCTTATCTACAATTTTCGTATTTTTGAGAGAAGGTTTGGCAGCCACAAATTTGCTGTAAGTTTAAATAGCAGCACTGTTGTGTGTCAACCTGTTTATTTTTTGCCACAAAGGTTTTTTTTTTTTATATGACTTTGCAAAATGTATTCTAATCAAGTGACATTTTCAATGCTCTGTGAAGCACTGACACAACATACTTCTGCTTTGTTATATGTATATTAGACATGTAAGATTCGCACCCATTTTCTGAAAAACATTCTCTACATAAAATTGTATGGCATTATAAAAAAATATATATATTCAAAAATACCAATATGGTGCTTTACACACCAACCAGTTTCAGATAAGGTGCCTGAAGGTCACATGGAAGCTCGAAATGCCTTCATCTTATCTGGAAATCAGTTGACTAATTTCTTATGATGTTTAAGAGTGTGAAATTTGCTCGTCGGCCTACTATTTATGATATGCATCTTGTTAAAATGCTATAAACAAAACAAGTCAATTCATTTATAATATTAAAAGCCCTTTCATATGTTTTCATATGCTATGTTTGCAATGTCTAACCCCCCTCCCTTTTTGTTGTTTAAATCCCATGATGTTCTCGAAAAAAAAGTTGTTTAAATCTAAAACATTGTCATATTTTTGCTTATAGTCCTTCCTCTTTGGAGCATGGATTCTCTCTGCTTTTATGGACTTGTTGCTGATAGAGGCTCTTCGCTTCATGTTTAATCTTAAAGTGGATGTTCTTCCAGCTGGACTGTGAGTGACACGCGTTTCTACACCATTTTAACAGTTAGTCTTTACAAACCGTTAGATTTTTTCAACAGTATTGCCACTCACATTTACAGTATGCTGTAAGCACAAAACGTATTAATCCCTGCAACACTTTATGTATGTGAAAGCGCAGGTCTTTCCTGTGGAACAAACGTCAACTTCCCTTTTATACATTGTATTTTAGATTTACTTTCTTGTCTCATTGTATTGTTGTGAAAGTATTCTTTACTAGCATCAAAACTAGATCTTACCAGTTTATGAAAGCAATACGTGTTGAAATGGCAAGGTCTTGTGAAAGTAAAGTACTAACCTTATTTCAAGTTATTTCCTTTTGAGCTACTAGCTTTTAGACTCTTCTTAATGAGAGACTGGCATAGAGTGGTTTCCTTTTTTAATAAGAAAATTGATAAAACTTGATGATCTTGCCATCTTTCTAAGAACTCAGTCAATCAAAAAAAGTTGTTAAAAGTTTGATGAAGTGTCAGAAACGTTTTCACAATCAAAGCATATTTTTGATAGTTCAATAACTTTATTTGGCAACTTTTAAAACTTAGGAATGATTTATTTATGTATGTGCAAACCATTAACTGTTCTTAAATGAATAGTTCACCCAGAAATAAAACTGTACTCATCCTCATGTCATTCCAAACCTGTGACTTTTCATCTTCTGGGAAACACAAAAGAAAATAGTTTGAAGAATGTTGGTAATCAAACTATTTTGGTGACTATTGACTTCCATTGTAAATAAAAATAAATAAATCCATGTTTCATAAAAGAAAGGAAGTCATATAGTTTAGAACGAGTAAATATTGACAGAATATGAATTTTTGGTGAACTGACCCTTCAACAGTCATGTTTTGAATGAAAAAGTCAACGTTTACTTCATGGACTATAGTCTTTTTGCAGCAAGTATTTTTTTCTTTCTCCACTTTGATGCCAGTGTCTGTCAAGCGTCCATCTTTTTCATGTTTGAAGTGTCTGTGTGCGGTTTAAAATCTGGAGACACAAGTTGGCTGTGAATTTCTTTGCCTTGATCTTGGCTTTTAAGTCTCAAGTTCGGCCCCACATACTGTATGTGTTTGTTATCACTTTTCATCACCTTTTGTTGGCAGTTGTTTTGCTGATCTTCTCTAACTGTTTTCATTGATATTCCAGTGTTGCGGCGTGTGCCGAGCACGTTGCCTGTGCCTGAACTTTCAGGCGAGGTTCTTCCAGCACTAGAGAAGTGGGTGCCAACCTGCCACTTCATCATTCTCATCAGCTTCTGCTTGTAGCCTTTACATGCAAAAAAGTAAACAAAGGGATCCAGGCATGAATTTAAGTTCATAAGGCACACTGTAATATGCAGGGATATCTGAAAGGACTGTAGCTCCATGCAGTCCGGATTATAGATAATTTTTCGGATCATGTATTGCAGAATGTCTAGATGGTATGGGCTGAAACACACCACAAACACAAATACCACTCCTGCGATCACTCCTCTTGCTTTTTTGGTCCGTCCAGAACGTTCTGTCAGCCGGTTCGACTTTGCTGCTAGATTTAGTTTACGGGTCAATATAGAGTAGCAGGCGATGATTGTCACCAGTGGGACTCCAAAGCCTAAGACTACCCCAACAATCAGCCAGTAGGGCAGCCCTTTGATAAGGCCCTCAAAATTAGGGTATTCCATACAGGTGGTGTAGTTGTTATGCTCCGTTTTGGTTAAGTTAACGGTCAGGAGAGGCAACGTCTGGGCAAACACCAGCAGCCATATGGCCAAACACACTAATCGGGCATTTTTCACTTTTCTAAATTTCGTCAGCTTCAGAGGAAACACCAGTGCCACAAAACGATCGATTGCCAGACAAGTCATGAAGTTTATTCCAGCATAGCAGTTCAAGTAGAAGAGCAGTGCTATGGCTTTGCATAGTCCTTCCCCCAGGGGCCAGTGGAAGCCAAGGCCGTAGTAAACCGCTCGTAGGGGAAGCGTCAGGCAGAATAGGATATCAGACACTGCCAGGTTGGCGGAATAAAGCGTGATGGAATTAAGTTTGGTGATGTTGAAGAAGATCACATGAAGAGCCAGAGCATTGCCTAAAAGTCCCACTGGACATATGATGGAATAGGCCAGAGGTATGAGAATGTGGGCCACTTCGCGATGGTCATACAAGTTGGTGCAATTGCCATTTTGCTCTAAATTCTGCCTCATCTTAGTTATATAGGAGAAGTCACTGCAGAGAGAAAGTCAAATGATTATTTGAATGCATTTATTTGATCAAAAATACAGTAAAAAATTTACATTATAAAATTCTCATTTTATAATAACTGTAATCTATTTTAAAATGTGATTTAAGGCAAAGCTGCCATCACTCCTTTCTTCAGTGTTACATGATCCTTCATAAATCATTATAATCTGCTGATTTGATGCACAAGTAACATTTCTTTTTGTTATCTATGTTCAAAACCGTTGAAATCTTGTGTAAACATTGTAACTTTATTATAAAGGGACATTATAGTGTCTTTACTGTCACTTCTTATTAATTTAATTTGTCCTTGATGGAAGTAATAATTTGTTTAAAAAGCCTTTGAATGGTTGTGTACATTTTTACTATGTATAGTATTCTGTTCTCAATATTATTGATTGTAGTAAGTATGTGTAGAGTCTGTAGTTTTTAAGCTATTTCCCTTTTTCACTTGAGGCTTGTTTCGCTTCCACGTTTCTGTTACGCTATGTTATGACTACCTTAAATGAGCATTTAAAATACAGTTTTTATTTATTTTTTTATTTGTTTTGGTTTTACATTGTAAAACAGGACACACACCTTTGAAATTAAATATAATAACACTTTACAATAAAGTTCCAATTGTTAACATAAGTTAAGTACATTAGTTAATTTGAGCTAACCGTGAAAAATAGTACATCATAAATTAATCTTAGTAAATGTTAATTTCAGTATTTTACTAATATTATAAAAATAAAATTAACTTTTTTTTGCATCTGTTGACATTAATGGACCTGAGCTAACACAAACTAACAAAGAACGGTTGTATTTTTATTAATAGCTAATGTTAACAAAGATTAATAAAAACTAATAAAGGGATTGTAATGTTATTTAATTTTAGTTAATGCATTAACCAATGTAAAGTGTCACCATATAATCAAATATATAAAAATGTAGTCACTCATAAGCTTTTAGAAATATTTTAATATTTTGTTGTAGGCCATTGGGCACTGAAGAATAATAAATTAGCTTCACACATGGTCACCATAAAATTTGATTAAAAAAAACCTTTTCAGAAATATATATTTTTTAATGTTTGGGCTTAATTTAACATTTTTTATTAAACAATTTTCCAAAACGCACATATTTTCATTTCTTCTGCCCTATTTATCAAAAATTGAATGGAAATATTTACTTACCAGATAAGAGAGCAGATTTTCACTTAGATATTGGTGCTACTCTAAATCTATATATCTCACTTTTAAAGCAGCGTCAAAGGCAGCAAAACAGAGTTCAGCATCTCTTCCTGACGCTTTCTCACTGTCTGTTACTCTGTGCCTCTCTTTCCTCTTATCTCTCTCTCTTTCTAGCAGCGTGGTGGTGAGTCTGCTTAAAGAGATAGTTCACCCAAAAATGAAAATTCCGTCAGCATTTACAACAGTGTACAACAGGAGTGCTGTAGCCTGTAATAATTTGTTTTCTTCTGTTGAACACAAGAGAAGATATTTTGAAGACCGATGTTAATCATTGACTTATGGAAACATATGGAAAACATATGTAAATCAGTGGCTACCAGCAACTGTTCGTTTCTTTTGTTCAACAGAAGAAAGAAATTCAAACCGGTTTGAACCAACATCAAGGTGCGGACATGATGACAGATTATTCTGTTTTGGGTGAACTGTCTCTTTAACTCTATATGGAGAAGTGAAATTATCTTGTGACTATCATTGAAACATCTAGATATGTTTTACATCAGACATAATAGTTACCGTTGGTCTGTATTGAATCCGTTTAGTTTCTTACATCACATAGTGTTCAGTGTGGCTCAGTGGTAGAGCATTGCGTCAGCAGCGCAAAAGGTTGTGGGTTCGATTCCCAGGGAACACATGTACTAAAGTAATTGTATAACCTGAATGCAATTGTAAGTCGCTTTGGATAAAAGCGTCTGCTAAATGCATAAATGTAAATGTAATAGACCTAGTTTGAGACAACTTGTCATTCTTCTCAAATGGTTGATAAACCATATTCTGCATTTTGTAATTGTTGTGTCATTGTATGTCGTAATAAGAATCTGATGTTAATCTGATTTTCTCCATCATGCCTAAAAACTGCTTTACAGAGACTTTGCTATCGATTACCTTTGTTAATAGATAAATTCTTAAACTGATAAATTGTCATTGAAACATCCTACTACTAAGTACCCTTTTATTTCCACATTTATATAATACTATGTGAAGTGTTTTTGAAGTAACTAGAAAAACAAGTGACTTTTTACATGACATTGGAAAATAATGATTAAGGAAAGGAACAGAATGTAAAGAAATTGTAACTTTCTACTTAACGGCATGTAATAGCAGGCTCTATTACATGATTTATTTGCACATTCACACATTTTCATTCTGTATTGTCACCTGACAGCAAGGTTGAGGATTTACTTGACTTTTCCTTCTGTTTCTAACTCTCTTCATTTTCTCTGTCTTTCTCAGACTGGGCCCAGTCTTTGCTCTCTTCGTGCCTTTCTACAGCTCCATCCCACGTGTTCAGGTCACTCAGCTTCTCGGCCACGTCTCAATCACAAACAAGTCTCTGACGTACATTGTGGGCGCACAGGTGACCTCACACTGCCTTCACAAATCATTTTCACATTAGTTTCCTGTACTTCTTTAAGGTTGTCCACTTTCTAGTTTATCTCAGAAGCTACACAGAAAAAGTAAAAGTCATTGCTGCTTGAGAATGAGATCTTAGGATAGTAAGTGACATTCACTGACACTGACACATCTTTTGACAAATAAGTGAAGACAAAACATGAGGTTCAAACAGCTGAAACGTGCAGTTTTTTTTTCTCTTCTTAAAAACACCAGATATTTGTTGCAAGAGTAGAAACCACAGATAAAATGTTTGTAGGATGAACAGAGACAAGTCATGAGAATCTTTTGCACCTGAGAACATATACATTGTGGTCTCGAGCTCTGGTCGGGTTTAGAGCTGATTTGAGATATCAGCGATAATAGATGAAGTTGCATACTTGCTCTTTAGAAAAACAGACAAGGGTAAATGACTTTTTACCTTTTACCATCACAGTCTTTTCAGTCATGCATTCACAAACATACCCATTTACACTAACCAATGTAATTTAATCTTGTACTAATAGATAATTCATTGGGTTTCATTAAATAAATGTTCATATTGTTGTTCCACTCTTGCAACAAATAAGATGTTTGTTTATATCAAACACTTGTTTATGGATGATTTATTGAGTTTGCGTTACTGGTTTGTAATGCTTCAAAGATGCTTTGTGGATGTGAAAGTGCTTTCTTTGCATAGTTATGAATTTCTGTTGTTTTTCTTTTGTTCTGCTATCTTGTCATCAGCTCCTGACCTCAAGTACCTACATGTGGGTGGTTGCTTGCAGTGGACTAGTAAGTACAAGGTTCAAGGTTTGTTTTATTCGTTACATACTCAATTATACGGGATATAATCAGTTGTGAAATGTAAGTCAGGTCAGCTCAATGGACAGTGCAAAATATTTAACACAACACAACAGTATATATATAAATATAGGTAAAAAATAAAAATTAGAAGAAGAAATAAAGAGTAAAATGTGCAGTAAAATAAAATGTGCTATACAGTGTACTGTGGACTTAATAAATAATAATAAAAGCAGGGATGTGCAAGAAATGTAAAGAAATGTAAAGGGGCTCAATTAAAATTGCATCATGTTTCCTTTTTTGCATCTGTAATGGTCTTTAGTAAGAATGATTACATGTTTGTGGTGACATTCAATACAACCTACAATCAAATAACAAGATCCACTGATCTGAGAAGTCACTGTACCTATGCAAATGAAAAGAGTTCACTAGGTTAAAGCTACCAATACTACCACTAGGTTAACGATTTACCATTAGAGCATTCAGTGATGGTGGTTTCCAGTAGGAAAAGATAAATAAAGATGAAAATACTATCATTTTCATGTTGTTCCAAACCTGTACAACTTACTTTCCTCTGTGGAACACAAAATAGTATATTTTGAATAAATAACTACTTTTGTCATCACAATGTTTAGCTCATGGGGTCTGAATTAACTTTGTACCCCATTGTCTTTAAAAAAAAAATATGATTCAAATTATCTTTTTTGTGTGATTCTAGAATGAAGAAAGTCAAACAGGTTTGCATTTTTAGGTGAAATATCCCTTTTAGAGTGACCACCCAGTCATCGCATAGAGGACTGCAAATTATGTAATAGATTTTAGTAGGTTTTTGTGTCTTTTAAATTGATCAGAAAGCATGTTGTATGCTCTAATGGTAAAAACATCTTTATGGCAACGTTAAAGACCTAGTTAACTTAACTGGATAACCTCTGCAGCAGTAGCAGAGACTGCTCCGATTTTCATTTCCATCGTAACTTCTCAGATTGGTGGGTCACACTTTATGATTATGGTAAACATAATTAAATGTTGTTTGAAAAATTAAATTGAAATACACTGATTTAGGCAAGAAATTGTTTCATGAATGTCTATTGAAGTCTATTTCATGCAGGTGCCTATTTTGAGCATGCATTACCAACTCTTATCTTCTTAAATAGGGAAATACCAACTCTCGAAAGCAGCTGGCCAAACTCCCAATGAATTAACATAAAAACTGTTTCTAGAGTGTCTTATTGCATGCTGTAGTTCCTCCTATTCATAGCAATACATGTGAACACTCTTGGGTAATGTACAGTCTTTGACGCTGTTTTCGAAGCTTTTCATTTTAAAACAGGAAATTGGGTCAGAAGACTTTTTTTTTTACTTCTAAAATGAATGCTGTAGTGTTTTGTTTTAATCCTGGCACACAAAAAATGCATGGTTTGCTAATTCAGTTTGTGGTATCAGAAGAAAAATTCTCATTTTAAAGAACATGGGCTCTGTTAGCAAAATTAAATGCCAATGCTTTTTAGTCAAATATTTGTGTCAGCTTTTAGAAGTACACTTACATATATTGTAGATGGCTTCAAAGCTTATAGCCATGGTCTAAAAGCAACAAAGATCTTTTGATTAGAAAGTCCCTTTAATCTGGCTCCCTGTAGATTTGTCTTACAAGGCTTACATGGTATTTCTAAAAACACTTGTGTTCGGTGTAGACACTGTTACTGTCGTGGTGTTATGTTAACCTCTCCTGTTAAAATCACTCTGTTCCAGATCGCAGGCATGTTGTATTACAGTAATAAGCTAGCAGTCCAGAAGTTCTTACGTGTGCCGGGATGGGCAGCCAGATGTGGTTCGGTGATCCTAGAGCCGGTCTTCTCTGATTCTGAGCCCACTGCAGAGGCGCCGCTGGGGATGGGCGCTACTTTGGACATCCAGAGACAGCAGAGGATGGATATGCTGGACCAGCAACTGCTCCTGTCTCAGCTGGAACACCTCAGGAGAAATGCACAGCAACAACAGGCTCAGGTACTTCTACAATACTTTTATTCTGAACTACCGGGGTGACTACCTTATAGTATTTTAGTTATTTGTCCAGACTTTTAGTCATTAGGTTATTCTACAACCCCCTCAAATGACAGAGAAGAACTAGCCTTGCCATGAATGGCATACAGCTTACTCCTTTCAAAGGTCAGATGAACATCTCTTACGGCCAAGGTTTAGAACATTTGTTCTTTAATATTTTGAGTCTAAACCCATGTTGTCCAAAACTAATGAGGCAAGAATATTCCCTCAGTGTATTTACTGAGGGAAAAAAAAAAAGTGTATATCTGGTTTTAGCATTTTAATTGTTTAATTATTTTTATCTACTAAAATGATGAATTATGGGGATATTAATTTAATTCGTAGAAATGTATTAATTAGTCATTTTAAGTCCGGTTGTGTTATTGTCAGAATCAAAATCTCTTTTATTCGCCAGTACTTGTTATTCAGTGTTGGCGAGTGACTAAGTAGAGAGGTTACTATCTCAGCTACATCTTTCAGATGTCTGACTTGTATTGCTGAACTTTTATTACCAGGATTTTCCCTGTAATAAACCTTCAGCTGTTTTTAGTTCACAAATTGGTTTCAGACTGACAAAAATAATGATTCACTGATTCGAGTTCTATGTCCCATGTTTTCGGCTTGTTTATGCAAATTACTATTTGAGTGAATGATGCTTTTATATAGAGCTTGATTGTGTATTGATGAACACCCAAAGCTCTTTACAATCATGTGGGTATCTCTGAACCACCACCAGTGTGCAGCATCCACTTGGATGATGTGACGGCTGCCACAGGACAACAGCGCCAGTGCGCTCACCACACACCAGCAAATAACACATTTGTGTTATAATTAGTATTATAGGTGTTTTTCTTGTATTTGTTCTTGTAAGTTTACCTGTTTAGATTTTATACAGTCACCTTAGTTGTGGTCTGCTTTTTCAAAATGGCAGTTTATGAAATAATTTAATTTTTTTATATATTCTAAATGGTTTTGAAGAGGTTTACATTTCAAAGTTTTAAAGTTATGTATGGATATGTTCACATAGTATTGGATTACAACAAGCCATGCTGTTTCTGGGGAAAACCATGATGGAGGTCTGCTTACATTTCCAGAGATGTTTTCCACAGATGAGATGTAGACATCAAAACTGCAACGAGTCCGCTAGCTCCGTTTCTGTATCTCTGTCACTCTGGTTGGACAAGATGTTCAGTGATATGTCTTGTTTTTCAGCTTTTTTCCATTTATTTTCTCTCAATGTTTCTGAACAAGAGGAAGTTAATGGTTTCCTGTGTACAAGCGCAGACAGCCACATGGTTTCATCACGGATACCTGATTAAAGCACAGATAATTTTGCCCTTGATATAAAATGTAACTGAAAATGAGAAAAGCTGTTATTTTCTGAAAATGACATGGACAATTAGCATAAGACAATCACTTTTTCTCTCATGTTTAAAGTTCTGTGTGTAGCTATGAATAAGGCCTAGAGTATGTTAATCATTGTAGTTGATAAAACTGATTATGAATATGAAATAGGGATAATGCTTGCCGGTTGTTCAGTTTTTATTTTATATATATTTTCTGAATATGGAGAGAGACAGAAATCACTAATGTTACAAAAAAGCTACCTCCACTGGACTACAATATGATAAGATATAACAGCTTTCCTGTAGCTCAACTGGTAGAGCATGGCGCTAGCAACGCTAAGATCATGGGTTCGATTCCCAGGGAAAGCAAGAGCTGATAAAATGTAGAAACTGTAACTTGAATGCAATGTAAGTCGCTTTGGATAAACGCGTCTGCTAAATGTAAATGTAAAAAAATGTAAAAGATATAGAAATACACAGCAAGACACACTTAAAATGTTAGGCGGTTTTGAAAGGAAAAGGGATGATTTTGATTATGAGGATGCATGAATTTAAAAATAATAATGTTCACATTTATAATACACTTTATGTGAGCATTTATAATAAACACTGCAAAATTCCATAAAAATAGGAATTGTCAAATTTTATTCCATGTTAACATTCCTGTTATTAATTCAACAGACAGGTCTCCTGAATTGGAACAGATTCTTCCCGACTCTAAGGCACAGAGGACAGAACCAGCACCATGAGGGTCCCCAGCCACAACAGCCCCCCAATATGCACCTGCCGGATGACATCGCTGTGGCTGAGGAGCAGGTGAGATCATATGATTTTGGTCTTTTAATTAAAATCATTGCAGATTTTGGTCTTTATCTCAGATTATTAAAGGGGTACTCCACCCCAAAATGAAAATTTTGTCATTAATCACTAGGGATGCACCGAAATTAAAGTTCTTGGCCGAAGCCGAACAAAATGAAACACTGGGGCCGAAAACCGAACACTGTTTAAAAAAAAAATGTATCCCCCATGTAGGCCTATTTTGCAATTTTTTTCACTATTGCATAATTTAAATAGCCAAAGTCTGCTTTTTACTCTTTTGTCCTGCTTTACAAAAAGAATCTAAATTAAATTAACACTGACCATTTTTATACATCCTATCAGACATTATACCAACAAAGCACAATTTAACTTAAAATTAATAAGTTAGTAAAATAATATTTTTGGGCCATTTTTGAGACCCCCATTCTTGAATCAGGCTTGTATTTTTTTCTGTACAAATAAATGCATCCTTGCTGAGCAGAAGAGACTTCTTTTAAAACATTAGAAAATATTACAGATCCCAATTTGAACATTATTGGTGAATGTTATAGTAAATGTATTAATACAGCTGTTGTAGGCTAATTATTTATATCATTATTATTGTCTTACTTTTTATTTTATTTTACAGAACAAGAGTAAAATTACAATACTAACATTTATGAACGTTGATGGTGCTTTTATTTTGGCGTAAATATGCAGGAACCAGGAAGACCTCAGTGCTTATGTTTGTTAACCACAGCATGCAGATATTTCTCAGATATATTTCATTACGAATTTGGGAAGATGTTTGTCACACGTATCACATTGTCACACGCCTTTAAAAAAATTATAAAATGAGCAAATGATGAGTAAGTGTTTCAGCGCAGAATTTCCTCGCGCTTTGGACTTTGAACCCTGGCGCCGCGAGCTCGTGCAGCGCTGTTTGAATACATGCCATTCGTGCGTGTTTTAGAAAACATAACATTCTGTAGTTTATTTGCTAATCCATTTCACGATTTCAATCATCACAGTAACCAGCAACAACCACTATGGCAAGCCGTTTTAAGATGTAATCTATAAGCCGTACTAGTATCTATTTTCATGCCAGACAACCACCCCTTCCTCTTCTCATCGGAGAGATGAGAAGCAGCGCTAAGCAGTCTCTCGCTGTCTGTGTTTCGGGCTTGTAATGATGTCTGCGTCTCTCTCTCTCTCATACAGTTTTAAATGCTTCCACACTGTAGACGTGTTTGCTGCATTAGTGCTCGCCTCTATTTGATCACGTAACGTCATTGTTCGGTACAAATTATTCGGTCTTTTCGCTTATTCGGTCGAACACTGAAATTAGTTTTTGTTCCTATTTTCTGCAGAACAATTTAGGTTGCCAAACATTCGGTGCATCCCTATTATTCACATATCCGCATGTCTTTCCAACTCCATAAAGGCTTTGTTCGTCTTCGGAACACAAGAAAAGAATGGATGGCAGATGGAACACACACCAGGGAAGTCCATCTGTCATTAGTGGTTCCATCTGAATTGAACAGCCTACGCTCCCCGCATCCGCCTCAATGCAACGATGCATATTCTACATGTATGCACGCTTTGATTTTAATGCAAATAGCGCATCCTTGCGTTGAGGCGGACGCAGAAGAGCGTACGCTGTTCAATTCAGATTGAACCACTGATGGCAGATGGACTTCCCTGGCGATTCTTTTCTGGACCGCGACAGTTTTATTTACTTGGCAGTCAATGGGACAGTCACAAGCCTCCAGGTTTTTATCTTAAATTGTGTTCAAGACAAATAAAGCTTTTATGGAGTTGGAATAACATGCGGGTAAGTGAATAATGACAACATTTTCATTTTGGGGTGAAGTAACCCTTTAAAGGGATTCATTTAAAATGAGCTGAAAATGTATACTCGTGCAGGCCTTCCAATATATAGATGAGCTTGTTTCTTCATCAGAACAGAAGAGGAGAGATTTAGCATTACATCACTTGCTCACCGAACATCACATTCATTGCAAAGGATTGGTTTGTAAGGCAGTGATATAATGCTACATTTCTTCAAATCTGTTGTGATGAAGAAACAAACTCATCTACAACTTGGATGGCCTGTGTGAGTGTACATTTTCATTTTAGTGTGAACTATTTATTCAGTTCCACCTTCTCTTTGTTCAGCATCATGGGTTGCTAGATTGAACATAATTTTTTTGCCATTTACTAACTTGATACAATGCTGTTATCGCCAGATTGCAAGATTAATGGAGATGGGTTTCTCAAGGATGGATGCCCAAGAGGCTCTCAGAGCCTCTAATAATGACATTAACATTGCAACAAACTTTTTACTTCAGCACTAAGATTTAAATAAATCGAAGATGACTGGGAGGACAAGGAGAATGAGTTTTTTAACGTCTATAAGATCACCAAGTTGAAAGGATTTAAGAACACAACACTGGTGTCATAACTACACCTGCTGGAAGAAGTTAAGAGCGCTGATACATAACTCAGAGGAGCTGATGATGTCACTTCCTTTCTGACTAGACAGTGTGGCGCTCCTGCTGCTGTGTCTTGCAGTGCTGCAAGGGGTTGACTTGCAACTGCAACCCTCTCTGGTCCACAGGACAGAGCCAACATGGTGGACAATTATACATTGTGTCTCAGGGCTTGTGCCATTTGGCATCATCCTTGAACCTACATCGTCAAATAATTAAGAATTCTATAAAATATTGATAAATTATTAAACCCTGTGTTGTTTTGCTATAAATAAACTGAATGGAAGTCTTAATGGAATAGTTCATCCAAAACTGTACTTATTGTTCTTGTGTTGTTCTTAAGCTGTGGTTTTCAGTCTTCAATGGAACACAAAAGAGGATGTTTAGAATGCCATGGCTGCTCTTTTACATATGATACAGGGAGAGAGTGACTAGTAGCTGGCAAACTCCAAAATAAAGAACTATAAGATACCATAAAATTAGTCCGTATGATGTTTGTGTTTACTATAAATGAGTTTAAGTCATAATGAGTCCCTCTCTTTTTCTGTGGTTGCATATATATATATATATATATATATATATATATATATATATACACACACATGCTTAACAATTCTATAAACTATAGCTTTACAGGTTCTCGAATCTAAAAACGGGATATGAGATCTGTGGCAGAGGCCAAAATTTAATTTCGGTTTGTTCCTCATGCAAAAGCTCTCATATGAATTTTGATGCTTTTTTATAGACATCATTTTGTTGTGTGGAAAAGAGCAGCCTGAACATTCTTGAAAATATCCCTTATCGTCTCAGTATTTTTGTGTTCATAAGATAAAGAAAGTCATATGGTTTTTGGAATGGCATGAGGGTGAGTAAATGATGACAGAATTATTTTTGGGTTAAATTTTTATTTTTTTTTTAAACTTAAAGGGCTAGTTGTATGGTGGTGTATTTAAAGCACACCTGGATTAAGTGGTTTAATTGAATTCAGAATAAAAACTAAGACACATTTGGGAAACTGAAAGCACGAGACGTAATATTCTGTCAAAGCCTCCGAATTTTATATTTGATTATTATTTTAAATTAAGCAGAAACACATTTTGACATTGTTATTGTTTGACTTCGGTGTCTGAAAAGCCTAAAATAGTGCCATGACTTTTATAGTGGCATGTTGAAAAATAAACAAGTGGCGCTTTCATGCCATAGTCATCCAGTTGGAAAGATTTGTTATTTTATGATTCTTAGAAACTTTGTCTGCACAATTTTACACAAGCTTCAGTCTGGATCCAACCCTTAAATGATCTGAGATGATGAACACCTGAGAAGAGATGATGAAAACCCTCGGAGGACCTCAGAGGAAGCCAACCATCAGCGATTATACTGAATTAACCATATTTTGCCACAAGTTAATTATATTGAGTTTCTACAATATAAATCTATTTTCTGTGAAGTTGCTTTGCAACGATTGTATCGTAAAAACGCTATACAAATAATCTTGAATTGAATTGAACAATGAAAATGGATAATATTCAGAGCATCTCTATCTTTGTGTTTATCGGCGAGTGGGACAAAAAAGTTTTAACGGCATGATTTCTCTGTAATACAAAAAGACAAGATGAAATATTGTTTTAACTCTTATTAAAGGGATAACAAGAGTGTTGATTCCCATAACTGGCATTACAGTTATATATTTAAAGAACATAGCCATTTAAATATAAATAATGAGATTATGATGTTATATGCTAATACAATTTTGTTCATGTGAATGTTCTCTTGTTTATGATGCAAAACAGTGTTTGATTTTGTGTCCAATCAAGTGGTATTTAAAATAAAAAGGTTATATAAATAATTGTTCTGACTCCCAGAAAAGCACTGTTCCACCCAAAAGCTCAGCACTCCTGACACTTTTAATGCTCAAAAAGTAGCTCTACATTGGGTGAGTAAATTCTTTAATATGGTCTTTTGATAATAACAGTAATAATAACCGTTTTGGTTGCTCTTTTCTCTTCATCTTAGAAAAAATGCCTTTCAGTATTTTTGCACATTAAGATGGAGTTTGAAATTAAACCTTTAAAAAAAAAAACTAAACTCATTCTGTAAACCACCAGACTAGACTTTTAACAATCACTCAACCCAGTGGAGAAGTCTGGAGTGTGTGAGTATGTTTTGTATCTAAAGCTTACCCCATGCTTTCAACAGATGCTAGCCAAAACAATACAATGTACAGTGACCCTGAACACACATCTGTACCTTTACTAAAATCTACCTCTTTTAAATCTGTTGTGCTGTCTAATGTCACAAGAACATTAAACATGTTGTAGCTACTCTTAAATAATAGACAAATGTCCAGCTTTAACAGTAAAAATAATTAAACACCGATCACGTCATGTAACTCTGCATCTTTATTATTTGTGTACAATGCAAGAAATATAGGCTTCTTTGAAACTTATAACCATGTCAAGCAATAGATGGCAGTGTTTCACTTATACTGTACAGCACTGAACAAAAGACAGAATACAGCTAGTAAACTGTTTGATTAAAAGAGCCAAATATAAAGACACAGCCTGTTTTATTTTAAAATTATGTAGTTATTTAGTATGATTTAAACTTTTAAATAAGAAACAGAAGGAATTATAAAATACTATTAATGAAAAACAGAAGTGTATGTGGATAAATGGCAACAAGCTATGAACGATAATACAAAAATAAATAAACAAATGGTGACGCTGTAATTTAACTTAACTAATTTGACCTGTATATTGCTTCTGACAATACTTTCCAAAGCAAAGTTGTGTCTTACAAAACCCCAATCCAAAGCCAACGGAAAGCATATCTCAAAACTGAAGAAAACCTTTGAATTTAACTCCTTTTTTCCAACAATAGCTTTTATTCTTTTGAACTAAAGCTATATTAATGCTACAGAAGTTTAGTGTTGTACTTCGGGTGAGTGATATCTGATCAATTGTAGTGTGCAGGTTGTTTACTCTGGTGAAGTAGTCATAACAGACAGTAAAGGTTTTGGTTACAGGTCTGTCAGTCCTGACCTTTAAGGACATTCTTGGATTCAGTGGTCAGAACTGAAAGGTTAAAGTGGTTTTGTTAATGTCATGCTTCAGTAAATGTAAAGGGATTTATGAAATGACACTGTGAAGTAGCCAGGAATATTTGGGAGAATGAACACCGGAAAAGCAGCTTAAAGCAAGGAGTCAAAGTCGAAGTCATTTGTACAATATCTGAATCTTTTGCTTTTAAAATTGTTTCATTTCATCCACCACACATTTCTACCTGTGTTCAGTTGTTTTCATAAATCGCTCTGTTGCATAATATTATATTTTGTAACCTGCTAAAGCACACAGATTACATTCAAGTTCCGATTTGGAGGAATTAATGTAGAGTAAAGGAATGTTTATATAGTAAAGCAGTCAGACTGCAGTTTATTTACAATGTGTTTTTGTTCCATTTAAACATGGACCTTAACTATTCCTATATACAGGTGCATCTCAAAAATTAAAATACCGTGAAAAGGTCAATATTTTTTGTCACTTATTTCAGAAAGTGAAACCCATATATTACATAGATTCATTACAGATAGAGTGAAATATTTCACTTTATTTCTTGAAATGTTGATGATTATGGCTTACAGATAATAAAATCCCAAAATCCAGTGTCTCTGAAAATTTGAATATTACATAAGATCAATAAAAAAAGGATATTTTAAACAGAAATGTCAGGCTTCTGAAAATTATGTTCATTTCTATGCACTCAATACTTGGTTGGGCCTCCTTTTTATGAATTACTGCATCAATGCGGCGAGGCATGAAGGTGATCAGCCTGTGGCACTGCTCAGGTGTAATGGAAGCCCAGGTTGCTTTGATAGTGTCCCTCGGATCATCTGCATTGTTGGGTCTGGTGTCTATCATCTTCCTCTTGACAATACCCCATAGATTCTCTATGGGGTTCAGGTCAGGCGAGTTTGCTGACCAATCAAGCACAGTAACACCATGGTCATTGAACCAGCTTTTGGTACCTTTGGCAGCGTGGGCAGGTGCCAAGTCCTGCTGGAAAATGAAATCATCATCTCTATAAAGCTTGTCAGCAGAAGGAAGCATGAAGTGCTCTAAAACTTCCTGCTAGATGGCTGCATTGACTGTGGACTTCAGAAAACATAGTGGACCAACACCAGCAGATGACATGGCCGCCCAAATCATCACTGACTGGAAACTTTACACTGGACTTCAAGCAACATGGATTCTGTGCCTCTCCACCCTTCCTCCAGACTCTGGGACCTTGATTTCCAAATAAAATGCTAAATTTACTTTCAACTGAAAAGAGGACTTTGGACCACTGAGCAACAGTCCAGTTATTTTTCTCCTTAACCCAGATAAGATGCTTCTGACGATGTTTCTGTTTCAGAAGTGGCTTTTCCTGAAGACATCTGAGCGTGGTGACTCTTGATGCACTGACTCCAGCTTCAGATCACTCCTTGTTAAGCTCTCCCAAGTGTTTCAATCGGCTTTGCTTGACAGTATTCTCAAGCTTGTGGTCATCCCTGTTGCTTGTGCACATTTTCCTTCCCAATTTCTTCCTTGAGTTCCTTCCAGTCAACTTTGCATTTAATATGCTTTGATACAGCACTCCTTAAACAGCCACCCCTTTCAGTAATGACCCTCTGTGACTTACCCTCTTTGTGGAGGGTGTCAATGATCGTCTTCTGGACCACTGCCAAGTCAGCAGTGTTCCCCATTATCGTGGTTTCAAAGAACAAGAGATACCCAGAATTTATACTCTATGGATGGTCATTCATCGACTTTCATGAGCTGTAATCATCAAAATTAAAACAAAAAACTTGTTTAATGTTTTACTTTACATGTAATGAATCTAAAATATATGAAAGTTTCACTTTTTGAAATAAGTTACAAGAAAAAATGAACTATCTTTATGATATTCAATTTTTTTTAGATATACCTGTATGTACTTGGCCAAAGATCAACATAAGTGGCAGAAATTGTAAATGACCTTTGCATTAAATGTGGAAAATTTGAGAGGGCAGTTCTCCTCTCTACTCCTTAAGTAGTAATAGAAGTCTCATGCATCGTGGAACCAGCCAGTCTTTGATAGTACATGTTCTACAGGCGTGATCTGTTCAGGAAACTGGAGGATTGGCACCATCTGGTGGCCTTATAGTATCCATCACTGTCAGAACCTTTCAGATGTCACATAACCCCACATCCTCATACTCTTTGTCAACCATCAGGACTCCTGTCAGGAGGCAATATGTCTGTCAGAGATCAGGCTTGTGGATAACAAAGTTCAGTTCTCAAATTTTAAGGAACCACCTGTTCACCCTTGTATTAATTCTGAACAGGGACGTAGCCATCATTTCAAAAGTGTGGGGACAGAAATGTTATAACTGTAATATATATATATATATATATATATATATATATGTATGTGTGCATGTATGTAAAATGTTACAATATAACATTTCTGTAATATATATAACCTGTCAGTCAAAAGTTTTTTGAACAGTAGGATTTTTAATGTTTTATAAATACGTCTCTTCTGTTCACCAAGCCTGCACTTATTTGATCAAAAATACAGCAAAAGTATTTTTAACTAAAAACAACTGTTTTCTATTCAAAATATTTTAAAATGTAATTGATTTCTGTGATCAAAGCTGAATTTTCAGCATCATTATTCCAGTCTTCAGTGTCACATGATCTTCAGAAATCATTCTCATCTATTTTTATTCTGCTCAAGAAACCTGTTTTAATTATTATTATCGTCAATATTTAAAACAGTTGAGTACATTTTTCAGGATTATTTGATGAATAGAAAGATCCAAAGATCAGCATTTATCTGAAATAAAAAGCTTTTGTAACATTATACACTGACTATACCATTCAAAAGCTTAGTCAGTATAATTTTGTTTTTAAAGAATTTATAGAAATTAATACTTTTATTTAGCAAGGATGCTTTAAATTGATCAAAGAGTGATGATAAAGACATTTATAATGTTACAAAAGATTTCAATTTCAGATAATTTCAGATAATAATAAATGGTTTTTTTTTGAGCAAATCAGAATATCAGAATGATTTCTGAAAGCTTGTGTGACTGGAGTAATGATGCAAAAAAAATTGCTTTGAAGTCACAATAAATTACATTTTAAAATATATCCAAATAGAAAACAGTTATTTTAAATAGTAAAAATATTTTAAAATGTTACTGTTTTGCTGTACTTTGGATCAAACAAATGCAGGTTTGATGAACAGAAGATGATTCTTTAAAAACATCAATCTTACTGTTCAAAAACGTTTGACTGGTAGTTTCAGCCCAATCTCACGGCAATTCGTACATATTTTATGAGGTGGCTAATTCGTACGACCTCCCTCATACAAATTCATAAGATTTTTGCTAAATTTTACGGATTTTACGAGTTGCCAATTTGTACGAATGACCTACACCTAATGTCAGACTCTGTCTCTCCGTGTCTTGTGTTTCCCCTCCTCTCGTGCCCATATTTGGCTGTTCCTGTCCTTGTTTCCTCTTTATTAGTTAATTAGTTCCCAGCCCTGTGTCCTTAGTTAATTAGTCCCCAGCCCTGTGTGTTCAATTACCTAGTTTAGTTCCCCTTTAAGAGCCCTGTGTTTCCCTGCATCTGTGTCCAGTCTTGAAGTCCTTTTGGTGTGTGTACCTGTGCTCCAGCGACCTCTGTGTTTCCAATAAAGTGTTTGAAGGAAGTTCCACGCCTCCTCGTTCCTGGTACCCCCGTACACCGTGACAGAAGACTGGACCCAAACAACTCATCCTCCTTCACGGCGATGGAGTTCGCCGCCTGCGTCCTCGCATTTAGCCGGCGGAATCTCTCCTTTGTGGAGTTCGCCGGGGAATTCTGCGGGCTCGCCACAGTGACGGAGTTGCACGACGCGGCCATCCTCCACCTGTTTCGGCTCAGGGCCTCTTACCATCACCCCATGGATCTCCCAGACACCACGGGATTGTGTTGGAGAGAGGGTATCTACCGGTGTCTGGGAAGTTTCCGGTCCCGAGTCGGAACCAGCCCTCTGGTGTCTCCGCTGGCCCCGCCCAGCTTATCTTCGTCTCCGCTGGTCCCATCCAGCTCGTCTTCGTCTCCGTTGGTCCCATCCAGCTCACCTTCATCTTCGCTGGTCCCTGCCAGCTCGTCTTCGTCTCCGCTGGTCCCGCCCAGCTTGCCGTCATCTCCGCTGGCTCGGTCCAGCTCAGCGCTTCCCGAGCGCCCTCCAGTGCCCGCTCCTCGCCAGCGCCCTCCAGTGCCCACACCTCGCCAGTGCCCTCCAGTGCCTGCACCTTGCCAGTGCCCTCAAGTGCCAGTACCTCGCCAGAGCGCCCCCGAGAGTCAGCGGCACCCGAGCGCCCCCGAGAGTCAGCGGCACCCGAGCGCCCACGAGAGTCAGCAGCACCCAAACGCCCACGAGAGTCAGCGGCACCCGAGCGCCCACGTGAGCCGACAGGGTCCGCTCCGGTCCGGGAGCCCACGGATTCCGCTCCGTTCCGGGAGCCCACAGTTCCGCCTCCGTGGAGCCACGCATTCCGCTCCGTTCCGGGAGCCGCATTCCGCCTCCGAGCCCACGCATTCCGCTCCGTTCCGGGAGCCCACGATTCCGCTCCGTTCCAATTCCTCTCCGTTCCGGGAACCCACGCATTCCTCTCCGTTCCGGGAGCCCACGCATTCCGCTCCGTTCCGGGAGCCCACGCACTCCGCTCCGTTCCGGGAGCCCATGCAGTCCGCTCCGGTCCGGGAGTCCACGCATTCCGCTCCGTTCCGGGCGCCCACGCTGTCCGCTCCGTTTCGGGAGCCCCTGCTGGTCCCGTCCGGCTCTCCAGAGCCCCGGCTGGCTCCGTCCAGCTCTCCAGAGCCCCCGCTGGCTCCGTCCAGTTCTCCAGAGCACCCGCTGGTCCCGTCCAGCTCTCCAGAGCCTCTGCTGGCCGTCCAGCTCTCCAGAGCCTGCTGGTCCCGTCCGGCTCTCCAGAGCCCTGCTGCTCTCCAGAGCCCCTGCTGGTTCCGTCCGGCTCCCCAGAGCCCTTCCTGAGAGGAAGAGTCTCCCCAAGATTGGGGGCTACCACCATGGAGGCCGCCCAAGCTCCCGCTCACCATGGCCTCCTGAGTCCCGGATCCACCGGGCCACCCAAGCTCCCTGCTGCCATGGCCTCCTGAGTCCCGGATCCACCATGGTCTCCCGAGTCCCCTGACCCGCCATGGCTCCCAGTACGGGCGCCGCCCTGGAGGCCTCCTGTCCTGTCTCCGTGTCCCTTAAGGCCTCCAGAGCGCCCACCCCCCTCCCCGTTGGATGGTGTACGGTGCGGTACGCACCGTTCGGGAGGGGGGAGTAATGTCAGACTCTGTCTCTCCGTGTCTTGTGTTCCCCTCCTCTCGTGCCCATATTTGGCTGTTCCTGTCCTCGTTTCCTCTTTATTAGTTAATTAGTTCCCAGCCCTGTGTCCTTAGTTAATTAGTCCCCAGCCCTGTGTGTTCAATTACCTAGTTTAGTTCCCCCTTTAAGAGCCCTGTGTTTCCCTGCATCTGTGTCCAGTCTTGAAGTCCTTTTGGTGTGTGTACCTGTGCTCCAGCGACCTCTGTGTTTCCAATAAAGTGTTTGAAGGAAGTTCCACGCCTCCTCGTTCCTGGTACCCCCGTACACCGTGACACCTAAGGTAGTTGGTAGTGTATAGGCAACTTACTTTTTTATTTTATTTCTAGCTTATAATTGGCTCATAAATTAGATACACTGCTGGACAATAACCAATAATAATGATTTGTTTCTATACTACAAACACCTTTTTGTCACATAATAAGGCAGACTATTTTCTATACTGTAATAAATGCTGTGTTAATTAGCACTGCATTGTTCATATAGCCTACTTTCTTTATTACCTGGAGATGACTCGGAAAAACATAACTAAACCATATATTGTTTAATCCAGCATATTTAATGTCTTCATGTTTCCAAATGTTTCTGTTTTTCTGTGAAAACAACTGTTTTCATACAGCGATAGCTGGAGCTTTTGTCCATATTAGGAGCTTCCTCCAGCTTTGTGTATGAATGAACACACACTGCATGAAATGAGTGTTTAGCGCTCCGTGATGTTCATCTCGCCTTATTCTGGGTCCGAATAAAACATCAGGTCATACACAGTCTATCTTGTGTCTTTAAATTTAAATCTATATTTATTCACACCGGCTCTTGAAAACTTCTATGTGAACACACTTGCCCGAGGAAAGGTGAGGGGGACGAATTTACGTGATATTAAAAGTGTGTGGTGGGGGGGGCACGTCCCCCGCGTGATCTAGGCCCCTGATTCTGGATGCTGCATCACCAGTTTATAGCCTACTATTAGCTTATATTCCTACAAGGGTGCGCTCTTTTTGAGAAGAAAATTGTTATACTTTTGAGTGTGTAGCAGAGGAAATAAGCCTTTGGACCGTATGTCCTTCATGATACAGGTTATGTGAAACAAGCCTTTTCGGCAGCAATACAATTTGTATGTATATACGTTTAATTGCTGTAATTGATTTATGAAATAAAACTTTAGTTTCTCTTGTAAATATATAGCAAGATTATATTGATAGAAACAAAATGTTGTTTAAACAAAATGGTAAATACATTTTTATTTATTTTATTTTATTTTATTGTAAATAAAATGTACACCTAATGTACATACACTCACACACACACACACACACAAGAAAATACTGTTTCAGTCATTCTACATACACGTTTCACATTTAATTAAATGTGTTACTTGTCTTTTTGGTGATTATTTTGGTGAAATTTGAAAGTAGTTTCAAAGTAAACTCTTTACACCAGATTTTTTTTCATTATATTACCACTGTAATAATATGTCTATATACTACCAGAGTATATATGTAAAGGTACAGGTTTCATGTTTATTTTTGTCTCCTTACAGTTTAACTTTGCTTCTGGCCACGTTACAAAGGGTCAGATTTCCTTTATTTGCTATTTTTAGATGCTATTTTAAAAACGATTAAATCAAATTGGAATAATTTGAGCAAGTTCTGCACAAACATTCAGTAAGCCAAAAGAGAGAAATATCAATATTTCCCAATGTTTACAAATATTTATTGAATATAGGCTATACATTCTGGGAAACACTAGGGGGCAATATTGAGAGTACACCAACTGATGTAATGAAATTTCTACTTAATATTTTCATGGGATGATTACAAAACGTTTTGCTGGATTCTCTTGCAGATTTATTTAATTCGTAGTTACATATATATTTGGGCAGGCTTTGTCAGACATTATATGCATGTAATAACAGGCTGAGGTTTTAATACAGGCTGATGTAAGTATTTTATGAATATTTTATAATCCCAGAAGATGCCTCTGTCTCAAGTCAATTTAAAAAGCCCTGCACTGTTAAATATTGCCAGACTTGTTCAAGATTTAAAAGTAAATCTTACAACACAAATTTGTATTTGTAATTGATTAGGTCCGTTTCTGTCATAAAACTACAGCAAAATAAAGCAAAAAAAATTATACAAAAATGCTACTATTAATTTGCAACAGGATGGGAACCTAAGCGCCAAATCTTTAATCTATTATCCAAGAGATGAATATAACAGACACCGACAACTAATCACTGTGCTCCTAAACCACAGAATATTACATTCATGTCCTGTTCCTGTTCACTGTGCCTCAACAGTAAACCTGTAATATAATTGTAATAAAGTGTAAGAACTTCTAACTTTAAAATTCACAGAGTGTATGAGAGTTGCCGATATGTACTGTATATTCATATTAATATTTTAACAGTGTTTCAATGGCTGCTAACCCCATTTGTGGCCAGGGAAATTAACAAAAGCATAGTCGAACTTCAACACATTTGGCAGCTTCCACACTCCAATGCTTCAGGTTTTCCAACCTTCCATTGGGACTTGTACAATGGGTACAGTAATGTACAGTTTATTTAGTTTCTGTAGAAACATTTAAGAGAAATCTGCTCCAATCGCATTAATTCAAATCAAGATGTTAATTATGGAGAATCCAAAATGGTTACCCTGTTATGCATTTTTTTAATATATAATCAATTAAAAGAGAAAGAAAGAGAAAAAGAAAGAAAGAAACCCACATTATAAATAACTGCCATAGATTAGCCTACATTGAGTGATCAGCAAACTCACATATACACCATCATTCAAACAAACACTTAATTTTTGGAACAAAATTAATGCTGTCATTTTAGTATTTTTTAACAAAACACAGTCACAAATTTCTAATTGTGTAACTATTTGTATGCATTAACAAAAATTGCCATTGTCATTAAGTGCTGACATGATAGGCTACTCAGGAAACTTTTTATGGCACAGCTGAGCTGACGTTTGACAGCAGATGGAAATATTTCAGAATTGTATAACAAGGTGGCTTTTCTTAAATACACATACTTAAAAATATTTAAGAGTGTCATTTAAAAGGGTTATATCAAAATCACCTCTGACTGATTCCATTGCTCTCTAGCTAAGAGTTTCAGTTTCATCTGTAATATCGTAAAATAGGGGAGGTGCTGTGAAGTAAACACGGTGAAGAAGGACAATAGTTCTGATTGGACAGAGTCCATGTACTATCGGGAACACAGCCACTCCTCTCCTACCGCGAAACGACGCCAAAATCTTATTAACCACGTGAATATATACGCGAACAAGTTTTTCTACGCTTTTTAGTTATCCACATCCACAAGGGATGCGTTTATTTTTCACCGTACGATGCAGTTTGGTTATTTCCGCCGGGTGGTGCATTTCACGGATTTCCAGCAGAATTAATTTTCTGTAATATTTTGGTGAATTTATTTGAAAGACTTCACAAGACGAAACGGTATGTTTATGCATTTATTAGGTTGGTGTAACATCTTAGTATGTTTCTACGAGGTGGATTGTGATTAGGGTCAATGGGTTTGAAGAAAAGAGATGATAATATAGTTCGGGGTAAGGGGTGTGATTGCATGAATCCTTTCAGTTAACGCAGCCTAAATATAAGAATACGTTCAATTTAATGTCCCATATCAACAGGCTGTCACTTAAATAAGGAACCTAGCTACGTTTAAAGTCCACTTTAGTGTAAAGACGTCCAGATGAGTCAGTTTAAGTGGGAGGGAACAGTTTAGTTTAGGCTGGCATCCTTGTTTATTTTGCGCCCGTTTTCCAAAATTATACAATCGAGTATCGGAGATGGTGGCTTTTGTAACCTTTGTTTTGTGAACAGCAAACGTTCATATATTTGTATCTTTTGAACCAGGCGTGTATGGAATAGTGCGATCCACTCTGCATTTCATTTATATGTAACGTTAGCCTATGTTTTCCACGACTGTGAAGTTGTCTGTTCTCCTGATTTCTCAGGGAATTGCACAGAAAGGTGCTCAAGGCTTCCCAGAAACTTAAGGTAAATGTTCTGCTGTCGTATAATTGCTTGCTTGTCGTCCCCACTGTGCTTTTAGAGTTGTTTGAATGATCGTGTGGGCCTCGCACTTGTTTATATCCGAAGTTGTTATTGTGTAACGGGAAATTTTGTTTTGCTCAGTCAATCAAACAATATGAAAAACGTTTTTTCTTCAATTTAGGTAAAAAACAGGCCTTTACTATTTAACATTACAATACCGTAGATATAACATATACAGGCTATGTGCTCTTTTAATTACACCGGGCTTGACAAAGGTTGTTAAAATGCCTCAAAGTCAAACTTCCTGTTTAGGTCGAGTGCTTTTGTCCATTGTATCAGAACACGCACACACGCACGCGAGGGAATCTGAACATAACACCACGTCGTGTGGATTGCGTGTGTTTCTGGAGCATACACTGAGCATAAAGTCCCTTAATGTTCAATTTGTATTTACGTGTTTATGTTTGTAACTTCGTCTTGTTGGGATTCGCCAGTTTAGTAGAATATCTCCTAGCTTTAAACGTGTGGTCGCAATAGATTTTAACGTTGTTTTGAATTATTATTTTAATTATTTGAACGATAAATTGTAATATATAGAGTATTTTTGTTGATTTAGGACTATCTTGGTTGCCTACTGTTATTTTATGAGAACGAGTTTAGGGAAAAATCTGACTTGGACTGCTTTGTGTAGGCCTGTGTTTCTCTGAATGCTTTATTTAGGACAATACTCTTTTTAAAAGAGTATCACGGTGAATTAAAAATATATATTTGTAGTTTACAGCTAACGTAATTCAGATTATATGTTCAAACACATGCAGACGTGCTTAAATAGCAGTCAGAGGTCACTACATAGTTAGCTACACAGAGCACAACCACGTGATCAGATTTACATTCCTCCATATGCAGCCATCCTCTAGTTTTTAGCATATGAAGAGTTAATTCGTAAAAACAGATAAATCCGTTTAACAAATTTCCAAAATCATGTTTCTTCATTGTGCATTGCAATTAATCCCAATCAAACTGCTGTTGGTTTATTTTGATAGGGTTAAAAATAAATACAAAATACAGCTAACTAACACAATAAAACACAATAAAAACATGATAACTTAGCTTATATAATAAGCTTTTTTTGTTGCAAGGATGTAACCTGCAGTTGTTGCCTTAAATAGTTATTTCTACCCACTGATAGAGAATAGAAACCCATAAAAATGAGTTTTGTTTTAATATGAATGAATACGGGTTGGTTCAGTTATGGTAAATATTTTTGACTTAATTAAACCAGCTGATATAGATGTTACTATTTGTTTCATGATTGGTGGGAACAAAATCACAAATGTAACAATCTTTAAAAAACCATTAATGGACCACTTTGATCAATGAATATTGTGGTGGTTCAGTTTTTAGTGTCAGTCTCTAAAGTACAAAACTCAAAAAGACAGACTGATCAAAAGGTTTTTGTAAATAATTATATGTAAATGAAAAACATTCTTAGAACATTCACATTAAATTGAACAAGTTCTAGATTAAAAGCATTCCATCAGTGTGAGAAGGAAATATTAGATTCACATCTTATGAAGAACACATCATGTAAGCATTAGATTGTATTAATAGAGACCATAAAGCACACAGTGTACACTTGTGCAGTTGAGTAATTTGTATATGCATTGTTTAGTGTGGTCCACTTTTAGTTGCAGTTACTGTTTTTAGATGCATTTTGAATTAGTTTGTTACTTTCTTTATGTATTAGACACATTAGAAGCTTATTATACATACACAAACGGTGCATATCGACATCTGCTACTGTGATTTAAATGTTTCTGATTTCCTAAAAATTGTCAGTGTTTTCAGAATAAAATGTTAAACATTAAGCAAATCAAAACTCAAAAAAAGTGATGTCAATATTCGTTTAATTACTTAGGAGCCATTCAGCATTTCAAATGATAATATTTAAATGATAATTATTACGCTTAATAAACGATATAAAAGGTTTGTTTTGTTTGTTTTTGTTATATATATATATTTTGTTAAATATTATTTATGTATTTGATAATTATGTGTTCTCAAATATTCTAACAAGTTTACTTTGTTTACAATGTACAGTAAGTACTTATAAGAAGATAACTGCTTTGAAATCTTGATTTTAATATTCCAGTTGACATTAAAGGAAAACAAATCAGGTATCAGATTAAGATAGCATACAAAGATCAATACACAGGGAAAAAATAGTAACCTAAAATTGGTAACCTCTGTATTAACTATTTTTTTCCAACCAAAAATAATATTTATCATCACTCAATCACCCTCAATACATTAATTTATATACCAACAAAATGAGGTTAAATCAATTAGAAATAGCCGATAACAATTGCAGTCATCACGTTTTGTAATAATTACTATATTTGTAGTGACTGGGAAACATTTAAACAACTTAACTCAGCATTACAAAGAAATGTACAAAACCGTTTCTTGTTTGATATTATATCAGCTGTTGATTTAGAAGTCATTTATTTGTAGTTCATCTTGTTATTTGTCTGAATGTTCACATGTAACACATACTGTTCACTTGAAAAGGAAAAGTTTTCTGCACTAAAGGGTGTTTGTGTTTGATAGGAGAGTCATGCTGCATCTTTAAGATTAAAATATAGAGACAATGTTTTTATTTGTAGGTTCATGATGTGTTTACAAATAGGAATTTTGTCAAAATCAAAGACATGAGAGTGAATGTCATCAACATTAGACAGAATTCTAAATTAAATTAAGGGGTTAGTTATAAATTAATTTTAGGGGAACAGAAGGATATAAGGGAACAGACGATTAAAATGCCATTTAAATAATCATTTACAACTTCCCACATATAGTGAGTGACCATCAAATGTTGATAAACAAATATGTATTTTAAGCTAGTCTTATTACATTTGTGAAGCTGTTTATGATTGTTTAAAACAAATATTATAGGTCTCAAAATTCTTTGAGATTCTGGTTCTTTAATTCTTTTAAAATAAGATTTCAATTATGTTTATTTGTGCATCCAATTCTTTTTCCTTTAAGTATTAAATAAAACTGTGACCTGTTCTTTCAAAACTTTTTTGACAGCTTAAATGTAAAATTAAAATGCTGTCATTCATTTCATAAAGAATTAAATCTTTTCCTGAAAAAGTAGGTGTTTCTGAGGAGGGTTGTTGTTTTCTATATGCGTTTGTTCTCAAGTGCTGTTTTGACATGACTTTTTATTGAAACTGCACCGAGAGATACGGTAATACGACAGTGCTACTACAGTTAGTGGAAGTGGGCCAAGCCAACCGTGTGTGTGTGTGTGTGTGTGTGTGTGTGTGTGTGTGTGTGTGTGTGTAACCAGAGCCGAGCAGATCAGATGCCACACTATGAACAGGACTTGGGTTCTGTCACCCTGTCATCTGATGCACAGGAATCCTGTCACAGAACACATGTTGAATGTACTGTAGGTATCATGATTAAAACAGCAGATGAGTGTGTGAGAAATACAGAGTAAGAACATTTTATTTTATATAGCATATTAAAATATATTAAAAATTGTATACAACTGCTGCTCAGTAATTGTTTATGTATTATGATCATGGCAACAGTGTTTACATATTTTTGTAACCAAAATTTGTATCTGGAGATTTAATTGTGGTTTTACAGTCAATATGAAAACTGATTCATGCTCCTTGTCTTACTGTGACAGATTTATGTTTTCTTTTCTTATTTGTTAATTTTTTACAAGTAATAACTTGTCCTTATTCTGTTAATTATGGCTGGGTAAAAATATCAATTTTCAGAGTAGTTGTAATATTCATGTGAGCACTCATGATTCTCTGAATCCCAAGATTGATCTTTTTCATCTAACGGCTTTCAGTAGCCATGTAAAAAGTGTTCGTGCTGCTGATTTCACTACGTTCTGCTAAACTAACTTAATCCGCTGCTTAGTTTGAACCTTGCTCTTAAATTTTCAAGTGATATTTTTTGTAATATTCAAATTTCTTGTGAATTTGAATCACAGCTGTATTTAGCCCTGCTGCTGATGTCAAATAATAGCAGTTTAGGCATAGTTTTAGCAAACTTGCATTCAGCTTTTCTCCATTTTGGTAGAGTATGTAACACAATTTTCACACTCCTGTTAATTAAAATGTAAAATAAAATCTAAAAACTATAATTTTTTTTATTTTTCATATTTGATACACAAAGCTTTTATTGCTCATGTAGTATGATACTATAAAAAAATCAAGCAAGAAATATGCAGTTTTGTGCAGCTGTTGATATTTACATGGTCAGATGAAAGTAAGATGAAATTTTGATAGTGTGTAATGCAAATCAATGAGATGTTATAACCATATAACATAAAATTATATAAATATCAGTTGTCACTCTGTATCTCCCAAAATGATGTCTTAGTAAGATGATTTAAATGTCTAGTATTATCAAAACTGTAGTTTTAAAAAGATAATGCGGTGCAATACAATTATATTTGGTACATTTGAACATGATTTAAAAAAATATATATATATTTTTTTTAGAATGGATAGTAAAAAAAAAAGTTTCACTATCCTGTGTAATTAGAAAATTTCATAAAATGAAAGTTAAATGGCAATCGAAAGGTAATTTGTGTTTTCGCATAGCCCGTCGTGATATTCCTGGACAAAGAGGACAGTATCTGATCTGAACTCTGTTACACCAGTAGAGGGAGTACAGACGGTATTAAGAGATTACGTGGATAAAGCCCATCTCCATTCATCCTTTCTCTCTCTTTTCTTCTCATTGCCCACATCCATTAACACCTCTCGTGTCTGTTTCTGGATATTGTGCATGGCAGTGATAGTTCATCAGGTGTTTGCAGTTTCTGTTTCTGTATCCATCTGTCTTTCTCTTTAAACAAGCACACGCTCACACGCATTGACTTGATCACATTCAATGCTTTTGCCCCGTACTACACCTAGGCTGAGGCAACGCTGATGACTTGGGGATGGTGCAGGAGTTGCCATGGTAACCCCATAGCTGGAGAGTGTAAAGGTATAGGCACTAGGCAGGTTGGCTGGGCTTTTGTTACGGATGGAGTGTGTGAGTCTAGAGCAACACAATATCCCACTGAGACCAGCTCACAAGAGAGGGAATTTACTGGGAAAATTGTGATCTATAAAGTACTGTGAGAAAGGTTGGGAAGCAGAAATAATAACGTGCTGTGAAAGCAGAGTGAGAGGAACACTCCCTATTTGCTGATGGGTGTCGGGCGGGTGTTCAACAGGTTAGGTAGCATGTTTAAGACACGCGAGTATGAATTTATATCTATACCCAAAAGAACTACTAAAACTACTAATGTAAAATAAAAAATACACATCATCCTGTTCGGAAAGTTTACCCTCATGCCTTGTGTTCTTCTTGAGTGTCTGTGAAGGTTTGTAGCTTCAGTGTGAAAATATTCACTCTTCTAAAATGGCTCAGATATGCAGAAGATACTGGAAAACCAAAGCATGTGCAGGACCTGGAGGACTTTTCTGAATAACTGTTAGCAGTTTTAGCTTTTTAAGAAATTCAAACAGTAAATACCGCATTGTGGCCCATTAATGTGTCGTGAAAGATCACTCTGTTCAAGCAGCATGTGAACTGATCATCTCTTCCTCTTTACTAGTTAAAGCACTGTGAATGTTTAATAGGCTGTTTTAAGTGTGTGTGTGTGTGTGTGTGTGTGTGTGTGTGTGAGAGAGAGAGAGAGGTTTATTTTAATTCAAGCCAAAAATCACACATACATATCACATATGGTGTGTTTTTCACTGCTCTTCTTATACGAACAAGCAGTCAGTATTTACTCTGACTGACAAACCTTAAGTACATATTACACAATAACTGATGTGTGGCAAGAATGATGACTTGCACGTCATGAAGTAGTCAAGAATGGAAATTAACTTTAAATCTTAGCTCTTCAAGGCATTCATCTAATTGCAATTTGCAAAGTTTTTTTTCTCAAATCCTCCTGTGAATGGAGGTGTGAAGTTACCCACTGACTAGATGCCCAATGTGACTAGGATAGAGTTGCTAAGAGTTGAGATTAGAAAGGTGGAAGCTATGCTTTAGTTATATTTACCACTCCCAGGAGTGATAACAGTGATATCAGTGCTGGATAACTTCACTTCATTGTGTGGGAGAGTATTTATTCATTTACTTTTTTATACTTTTATTATTTAAAGTATCCTGCTATTAAAGAAATAGTTCACCTCATTCCAAACCTGTATACGTTTCTTTCTTATGTTGAACACAAAAGAAGATATTTGGAAGAATACTGGTAATACAGGTTAGGAAAGACACGAGGGTGAGAAAAATATTACAGAATTTTCATTTTTGAGGTAAACTATTTCCTTTATCGTCAAAGTATAGCAACTGCATAAAGTGTAAGCATCATAGCTGTATTACGTTTTGGGGTTGTCCAACAGTTACTGTTCAGAAATCAGACTGCACAGATTGTATGGTGTTTTTTTTGTTGATTTGTTCTTTATTGAATTGAAGATTCAGTAGCGGCACAGCACTACTTCTGAATAGCAATGCAGAAAACTATGTCCGTATACAAGTTTTTTAGCTTTCTGTTTGCATTGACGGAAGAATTCTAGTATTTCTAACAATTTCCGGTATTTTCTTAACAAGAACCAGTTCACATCTCATCTCTGCATTGTGGTTTTGTAAATTGAGTCAGTCGTATTTGCATGCATGTGTTCTTATGGAATGTGAATATTTGTATCTGCCTGTAACTTGTTCTGTTGCAGTATGAGACTGAATCACTCGTATTAGAAGAGTCACTCGTGGTTTCACTCTGGCACTCTGAATCTACAATGGCATGATAAAATAAATAGTTTTTTTGTTTGAATGTGATAACTTATACAGTGTACCATGAAAAAACACAACCACAATGCATCTTTATTGTATTGTATTCACTGACTGCACATCCCTTTAGAGTGTGAATTGTATTTTGAAACAAAAGCTTATGATTCTTATAATTTGCTTAAAGCAATTAGTGTCCAAATTAAAATAATGAATCCTTCACTAACCTAACTCATTATAACAGATAATATACATACTGAAAATGAATTGTCTGAATGTCTTACTCAGCCTTAAGTCTTGCTTCAAATCAGTCTTTCCAATTAAGCAAAAAGGTTTATAAAACTTTGTTCAATCAACCTTCGTTAAAAAAAAAACCACACACCCCACCACTGATTGGTTGTTGTTCATCTAACCTCAAAACAAAACTTAAATAAAACTTCAAATATATTACCAAAGTAATATTGTTTGCAGAAACAGGGATCTTGAAGAAATATGGTAACACTCCTAAACACACTAGGTCAGCTCTTTAGATGCTGAGCTACAGGATATGTACACACAAACACACACACACACTGGGTCAGAGGATGAGGATAAGGTTGTGATGAAGATAATGCTTTTTCAGCCTCTTGTGAATCACGTAATTGTCAGTGATCTGATGGCCAGGTTAGATCTGTATGCCATATTAATATAATTAAAACACATAGCAGCAGATTGATACTTAGTCTGTAACTGCCTCCATTGCAGCAAACGCTGACACACACACATTGTAGATAGTTTTTCTGCATAAAACATGCATATATGAAATATTTGACGATGTCTATGGATCGTATATGTACGTGCTGGATTGTCTCTTTTTAACCCCTTCAGGAGGATTGGAGTGAGCTGAGTATGTGAATGTTTGGGGGCAGGGGGTGTAACCACACTTAATAAAGGCCTCGCCTGTGTCTAATAATCCCAATCCCCTCAGATTAAAGGATGACATGTCTGGTAGAGCGCTACTTGGTTCAGACTCCAGCCACGTTGTGTCCTGGTGAGGGAATACACCATGCATGAATTAATTCAGTACGCGGGGTTTGACAAAGCAAGAGTCTGGAACGCAGAGCGTTGATGTCACAATCTGTGGAACTTTGTTTTTCACGTCTAAGGAGGAATCTCGGTGTCTGATGAATGAGCAGCTGCTTTGGAGCAAATCTGTGATACCCGTAGCAATGAAGAACTAGAACTCACACACTTTCTAAAACTATTTTGTCCCATCAGTCTTCATGATCACTGGAACACCCGCACCAAGTTTGGCAAAGGTATAATACATTACTAATATTAAGTAAATCTTTTAATGTATTTTTTTTATATTTTAAAATGTAATTTAATGCTGGGATGCAAAACAAATTTAGCATCATTACTCTATCCTTAAAGCAAGGATAAATGCTCTTTTGAACTTTATATTTATGAAAGAATCCTGAAAATAAAAATGTATCACAGTTTCCACAAAACTCTGAAGTAGCACAACTGTTTTTAACATTTATAATAATGACTTTTTCGTGAGCAGCAAACCATCATGTGACACTGAAGACTGGAGTAATGGCTGCTGAAAATTCAGCTTTGCATTGCGGGACTTTACTTTAAAACAGATCATTTTAATTGAGATAATATTAGACAATATTACAATTTTTGCTGCGTTTTTGATCAGATAAATACAGCCTTGGTGAACATAAGAGACATTTTTTTAGAAACATTAAAAAATCTTAATGATTCCAAGCTTTTGACTGGTAGTTCAGGTATGTGTTGTTCTCATTTGTCATGCTGAAATCTTGTGTTTTCGAGTTTCTCTCTTCACTGTCTTGTTTTTAATGAGACGGTGAGGGAGGGGAAACTCATACAAATGCAAATCAGGCATGTTCAGTATATTTATGCAGTAAGTACGCCTCTCAAGCATTGAAATATGGATGCGAGTCCTTAAATCTCATTTGCATCGCATACATTTTGAGTGCATTCCAAGCGAGATATAATTGCCAGTGCATCCGTGAGGGGAGGCGCATATGACAGTATGCACAGTATGAAATGCTGGGGAAGGATTTGTGTTATCCTTAATTGCGTTTTTTTTTTTTTTTTATCTACAGTATGATACACTTATTGGTCCTGACATTTTTATTGGTAGAGTACTGATTTAAAGACTGTTTTTCCAGCAGCGGGCAGTGATTAGAGCCTCTGCTGTTACTCCTTTCTCTCACAGTTGGTTTCTCTGTACTTCTCTGCAAGTCTTACATGGTTTTCTGATGCATTAATGTTTTAATATTCTTCTCTGTTACATGCCTTTATTGATATTTGTCAAGTCTTATTGATTTTCTCCTAAAACTGCAGAATGTTACGCAGAAATAGTCATGCATTATTAACAGTGTTTACACAAGGTAAGACTGACATAAATCTATACTCACACATGCATTACACATGTATACACAGATAAGGTCAATTAAATGCAGGACATTTGCATGCATTTTGCAGAAATTTTATCAAAATAAACTTTTGCATTCAAGGTATACATTTTATCCGTTCATGCATTCCCTGGGAATCTAACCCATGCTTTACTGTTTGAGCTCCAGAAACCATCCATGCATCCATTATTTAAGTATTCAAGTATTTTTTCCTCTGTAGGGTCATGGGGAATGCATTAGGTTTTTCTTTTCACTGTTGGAGCAAATGGGAATGCAAATATTTCTTATATTATATATTTCTTATTATAATTCTTATTTACCTCTATGAAAGTGAAAGTGTAAAAAAGGTTCATTAGGCTGGACTAGTCACTACTTTGCTGAAAGTTGATAGATGCACCATCCCTGTATCTATACCTATGCTTCCTAACAAACACCAAATTCTAACAGTTGTTGGATTAGTGTGATAAACCTGGTAGTGTTAGTTGGGGCAGTGTGATAATGACAGTTGTGTTTCGCAACATTGTAAATCCAACATAATTTCTTTGAAATGTTGGTGTTTGTTGGGAGAAAAAATACTGCATCATTCACTCATAGCCCCCTCCAAAAAAAACAACAACAACAACACCACACTGACTCCAAATATCTTTGTTCATTGTATGTTTCATTGTTTAGACTGCAATGTAATAATCTAATAATTTCTAAGTAGAACTGAAAAAGCAATACCTGCTATTTCTCTGTCTCAGGTAGCCAAAAATCCTGCTGTGTTGTATTTTACAAATAGCTAATGTATTGCGTGTAGTCGCTTTGTCAAGTATGCTAATTAAAGCTGTTTACACTTAAACACTAATTTGTGCTGTAGAGGGCATCAGAATGCTAATACACAAAGCACATCTCATAAATAATTGACTGAGCTATGCAGAATGCTAATGGATTAGCCACTGGGGGCAGCGGGATGCTGCTGTGGTAAATAGCGCATGTTGAATGTTAATGTGGCAAGCGATGTCCAGGTGTACCTCTGGAATGTGAAGAGAGGCACTGATTCTATTTCTGGCTCTTTCGTATTCAATAAAGAAACAACACCAGGGGCTTCAGAATTTAAACCATGTTGACCGTAAATGCTGCTTTAAGAACAACAATTCCAGAAAAGTAATCTGCAGGACACATGCAGACATTGGTGAAGTCTTAAGTGAAACTGAGCAGTTATTTTTCATAATAAAGCATCCTAACCTTATACTTATTTAATTTTTAAGTCTAGTTCTGAATCATTGAATGGCTTTTAGTTGTATGACGGCCAGTCATTGTTTGAAATAAAATAGAGATAAATACAGAATTCTGTGTGACTTCCCTTACAAAACAGCATTTATTTAGTTGTTAATTTTAAATGTTGTCTTAAGCTTAAAATGTGGTTGATGGCTAATGTTGGATGCTTCTGGCTGGAGGCCAATTTGAATATTATGTTGATATGTATTACCCGCCACGGTTAATTTTCACCTACAATTGGTGGGTGTTACTTTCAAACCCTGAATATCACACTTTTAGAAAATAGATTATGATGAAATTTCATGTAGACTTTAAAATGTTTCTATGTCCAGCTCAGTAGGTTTTTTGTATTAAAGGGTTAGTTCACCCCAAAAAATTAGCCGTGTTTTATAAAGCATCCTAGGTTTATTCGACTTTCTTCTTTCAGACGAATCCAATCAGAGTTATATGAAAAATGATATTGGCTCTTCTAAGCGTTAGAATGGGAGTAGGTTGGTGTTTTTGTTCAACAGTCCAAAAGTACTCATGGAGGTTGTACCGAAAGGTTCAATATTATATGTGATCCTGGACCACAAAAGCAGTCTTAAGTCGCTTGGGTATATTTGTAGCAAAGGCCAAAAATACATTGCATGGATCAAAATTATCAATTTGTCTTTTATGCCAAAAATCATTAGGATATTAAGTAAAGATCATGGTTCATTTAGATATTTTGTAAATTTCTTACCGTAAATACATCAAAACTTAATTTTTGATTAGTAATATGCATTGCTAATAACTTAATTTGGACAATTTTGAAAGCAATTTTCTCAATATTAGATTTGTTTGCACCCTCAGATTCCAAATGTTAAAATAATTGTATCTCGGCCAAATTTTGTCCTATCACAACAAACCATACATCAATGAAAAGCATATTTGTTCAGCTTTCAGATGATGTGTAAATCTCAATTTCGAAAAATTGACACTTAAGTCTGGTTTTGTGGTCCAGGGTCACATATTGAGAATTGTGGTATCACTAGTTCAAAGTGACATTTAAGTTCAGGCTCGACTAGTATAGATGCATCCAATGAGCCAAGGTGAAGGGTCACATGGATCACTTAGTCTATTAAAGGGTCAGTAGTGTCTTAGCTTTGATCCCATTGGCAGTAGATCTGACTGAGATTGGCAATGGGACAGAAATAACCCCGTCCACTTCATGGGGATCGAGACCTCCAGATGCCATACTGTTAGTATAGATGACTAGATATCGCAGATCTGATTAAGGTGAGGCAGGCATTAGTTGCTGAGGAGGCTTAATTTATTTTGCCTAGTGCTAGTATGCCTAGTGCTTGGCTGTAAAGACCTTTCAGTAGACAATCTCCATTCAGTTGTTATACAGTAGGAGTTCAAGATTGAGACACATTTTTTGTCATTATCCAAGCAGCTGATATACCATTGCTAAAGCTCATAATACAACATCTTTTGTCCCAGTGGAAAATGCTCTTACTCAGTTTCTTGGCTCTGACTCTTTGCACACTTTCAGGATGCTTATGAGCTTAAGTGATTAAGAGACAAAGTGGGAAATCAGGTTAATTCAGCTTAGAAGTGTCTCTAGGCGGGTGGGAGCCACTGCCACTTCAGGGTCCCTAGTGCCTCAAACGTATCCTTCATCTACCTGCAGGAGTAACTGAGCTCAGCATGTTTTAGACTTTGTTTTGGTTATTTTGTGCAGGTTATTCCAGATTTGTTGGACATAAAAGACTGTGCGTCCATCATCCTGCTGTTTATTTAGACCCTGAGGCTCAGATCGCCAAAACTAAAGCTGATTCTGGGTGTTTCTTGTAGCTTTTATCTTGATGCCTTTGAATTAGTTTTGAAATTCTCACATCATAAGCAATGTGTCATGTGCACGCTCTACGTCAGGGGTCTCCAATCCTGCATCTGGAGAGCTACCGTCCTACAGATTTCAGCTTCAACCCCATTTAAACACACTGGAACCAGCTAATCAAGATCTTCAAGGCTACTTGTTAATTTCAGGCAAGTGTGTTGGAGCAGGTTTAGAGCTGAAATCTGCAGGATGGTAGCTCTCCAGGAGCAGGGTTGGAGATCCCTGCTCTAAGTGAATGGTGAATGTTCAGGCTCATTACAGTTTCAATATAGTTGTATTTCTCTGGTCACGGCCCTGATGTGCTTTGACAATGGTTGTAAAACTGGCTAGGTTTACTCTGTGACTCATTACAATAGATCAAGTTTATTTGTCATCTTTAAACACATGGGTGGAGAGCCATCCTGGAACCTGTCTGTTCCTGAAACAACTATTATATGACTAACGTTGATCGGTGACACAAAATCGACGTGTCAACTGTCATGACGCATCGGTGTCTTTTGCACCCTGTCAGGATAGTTAAATTCTTACATTCTATGAGCGTACCAACGTCTCCCTTTCTCTGTAAGGAGGTGTGTCGCTGGTGTGTATTTAAAATAGCAAAATTTGACAGGAGTCTCAGCATGTCTGCAGAACTGGAAAAACAGGGTGTAGTGCAAAAGTGATCTTTGGCCACGCGAACACGTCCAGGTAGCACAGTTAATGTTTGTATCCGTCTCAGCAAACGTGTGGACACAAGGAGGTAACTTATTTTATCTTTCATATCTTCAATGTTTAGTAGTCAAAACCAGATTACAGGTTTATAAGTAAATGTAATTATAGATAATACAACATTCCTGTTGGATGGTTTAAAAAAATAAAACGTGGTGTGAATTGAAAGCGGATTTTAAACATTTGTAGATTTTTTTTTTATTATTAAAGGGATAGTTCACCCAAAATGAAAATGATTTCATCATTTACTCACCCACAAGTAGTTCTAAACCTGTATGATTGTCTTTGTTTTGCTGAACACAAATGAAGATATTCTGAAGAATGTGGGAAACAGAGCAGTTCTGGGGCATCATTGACCTCCATAGTATTTTGTTTTCTTACTATGGAAGTCAATGATGCCTCAAAATAGCCTAGTTACAAACTTTGTTCAAAATATATTCCTTTGTGTTCAGCAGAACAAAGACATTCATACAGGTTTGGAACTACTCGAGGGTGAGTAAATGATTAGTTGAGTGAACTAACCCTTTAATCCCATTCTAAACCCGTACAATATTTATTTACACAGCTTTAAAGAAACAATTAAATCATTTACCGCAGTTATTCATATGAAAGTTAGTAGTCGGTTGTCAGTTTTGTCATGTGTATATTTAGAAAATAATTATGACATAAGGGAGGAATGTTGAAAATGTTAACGTAAAAATATGTTGTTAAGTAACCTGCAAATGGAACATCTAGCTACAAGACAATTCAGAGGTTGGGGGTCGGTGAGATTTGTACAATTTCTTATGCTCCCCAATGCTGCATTTAATTGACCCAAAATAAAGTTAAAAAAATTTTATTGTATTATTACAATTTAAAAGGACAGTGTTCTATGTAAATATATAGTAAAATGTAATTTATTCCTGTAATGGAAAGCTGACTTTTCAGAAGTCTCCAGTCTTCAGTGCCACATGTCCTTTTAGAAATCACTAATATTCTGATGTGCTGCTCAAGAAACATTTCTTATTGTTATCACTGTTTAAAAAACCGTCATATTTTTGATGATTGTTTTTGACTATTTTAAATAAACAATTTCGTAACATTATAAATGCCTTTTGTGTCATTTTGGATCAAGTTTTATGTATCCTTGCTGAATAAAAGTCATTTCTTTAAAAAGTAAAATTGTACTGACCTCAAACTTTTGAACGGTAGTGTAAATTGACTGGTTTTATTCAAGTCAAAAATATTTAATACGGCTGAATCTACCTAAATATGTTTTGTTTCACCAACTAAAATTGTTTTAAGGGTTAGTTCTAGAAGGGTTCTCTTTTAAAGCTATATGTTAACACTTTTCACAGTGTGATGTGAATGTGATATGACCCCAACATATTTGAGTCAAATGTGATGTCAGAACAGTAACTGACACTCGTCTGACCCCTTTAGTGGAGGTGATGTAGCCTAGTGATCTTCTTATGGCCATGATGTCATTTGGCCTGCAAGTGCAGCATGTTATGTCATCCTGTTACAGTCACTGGTAAATGATAGTGAGTCTTGTTTATGTGACCTGCTTTAAGTTAATCTGACTGGTGCACACACACACCTGCTTTGAACAGATCTGTGAATGTGTAGCTTTATTGGCCCATCTCTTTTTGATTAAAGTGAATCTCACCTAATATCCAGACTTTTACCGGAACTGTAGGTTATTGCTTTTGTTGCAGTTGTAGTAATTCAGACTGCAGACATGCAGCTGGTAATAGCTTGTAGTGTATCATATACCCCTGCTCACATGTTGCTTTTTGGCATTGCGTTCTGTAGGGTGGTCTATTGGTGTGTTGCATTAAGCATTCAGATGGCAGCTAAATTCAGCCTAGTTCAACATTTAAAAACAATGTTGAAATGTGTGCATTCTGTTCTTTTCTGTTACAATCCAGGAATGCTTCCTGTGTACATGGTTATTTACTCATTCTGTGCTTCTTAGTAACTGCAGCGAGAGAAATCCACTCAATGTTGTTTTCAGTAACCAGCAAATATAATCATCATACATAAACACAGTTACAGTTGAAAAGATGCAAGCTTTACCTTTGAATGCCCAGATTAAAGATACAGAGTAAATTCTACTAGCTATTCCGATATAAATCTTTGTATGTCCAAAGTTGATATCCTAAAGAGCAGCATGATGTAAAGCTGATGTCGGATGTTTATTTCATAGATGGTAAATAACACATGGAATGCAATTTATATTTAGAATGGAAGCTCATGTATGTTTATTCTCAATGCTGTTAAAATTAGAGCTGGGCAACGATTTATTTCGATTAATCGCATCCAAAAATAAAGGTTTTTGTGTACATAATATATGTGTATGTACTGTACTGTGTATATTTATTATTTATATATATATAAATACACACATGCATGTATATATTTAAGAAATATTTTATGTTTATTTATTAAATATATTTAAATATATGCATATAAATATATACGTGCGTGTTTTGTCAATATTTTCTAAATACATACTGTATGTGTATGTCTTTTTATATATAAGTCTACGTAATAAATATTCACAGTACACTACACACACATTTATTATATAAAAAAAATGTTTTAATCACAATTCATCGTTGGCCAGCACTAGTTAAAATAAAAGTCCTGGTGCTGTCAATATAAAATTCCTACTTCCAATGCTTATCTACCAAACTAAATCTGATGCAGATAATTAAAAAAAGTTTAATTGGCAGTACTTTGGTGACATAGCTAACGGTTGACCGACCGCTAGTCAGTTCAATCCACTTTCATTAAACTAGGTAGTCTAGTCTAGGGCTGCACGATATATTGCATGCGATAGTCATGCGTATCTCTTCAGTGAAGACGGTTCTGTGATTAGCCGTAAATTTGCTTCAGCTGTTTTCAAATGGAGCGGCATTTAATACACAGAGCCGTAGTTCACGGACAAGCTACGCAATTCACGCTCAGAATCGCAGATGCATCGCATGCAATAGTGAACGTGATATTGCGTAGCTTGTCAGTGAACTACGGCTCTGTGTATTAAATGCCGCTCCATTTGAAAACAGCTGAAGCAAATTTACGGCTAATCACAGAACCGTCTTCACTGAAGAGATACGCATGACTATCGCATGCAATATATCGTGCAGCCCTAGTCTAGTCACAGTAATGCTATTTGCCCATCTATGAAGCAGGTGACATGCCAAGCTGCTGGTGGTCTTGGTTTAAAGGTACTGTATATGAAGTGGTTATTTATGGATAAAAAATAAAGCCCTGAAGAACCAGTCCCACCCCATCCAGCATTGTGGACACCACTTCACATGTTTAATGTTGCATTTGTAGTAGGGGTCGACCGATATGTGTTTTTCAGGGCCAATGCCGATACCGATTATTACAGATCAAGTAGAACGATAACCGATATTTTGAACCGATATACGTGTCTGGAGTAAAAATTAAAATGAATGCCAAAATTAATAATAACAAGAGCTCTGACAAAAAACGTCTTTAATTCTGAAAACTGTTAATAACAACAACATTAAATAAACAGTAATATTAATAATATTAATAATAACATAAGTGCAGGGATCACCCAGAAGCATTCTGTAAACATTTGGTAAAACTTAAAGTAAACGTATTTAGCGTATTGTGTGATTATTCTCAACAAACGTTGTAATAATTGTTGTAGTTGTATTACGTATACAGTAATATATTCGGCTAAACCGAACTTATATTTTGACCGGTTGCCATGAGGACCTTTTAAGTTTCTGTATCCTATGTATATATGATATGATGATCGTTTTACTCAAATGAAACGGTCAAATGCTCATCAAGTGACTCTCCGAGCAGTTCTGGGGATGTTGTTCATGTATTTATGTCCTCATTTAGTGAGACGGCAGATGCTGAAAACACAGCGAGTATCACGCTTTTCAGTATGTATGTGTGCAGTAAATGAAACCGCACGTATGTGTCATTCATTAACAGAGATGCAGAACATGCAGGATTCATATTTAAAGTGTTTTTGCGGCTTAATATTTATAGATACTAGTCCATAGCACGAGTCGATTTAAGTGTACTGACCTACTTTTGATTAATTCATCCAAACTTCGACACATTCCGCGACATTCCGCGTTATACGGTAAATTCCATTATATGACTGCATTCCGCGATTCCGCCCGCATTTTCCGCATCGCGGACATCATAGTGGATTGTGATTATTGATTATTGATTTATTGCAACTTCAGCAACGTCTGCTGCTGCCTTACCTTTGAGAGACAACTGATGCGTGATCACTGAGGCAGCTCCAGTTAGCAAGTGCTTTCGCAGCAGCAGTTTTAACATTACGTGACATGACATCTGACGCACGGACGCCATGACATCTGACGCACAGACGCCATGACACATGCCAAACCTGTGACATCTGACGCACCACATGCCAAACCTGTGACATCTGACGCAGAGACGCCATGGCACATGCCAAACCTGTGACATAAACCTGTGACATTGTCACTATGCGTGTCGCACTTTCGGTAGTGACTGACACCTGCCCCTAGGTGCCGCTGCATAATGTAGATTGCGTGACACAACCACGTCAGAACGATATTGATTTAATTAACAGTATGTTGCGGTCAAGTATATGATTTATTGCATCGCGAAATTCATTTGTACAACAAATATTCCTCCGTTAAGATTAAAATGTGTCTAATGCCCCTGAATGTGTATTTTGTCATTGTAAGTTTATTTACAGTAACCTGCTTTGTACAATAGCCATACATTCAAATACGTAAATAGGCTTTTTTTCTGACACTTGCCTATCCGAAATTACATAAAAAATATAATCTGTCACGAGAAAACTCCACAAGCCATTATAAAGTGATGTCTACTATTATAACGTGATTTATGAAACTTACACCAACCATTCAGAAGTGTGCCTGACCTTGACACAGGCTTTTCACAATGCAATGCAGTGTAGCCTAAGTCTGCAACGTATAATGTAAGTCTAGATGCTATTTAAACAACATTTCTACTTATTAACATGTCTGCATAAAGTCAAATGATTTGACAAAACATTCAGAAAACTCCAGAAGAAATGCATGCTCATAATATATAGATTATGAGCATGCATTTTTTCTGGAGTCTTCTAAATATGACAGTTTATATTTTTTATGTAATTTAGGATAGGCAAGTGTCAGAAAAAAAATGCCTATTTACGTATTTGAATGTATGACTCTTGTACAAAGCAGGCAACCTGTAACATTGTCACAGGTTTATGTCACAGTTTATGTCACAGGTTTGGCATGTGGTGCGTCAGATGTCATGGCGTCTGTGTGTCAGATGTCATGTCACGTAATGTTAAAACTGCCTCTCTGCTTTCGGTGTGAGACTGCCTTCAGTTTTGCGCGTTGATTGGTCGGACTCGTGACTCCCTACATATCAGATGAGCGGTGGGCAGAGATTGCTCTAGGCCACAGAGTGTTGAGCTCAGACAGGCTGCATCGAGCCAAATAGTGCATTTAAACATTAAATAATTTCACCTGTATTATTTATTCACCAATAAATAATGTCACCTGTAAATAGTATGTTTGTTTGCATAATAAAAACAAATAAAAAATAAAAACAATTATCGGCAAATCTGTTTTGAAAATGGCCGATATCGATAATCGTAAAAATGCTAATATCGGCGCCGATAATCGGTCGACCCCTAATTTGTAGCATTACAATTGTGAATGAATGGACATCAGCTGAGAGATACTGAGAATATTTGCTCCAGGACTCATGCCTGACTGAACACTTGGCTTCAAACAATAGTAACTGTGTTCCCAGCAGCTGATAAAAGTCCTCTGTGAATGTGAATGCGTGTGTGTGTGTGTGTGTGTGTGTGTATTGGACCAGTCGCCAAGCCGGTGCCAGCTGCTGTTTAACTCTAAACTTCTCTCATATGGCTAACACACAAACACACACACTTTCAAACATCTCTTTAAACCACAGATCTCCTATCATCAAATGTTCCCGTTAACTAATCTAGATCTCTAAAGTGGTTCCACATCAGTGAACGTGGGGATTTTCTCCCCGCGGGATAATGTAGATAATAGGTTAACGGATCTGTTTGTATTTATATGGCAGTACTAGTCGCAGTCAAGCAGTCATCACAGTTTAGGTTGCAGTTGTAAAAAGTTGTTTTACTGGGCAGTGCTTTGTTCTATGTGTTTTAATATGTATGTGTGTGGTGGAAGAAGGGTTTAGGGGTTGGGATGATTGCTCGTCTCCAGGGATCTTATTTTGGAGCTTTGATCTGAGGGAGGTCTGTCCCAATGGGTGGGTTTGTGTGTTCTGTGAGTTGTCTGATTTACTATTTCCTGTCATAGGGCGACAGACCGGCGCTCGGTAATTGTACCAGCATTTGTAGTGAGCAGGGTTGTGCACTGTTCAGAGTTGAACTGATATGTTGATTTAATTCCAGATCATTACCTGAAGTATTATTTCAGAATTTAAATAAACAATTGAAATTCAATCTAATCTAATTTCATTACATTTTATTTTTCATTATATCCACTAGCATTCACAAGTTTGGAATCAGTCAGATTTTATATTTATTTAAAATAAATGTATGCTTTTATTTTAGCAAGGCCCATGAAATTGTCAAAATGACAAAAAATTATAACATTACAAATATATTTATTATTTCAAATAAAAGCTGCTCTTTTGAAGCTTCTGTATTTTTTACTGCAATAAAATGACCACAATTTCCACAAAAATACGAAACAGTACAACTGTTTTCAACATTGATAATAACAAGAAATGTTTCTTGAGCAGCAAATCAGCATATTAGAAGGATTTCTTAAAGATCATGTAACACACTGAAGACTGGAATAATGATGCTGAAAATTTACCTTTGGATCACACAAAAAACATTCACATAGAAAATAGTGATTTTAAATTACAGTAATATTTTAAAACAATTTCAGTTTTTACTGCTTTTTATCAGTTAAATGCATCCCTTGTGAACAGAAAAGACGTCTTTCAAACATTAAACATCTTACTGACCCCAAACCGTTCAATGATTGAGCATTGAATTATTTTGCATAAAATAATTATATTTCACAAATTTAAATTGCATGTTGAATTAACATGTAATATAAGAATGCTCTAATGTGCTTAATATATTAGTTAATATATTTCGTTTTTGATAATTAATATTTTTTTATAAATATAATCTGAACACAATATGATAGATGTTTTATGGAGGTTTACTGTTTCTGTTAATTTGACCGTATTCAACAGTTTAGAGAAATATGTCTAATCAAACAATGTATTTTGCACATCAAAAGATAAATAAGCATAAATAGTCACAATTATTTTTGCAGTTATTTGTTTCGTTGCACAAATGGAATTGCTCTGTTCTGAGACTGTTCGACTGTTCAGTTTATTTGAAGTACAACACCTCTTCGTGTCATTTCAATTCTAATTCCAAGGTAGCCTGCAGGGTGTGTTCGATTCAAATTCCTCCTGAATGAACGTCAGTTCTTAAAATGTGCTCAACCCTAGTAGTGAGGTGCCTATCACAGCAACAGGTTGTGCAAAATGTGCGGAATAAATGTATTTATTTGATTAATGATTTTTAATGTTGGAATGCATCCATTTTTGTAATCCATTCATGACAGAATATAAATCTTTATACCAATGTAACCAATTCTTTGTTTCTCGTTATGAGAGTTGTTTAGGGTCTGTGTAAAGTATGTCATGATCTAAAATGATTATGATTTATGTCAAAAAAGATCAAGTGATTGATCTAATGATTGACTGATCTCTTTCTCTCTCATTCTTCTCCAGGGCTGTTGAGAAGTTGACAGGCCACATATTTCAGAATAACTCCTTCAGTGTGTCGTACATACTGGACGAGGAGGCAGGAAGGGACGGGGGTGTAAGACCCCAGGTCCCGCGAGGGGCATCTGAAAGGGGGACAGGAGGTCGGGAGCAGGAGTTTGGTCAGCCAGGGGCCATGGGAGGCTCCAAGGGGCCCAGGCATCGTCAGAAAGAGCTGCCTCTACGAATCCTAGTGCCCACTCAGTTTGTGGGAGCCATCATTGGGAGAGAGGGACTCACTATAAAGCACATCACACAGCAGACACAGTCCAAGTAAGAAGTCTTGATATTTTAAACATTTTAACCAGTCTAATTAGTAATGAACTAGGGCCCAAGCACCAATGGTGCGAGTTTGAGTTTATAACTCAAAGGTGTAATGACTATCATAGTTTACTTACACAAATACAGATGTACCAGTAGGACATTTCTGGGCTAATAATGAACACCTTGCTGTGGCTGAAATAATAATTTATCATTTTGCTTTTTGTTTTAACCCTTTCGTCTGCACTCTAAACCTGGTTTTCTGTGCTGGTAAAATGCAACTTATATTTCTGCCTCCATGTAACCTATAAAATTAGTTTTGCTTGTATAAATTAATATGATTAAGTGATGCTAAATACTATTTTTGATTTGAATAATACCAGTTAATATACTGTAGAAGTAAAAAAAATTCAAAGTGTAGTAGTTAGTTAAATAAAAATTCACTCACTTGATACTTTTAAAAGCTTATAATTTGGACCTCATAATAGTGGTTGACCGATGTATCATCAGGTCAATATTTGACATTTGGCCAATGGGTTTATGGCCGAGTAGGAAGCGGGATGCTTATTATGCTGATCCCAGAACCTAAGCTCAGACTATCTTTGTTTAACAGTTCTGTTTAATAATTGAAAGGCAAACAGAGTAATACTTAAGTCTAATATCTAACGAATATCTAAATGTTATATCTGTTTTAATAAACAGAGCAAATTAAGCGAGAGCGCAATTCCAAAACAGCGCAGATGGGAGGTGAAAGTTCTGCAGGTGATTTACTAACAACCCGCAAATTAAAGAACACCGATGCATCATCTCATTTCCATATCGACCAACGTAATATACCAAGCACAGCACAAACTAGCATAGTTGCAAATAAAGAAGCCACAGTACGTTGAAAAGAACCGGAGGCTAAAAAAATTAAGGTTTGCGATAGACATGGTATTGTTGAGGGTTCCAAGTCGTCTTTTATTTCCTGAAGCAAATTAAAAAATAACCTAGCTTGGCAAACAATATGTTTGGACAATGTGTTCGTCTTGCTTTCTAAATAAATGAATACATGTGGAAAAAATCCCTTAGAGCCCAAACTTCACAAACTCTGGCAAATTTGCCAAATGCGTTGCCTGTTTAAAAGTGCATGTGCTGTAGTGCTCTGTCAATGCAAAAAGGATGTCCATTTCCCAAAAGCAGATATGTTTGCAAGTTCTGTTGTTACCAATAGAGTTCAATGGAACTTCTGATCATACCCTTACGGAAAATAAATTTATTCACGTGTGCATTAGTACACTTCTTTCAAACTAAAAATTGAAAAGTATACTTTTAGTCTACTAAGAAATGGGCTTTGTGTACTTCTCAGAAATATACTTAAAATGATATTTAAGTATACTTGACTTATACTTAGAAAACGTCTAAATATATTTGAGCTATACTTGTGTTCCTAGAATCCGTGTTTTCATTGTTATATGGTAGGGGGCGCTAGTACACATCTTCTGCACAGAATTTCCAAAAGAAAACACGAGTGAAGAAGAAACTAAAACAACAGATGCTTCCATATCCTCCTGGGACCCAGCTATGGAGTTTTTGCCTCTGTAGTGGACATTATATTTTAGTGAATTTCTCTGAGACCTCACATGTCACAGTTGTAAGTCTGGATGTCCTGTATAGAGCACATTCAGGGCTTCATAGAGATAATAAATGTTTGGTAGTTTCACCATGACCACACCTTCTCATAGGTCTTTAAAGATACATAAAATATACTTATAAAAAATATTACATCCTTATGGAAATATGATTATATTTTGTAATTGTCATTTAAATCTGAACAATTTTCAAATTGTTTGTCATAAAGCAAAATCTCAGGAAAATGTTATGGGTTTTCAAATTCAAATATGACTTGATGTTATGAAACAGGACATCATACATGTCCACTGTAGAGGACACCAGCACTAAAAGCATGTTTATTGTGCATTTTGGGAGACATAACAATTGAATAGGAAAATGTATAATTGATCAATTGTCTTATTAAATATGAGATATTATTATGAACATCTGGCCATTTATTACTCCCATTATGACAATTCTTTTTTCAACATGCTGTCCCAACAGCAACATATTAATATGCAAATTAGATACAGTGTATAGATACACTGTGTTTAATGGGAAAACCAGTTTATGGAAATTTTTACACACATATTGCATAAAACAAAATGGTATATAACATAATTTTGTTATATATTTGATAACATAGTTGATAATCATCCTTAAACATAGTTTAGTATAAAAACATCCCAATGTTTTGCCTTTTTTATGTTTATTCATGCCATTTTATTTTTAGAAAAACTAGAAAAACCTCTACAGAGGACATAGAAAAAAATATTAATAAAATATAATTATTCAAAAATGTTATTTTTCTATTTTCTTCTTATGGTATAAAAAATGTTGTGACAAGAAAAAATACTAAATTCACAAAACGTTTTTTTGGGGGGGGTCTCAGGGGGATATGTAATCTAACACGATCGTTTGACCTAAAACAGCATCAAAACTGTGTAAAGTTGTGAATAAAATGTCACCAATGAAGAGGTAATTAATGACTGTCAAACTTTTGGGGTGTTGATTGTCTCCATCTACGTCTCCATCTCCATCCACTATGGGTATTAATTGTAAGAAATCATTTCTTTCCAGTAATTGGCAAACAATATAGTGCTATTTTATCTATTTTATTACAAGTTTGTAAAAAAAAAAAATCAAAATTGCAAAATATAATTTTTTATAGTTTTAGTTGTGTAATGAAACGAAATAATATATTGGCTTACAATATATTGAGCACCTCTAATCACTAACATTGCATAGTCAATCTTATTTCTGAGATCATAACCTATTCTCAATATCATGTTGCTCCATCCACGTCACAGTTAAATACAAAAATGTGATAAATGTCATCCTTTGCTTTGTCTCAGGGTAGATGTACATCGTAAGGAGAATGCAGGAGCACCTGAAAAGGCCATCACTATCCACTCATCGAAGAGGGCTGTTCACAAGCCAGCAGGATGATCCTGGAAATAATGGAAAAAGAGGCCAATGACACCAAGATGTCAGTATCTCTTCAGACTGTTGGGCACATTTAAGTTCTACATGCTTTGTTTGCTTTAGGATTGATTCTTTTAAGAATTTGGTGTATCCTGTGGCTCAGTGGTAGAGCATTGCGTTAGCAGCGCAAAATGTTGTGGGTTCAATTCCCAGGGAACACACATACTGAATATAAATGTATAACCTGAATACACTGTAAGTCGCTTTGGATAAAAGCGTCTGCTAAATGCATAAATGTAAATGTAAAGACAAATAATTTAAAACCATGTAAATAAGCATATAACCTCATGTTTTTCTCAGATTTATTATTAAAAAGAAATCAAAAATGAAAATAATATTGTGTGCTCTGTCTCTAAATCAGTGTTGATGAGCTTCCTCTGAAGATCTTGGCCAACAATAGCCTAGTTGGGAGACTCATAGGGAAGGAGGGCAGGAACCTGAAGAAGATAGAGCAAGATACTGGGACCAAGATCACTATTTCTTCGTAAGTTTGCTCTGTACAGATCATCTTGAACAGATGACATCAATTAAAGATTAAACAGTGTCTCATAGTATAGGACCCAGTGATGAAACTGAGGTGTAATTTTGTATATATTAATTGTTCATCTGAAGTGGCAATGCTTATTTTCTTTATTTTTTTTTGTAGATTACAAGACCTAACTATATATAACCAGGAACGTACCATCACGGTGAGGGGAGGGGTGGAGGAGTGCTGTAATGCAGAAGTGGAGATCATGAAGAAACTTAGAGAAGCCCATGAGAATGATGAGGCTTCACTTAATGTGAGTAAATCATAGCTTTTGAGGTTTATTATAGGTGGATGGATGGTAGTTTTTTTTATAGAGATATGAACAGTTTTATGTGACGTCACTTTGAAACAACAGGGGTTGTGAAAAGTGTTGTATAAGAAGTTTACATAGGGTCACAACAATATACTTGTTTATTAGTAAATGATAAAGGAAGCCTTTAACCTTTGTTTGCAAATTGAATCCAGATGGGACTTTTAACAGAATAATTTATCATTAGCAAAGCTGAAAGCTGAAATATCACTTTGACCAACAGTTGTTAATTCAAAATTTGCATCACCATTCATTATTTTGATCTACTGATAGCCCTATTTAAAGATTAAAAAGTGGAGAATTATGAATGCACATGGACATGTTTTGATTCGTTTGAACCTGACCTGACCTGAACTGACCTCTGTGCAGTTATGTGGACGTTTTATGTGTGTGAGTTGCTGTCAAAAGTAAAAGCCCATGTTTACAGAACTTTAAAACTGTACTTTTAGAAGGACTGGGTATTTTATTTAAAAAATATGTAATTCTAAAACTTAATTGGTTGTAGAAAAATACCTTCTTTTTCCCTTCAAACTTGTCCTGCGATTGAATGCAGTTAAACAACCACCCAAAGACTCCCCTTTATTTTGTGTATTGTGACATATTCTAAAACTGTGGTAAATCAGGATCCAGTTTTAAGAACATAGATCTACCAAGATGCACGAATATACTGCGTCATTTCAGAGGATTGAATGTATCTTTTCAGATGATGCTCTAAACAAGTAGCGTTTAGTGATGCACTGAAAAAGAATTTTAAGCTCTGTGACTTTTTTTATACAATAATAGTTTATATATTACTATTAATCTGCTAATTTTAATCTCCTGTTTATATGAACTACTTAGCGTACATATTTAGGTACATTGGGGGGAAAATGGTTAAGTTGGCTCAGTTAACTGGTTTTAAGTCTAAAATTGTATTTAATTTTGTTTAATCAATCTAAATACGTTACCCTAAATACTTTAATTAATTTATAACCGAACTAATTTTTATGGGTTAAATCGGGAAAAAATAGGTCAAATTGTAGTCATCTACCGAAAAGTGTATTACTATAATATTAGTGATTACCTCCAAGGCAAGTTAAGCTTTTCAATTTGAGAAATCAATATGTCAGCTTGTTCCCGTGGACAGCAAAGCCATACATATAGCGGCCTATGTAAATATAGAATTGTCCATCAGTAGACTTATATACTCACAATTGATCTGAATGAATATTGCAGAGAACAATGTAATACGGACTGACAAACACCAAACATATCCTTTAACTGTTCTCACACAGTGTTTGGGTTTAACAGTGGCTTTAATCCTATTTCTTTAATCTTAGTAAAGCAGAACTTGTTTTGCCTGGACAGACAGTGATTATCAGGCAGAGTGTGAATGTGAATTGGCATTAAGTCAGTAGAACTGCATTCATTTAATCCATTTACTTTGCTGATTCAATAACTGTTTGACTAACATAAACCTGTGAAATTGAACAAGATTGATTCATTCCACGCTTTGCATAAAGTCTCACTTGTACTCTCAGATTCACATCCTTCTCCATATCTGGTTTCAGCAGCAGACTAACATGATGTCAGGTCTAAACCTGAATGCAATGGGGATCTTCTCCTCTGGCTTGTCTGCTGTCCCTCCAGCCTCTGGTGTGCGTGGATCTCTGTCTGCCCCAGCCAACTACAGCCCCCTGCTGGTGAGCATCAGGATGTGCATGTGTACATCACGACTGTGAGCTGTCAATGACTTGAAAAAAAGAATGTGTGATCTCTAAAGGGAGTGTGAGAGATAGTTGTCATCCATCTTAGTTTGTTTTATCTATTAAATAACCATCTGTTTGCTTTAAAATGTTGGGTTACATTGGTCTCACCACATCCTCCATGTGTATGTTTGCCTCTGCAGGGCCCCACATCATTATTGGGTGGCATGTATGGGGTTCCCTCCTTTGGAGCATTATCTCTTCAGCAAGCAGTGAGTACTTGTTGTTATATGTTATTATACATCTCTCATAATCATTTTCCATACATCTGCACACTGCTGTATGTCATGACAATCTTAACTAAGCTCATAAGTGTTGTATTTTAAACCGTTTTTGAGCACATTCATCTGCCCCTTTTTTAGGTTGCAGGGTTCTGAGACATTCAGAACTTCAGGGTATTCAAATGTCTTTTGAATTCTAATTAAGTTCTTCATTTTGAATTCTGGTATCAAACAGATGCAGAACCATAATTTGAATGTGAAATTAAGCATGTAGAATACAAATAAATTGAATAAAAATCATATGAATGTTAAATATCGTTTAAAAAAATACATTACATTTTTCTGCGTGTATTTCGCAAAAACATATTGATACATGGCGTATTGCCAAAATCATTGGATGATATAAAAAAAGAGTCTTGATAAGGAGAATCAAAATGTTCTTTATATGTATACATACAAGAGGTTGTTTAACAAAATTTTTTTACATGCAAGTTTTAAAGCTTAAAACTCCCCACTTTAAAATATGATTTTCATCAAAAAAAATTATTATGGTAATTCTCTAACCATCTATCCAGGGTAGAGAATTACCATAATACAATTTCTGATAAAAAAAACTAAAGAATAAGATTACACATGCACCTCAGGAAACATAATGAAATAATATTTACAAAATGCAGTGCCTCCTTGACCGCTCATGACCCTTTAATTTATAGATATTTCATCATATATAAATAATGAACTTTAAAATGTAAAAAGGTACGAATTATAAATTAACTTTCATTCAAAGATTTAATGTGTCAAGCTTAGTTAATGCATTAGGTATCATAATTTAAAAATAAACAAAACAGGATTTTATAATTTAATTTACTGGAAAAATGCTGCAGACGATTTATTGTTGAAATATATATTTGAATTCTGAATCAGTTTTGTGTAGTTAATGGTGTACTGTAAAAAAGCTGAAGCAATTTATATCATAAAAAGATCTATCTATCTATCTGTCTGTCTGTCTGTCTTGCAAAAATGGCTTATCTTTCTTAGTATTTTTGTATTGTTTCTAGTCAAAATATAAAAAAATTCTTAAATCAAGATACTTTTACTACATAAGCAAAATTACTTAAGCTATTTATATGCACTTAAGCAAAATGCACTTAATTTAGCCTTTTCCCCCTGGAAACAAGACTAAATATCTTAAGCTGGTTTGCTCATTTAGTAAAAGTATCTTGATTTAAGAAAAACAATTTTTTGACTAGAAACAAGACAAACATACTAAGTTAAGCCATTTTTTGCAGTGTATCATCTGTCTGTCTGTCTGTCTAAACTTGACTAGTAGGAGTCAAGGCTGTCTGTGTGTGTTTCAGACTGCTGAACAGGAAGTGGTCTACCTCTTCATCCCCACTACAGCAGTAGGAGCTCTCATTGGGAAGAAAGGGCAACACATTAAAGAGCTGGCACACTATGCTGGAGCCTCCATAAAAGTGAGATACTTCTGATTGCCTTTGTAGTTCACTCTCTCATTGCAAACATTAACCAGTTTTGAACAAAGCTTGCATGAAATAATGGTTTGGACACGATTGTATCCTATTTCTTGTTATTCAAGACTAAGAAAACCTTGATCTTATGTCTAATTTAAGACTTGTGATTAGAAAAAAGTAAATGGACAACAATTAGTAATATTTTGAATTGTGTTCATTTGTTTTCCAGCAAAAATGTGTTGTGTAATGTAGACTTGAGATGTACATGCTGAAAAAGTGATGACCTGCAATTGTTACCTTAAATAGCTATTTATAACTGGCAGTAACCTGTAAAATGTAGTTTTGTTGCTGCATATATTGATGTGTATAAGTTGGTTCATTGATGGTAAATAATATTTGTGACTTAAATAACAGCATTTAGATTTTTAGATCAATTTTTAGGTTACCACATTTGTTCTGTGTATTCAGGGATTACTGCACACTTGTAGCAGTTTAAGTGTTTTTTTTGTACCCAAATCAAGACAGTGAGAAAAAAAGTGGTGTTTTGTGTCACTGCAGATTGCTGCACCAGACGATCCTGAGGATCCTGAGAGGATGGTCATTATCACTGGACCACCAGAGGCTCAGTTCAAGGTAAAAGCCATCGTTCAGTCATTTAGGCTCCTTATCTTCAGTATAAGAATACCATTAGGCAGGACCCAGGGTGTTTTACATTGATCTCTATATTCATCCCTCATTTCTCCTTTACTCATCTGTGTATGTGTGTGGCTATAGGCACAGGGGAGGATATACGGGAAGTTGAAAGAGGAGAATTTTTTCACTGCTAATGAAGAAGTGAAGTTGGAGGCACATATAATGGTGCCTTCAAACGCCGCTGGACGAGTCATCGGGAAGGGTGGCAAAACGGTATGCGTGCATTGTGTACATGTTATTGGATCACCAAGAAGACACATTAACACCTTGTGTAAACACACACAAGTCAGTTGAGACAAATTGTTATTTACACCTGGTAGTAACACAACACTTGAAATCAGATTTTGAAGATACTATCACTGAAAATGTTACTTTGTGAAAATAAAAATAAACACACAGTCAGAAAATTGCTTTCAAATGCTTCCAAATTTTTATCTCACCACAAATGGGTTAAATAAAATGAGTCATTTTAGTCACTTACATTGACTACATTTAAGTAATTAGTAAATCTCAGTTAATAGGTTGTTGGGCAACACTTAGGAATAGGGATGGGTACCGAAACTCGGTATTTAATCGGTCTCGGGGCTAATTTATGAAAGACCGGAGTATCGATAAGCTCTGACGTTAACGGTTCTGTTATCGGTACTGGAGAAATCAAGAAAACACACATACATTTATTATTGCTATATATATATATATATACACATTATCTTGCAAATTCTATCCCGCCAGAGTCACCAGCTGTTTTTATATGCAATAATATTCAAACTCTTGTCTATGATGCATTTTTGCTATTCCCAAATCAGAAGCGCGATCGCTCACGTGGATGAGTTCAGCACGCGTAACATTAAAGCCCTGTTTATGATAGAAGAGAGAACTAACCATTAAAACATGCTTACACTTTAGGCCTGTGGCTGTTATATTAAACTGAGTTTATTTAATGTTTTTTTTAGCTTCTAAGGATTATAGCCGCGTTTCTTCTAGCACAACTTCCTTCCCTTCACAGCGGCGCGCATTCGTTCCTCCCTGACCAAAACTTAACGTCAGAATCAGATCAATCGTCTGTCAATTGTTGTAAAATGCCGTCTTTACAGTTACTAAATTGCTGGACATGTTTGATAATAAAACGTTGAAAGTACAATCCACACGAGAGACGCTTTTCCTCAGGCTGAAGTGTGTGCGCGCGTGTGTGTGTGTGTGTTTGCGTGTGTGTGTGCGTGTGTGTGTGTGTGTGTGTGCGTGCGCGGCGCGCTCTAAAACTGACAAGCAAAATACACTTTGAGCTTCGGGCGCGTCCAAACGATCAAATACACACAAAGCATGTAAAAACGGACGGCTTGGAGAATATTCACTTAAACACAGTTTGTATCTTAAAGTGAACGAGAACAGTTGGGAGAAAATTGTGTGTCAATATTTTGTCTCAGTGACAGATTGGAGCTTCTTCAATGTTAATCAAAGAACAAAATACAAAGACAAATCACCTCACAGCTCTTAATCTGAATAAAGTAATAGCTTTAATAAGCATTAATCTATCAATATATACAGTGAAAACGATGCAGTGTTCATTTGTATTTGATCACTTTTAGATTTATTTTGTAGCTATTATTTACCTGAACATTAATGTTAGTAGACCACCATAGATAAATGAAAGCACTGTGTTTTTTTTTTACATTTGTACATTTGTTTTATGGTTTGACAAATTGTATATTTGTCAGTTTATTTAACTTTGTTTCTTTGTTCATGTTCTTACTCTATCTTATCTTATGTATATAAAACACTAAAAATGCCTGCGCATTTGCGGTGCATTTACAAATTGATGTTTTATATTTATTTAATGAAATATTTATTTAACATTTCAGAATATAAAGCCATGTTAATTAAGCTGCTAATCTATCATATAAATATATATTTCATACATATATGTGTATGTATATATGTATGTATATATATAAATAACAAAAAGTACCGATAAGAATACCGTTAAAGTACCGAACCGATAAGCAGTATCGATAAGAGTAGTAATACCATTAAAACCTTAACGATACCCATCCCTACTTAGGAATCGTGGAGCACTTCTCACTTGTGATTGCAGTGTTAATTCCAGTTCTAAATGCAATCTGTTTGTGTGACCTCTGACCTCTTACCAACCACAGGTCAATGAGCTGCAGAATCTCACCAGTGCTGAGGTCATTGTACCACGGGACCAGACACCAGATGAGAATGATGAAGTGGTTGTTAAGATAATTGGACATTTCTATGCCAGTCAGGTATGATTTAGACATTTTCCCAGCCTTTAAACTCTTTGTGTTTTATTTGAATTTGACTAAAATACCAGGGTCATACCAGGTCACCTCTGAAAAAAGTGGTAACGTACAATTTTTACAGTTGTTACTTCAGGTAGAAAGACATATTCCTACCCGTTTTAACCTGTAACTCACCCTCATGTCATTCCAAACCATAACATTTTTAATTCGTCTTCAAAACACAAATTTTGATATTTTTTATTTTCTCTCATTTTTGTCCATTCATTGAAATTCCACGCAAAAAAATTTAGGTTTTTAGAAGTTCATAAAGACACTGTAAAAAAAATCTTTATGAGTCAAGCTGTATAATCCTAGTCTTCTCAACAGACTTGGGCTTTCTGACCCTGCATATGCAACTGACACGTTCAAGGCCCAGAAAGGTAGTAAGGATGTTGTTAAAATATTCCATGTGACATCAGGGTTTCAACCATAATGTTAACGTAAAGCTACGAGAGGGTAAACTCGTGAATGCGTTGTGAAGATACAGAACAGAAGAATTGTTGAATAAAGTCCTTATTTTTGTTTTCTTTGCGCACAAAAAGTATTCTTGTAGCTTCATAAAATCACAGTTGAACCACTGATGTCACATGGACCGTTTTAATGATGTCCTTACTACCTTTCTGGGTCTTGAACGTGTCAGTTGTGTTGCTGTCTATGCAGGGTCAGAAAGCTCTTGGATTTCATCAAAAATATCTTAATTTGTGTTCTGAATATGAACGAAGGTCTTACAAGTTTGGAAAGACATTAGACATTACTCACAGGGTGAGTAATTAATGACAGAATTTTCATTTTTGGGTGAACTGTCCCTTTAAGTGCAGTGTGGTTGAAACTGGCTTAGTTTACAACTACTACTGGTTGTACTGCTCACAGCGTTTTGCTTTAGTGACCAGGTTCCTAAGTTCACCTAGAACAACCGGAGTAGAAATATTATCTGATGAATATATATATATTTTTTTTTCAATCTTGGTATCAGCTTGTTAATACAGTACTGGTACGTTTGACTTTCCTGATTTAGACTCCTCACTCTCTTATTGTGAACATTAATCAGTTTTGAATGAGGCTTAAATTAAATAATGGTTTGAGGCCAGACTGTGTCCAAAGGCTTGTTATTCAGGATAACATACGATTTGTTCAGGTTCTTAAAATATTATCTTTTGATCTAAATAATGTATTTGCATGTGCACCCCAGTCACCTTGTGTCTACGGTGTGTTTGTTCGCAGGCTGCCCAGCGCAAGATAAGGGAGATCCTTCAACAGGTCAAACAGCAAGAACGGAAAACCAACAAACGGTGTCAACACCCTCGCAACCATCTAACTGATCAGCGGATGCCTGCAAGCAGCAGCTAATGAATGTAGCTCATGCGAGGACAAATCGAAATTCAAGAAATAGGCAATGGGAGAGCAACACAGAGTGAGAAACAGAGAGAGACAGAAGCTAACGAAGAGGACCTGCAGTTTAAAACAACCAAATAACTTAAAGCACAAAAACATTTGGTCATGCAGATATGAATGAGGATGAACGTTATCAGGTCAGAGATCTTTTTATGACCATGGAGCTGATATTTCATATTGAGCTCTTTTTGTTACTGATTAAACTGATGTGAGGATTTGTGCACTGTGAAGTAGACTGCTGGATGAGGTGAATGCACACTGCAGGTAGATTTTAAAGGGACTTGCAGGTCCAGTTGTGTATTAGAACTACTAATTTATTAGGCTATATAATAAATTGCACATCAAAATGTTAATACGATTTAAAAAAAACAATGCTATAGGTTTATTCAACAGAATTTTCTTTGGAAATTTTTTTTTAATGGGAGTAATCAGATTCTTTTGTTGACCTTTTCTGTTAACTAATTAGTACAGCACAGTAACTAAAAGCATTAAGTGATGTTACAAAGCATCGTACATTTCCAGCAGTTCACTTCCAGTTCCTCTTTTCCACTGCTGAGTCTGAGCATTTCTCCTCTGCTTGCTGCCCTGTTCTCTTTTCTCTCTTTTTTAAAATTATTTTTCTTTTCCTTAAATGTTTCCCTGTTCCTGACTTATTCGTCACACAAAATAAGAGCTGTCTGTGTGCCAACTGTAAAAACAAAAAAATTCCATCTTAGTTTGGGAATCTAATGTTGATATCCTGTACTCCCCACGTATTACACCTTACACTACTGTTCTAAAGTTTGTGGACAGTATGAGTTTTTTTATAACATATTTTCTATCCTGCAAGGATGCATTACATTTTTCAAAAGTGGCAGTAAAGACATTTATAATGTTGCAAAAGATTTTTATTTTAACTTTTTTTACTTTTAAAAGAATAATCCTGAAAAGAAGTATCATGATTTCCACAAAAACATCATAAATGTTTCTTGAGCGGCAAATCAGCACATTAGACTGATTTCTGAGGGATCACGAGACACTGAGGACTGGAGTAATGATGCAGAAAATTCAGCTTAGGCACAGGAATAAATTACGTTTTAAAGTATAGTCACATAGAAAACAGTTATTTAAAGGGGTCATTGGATGCGACATGCACTTTTACAAGTAGTTTGAACTGAAATGTGTGTTGACTGTGTGTGTACATAACCACCCTATAATGATAATGATCCACACAGTAGGTTTTTTTTATTTCATTAAATAATTTCCCCTTCCTCATATCAAGCCATTCTCAGATGCCTGTCTGTTTGACGTCACACAGACCCAGGCCGCTCCCACGATTGTTGATTGACACTAGCCTTTTTACCTTAGACCTGAGTGAGCTGTTATCAGTCCGCCATTGTTTTGAAGCTGGAGCAGATGTAGACAAGAATGTCTCCGAAGCGATTGAGGTGTTTTGTTGTTGGATGTAATAATGAACATAGCAGTCGTCATTTACTGAAGACGCAGTGGATTACCTTTGTTTTTTAAGGGAATGCATCCTCCAATCTGCCTAAATGCATTTATGTTCACGCTAATCATTCATGATCCAGCTTCACTTACAGCAGAAGTGAGTATAAGGTTATTTTATGAATGTTTGCAAGTCGCTTTTCCTAATAACGTGCTAGTTGGCAAGTTCTGCAACTAAAGTAAACAGTATCATGAGAACGGCTCGTCACCCCACGGAAGAGTGCGGCAGGATCAGCAGAGCTCATTAGTATTTAAAGGAACATGGACTAAAACGGCTTGCTGAAAACAGCTGATTTTGACAGGGTAAAAAGGGTGTTTTTTACCTTACCATTAAGAAATTTCAACCCAAGTATGTTATAGACTTTTCATTAAGACCCTAAAGAATCTGATGACCCCTTTAAATTCTAATAATATTACAGAAGATTTAAAAAATCTTACAAGCCTAAACTTTTGAATGGTAGTGTACCCAGGTGAAAAAGGTGAATTTCGTGTTTAATCTGCACCTTGTCTGTAGGTCCTGTAACGGGAGCTCATGGGAGTCCTTGAGGTCTTCCTGACACTCTTGAATGTATATGATGCAAACGCCTTCTGCAAACATGTACTTACTGTGTAGTATGCATAATTTATCTTCCCCCCTTCCCCCCTCTCTGATTTCACGTGCTGAAATGAGTGCATACATGTATGTTTGCATTAGGGAATGTATGCATAGACCGAGACAACATACATGTCTACAAATGCATTTTGACAAGAGAAAAGCAAAGCCAAGACAGTTTTTTTTTTATTGTTTATAAAGACGTCCCATTTTTTTCATAATATACAAAGGTGATGTGATTGGTGAGGGATGACGTCATTAAGCCTTTTAATGTCACACATCCAAAAGGTAATGGAATAAAAAAATGTATGTACGGTATATAGGTGACAGTTCAAAAATATTGGTTTATTGACTGATCAAATACAAACAGTACTATACAGTCATAGAGCGTAACATTGATATAAAGCAACTGATACAACCATGATTGAGACATGAAAATTATATATTGAAAGTCCACGCAGCTTTGTGTGAACCAGTACAATATACCGTTCTACCTCAAGAACAGGGAACCTCAATCTGATCTTTTCTCCCTTTTGCATATTTTGTATACCTTGTAAAGCTCTCAAACTTAGAGCATTTTTTTATTTTTCTAAATAAAGAACACGAAGAAAAAAGGGATAGCGCAAAGCACAAACTTGGCCTGCTTGTTCTTGCGAAAGAGGTTTCAGAAACTGATTGTTGCTTTAGGGTTTGACTCAAATGAGCTCTTGAGGTCAATACAATACTTTGGCAATTGAACATTTGGGTTGACAGTACTGTGTTCCTTGCAGTTTATGTTTAAACTGAAATAATTGTCTTGACTGATATATAGTGTCTAAGAATACAGCTTAATCCAACCACATGCAGTGTTCTTCAACCTGTATTTAGAATGTTATCGTTATGTTACTCTTACAAATGGCTCTGTATTTTTTCTCTGTTTTGGAGGTCATATCTGATGAGATGGCCAATAACAAGTCAGTTTTGAATGTTATTCTAACAGCATATTTGTGAGGTTTTATTATAGGAATAATCTCCAGTTTACAGCTGAATGTTAGCGTAATAATATTAGACACAATAAAATTTGATACTTTCAGTTTGGGTTTCTGTAGTAAAATGGGATGTCCAGCTGACAACATGTACATGAATCCTAGTCTTTGCCATATTACTTCTGCAGCTGTCTCCGAGTCCGTTTCTCTTCACTTTCTACCATGTTCAAAATGTCTTTATTGATCACTTGTGCAGTGAATACTTCTGGGTGTTTGATAAGCCTGTCTCTTATCTGATCAACTCTTATAATGATGTCAAGCAATGTAAAAATGGGTAAATAAACCAATTTCAGATCTGGGCAAAACATATTCCATTGGTATACTATGGGTTCTAGCCAAGTGTGGGTGAGTTTGGGACAACAGGAGTGTGAGTGAACAATCATGAATACACATCTGTTTCTGTTTTCTGGAAGGGTCACACTACCCTTCACATGGATATGAGCAATAAAGAGTGTTTAAAACAATGTTTCTATTGTTTTGTGTCATCAATAGCATATAGATTCTGTGGAAGCCTGTTTCCGCCACAAAAAAAGGTAATTGATCATTTTATCTCACATTTCATAATATCTTACCACAATTATAAGTTTATATCTCACACTTCTGACTCTTGTTTTGCTGGAAAACATGAAGAAAAACTTCATAATTCAGACTTTTTTTATACTTACAAGTCTGAATTTCGAGTAGATCATTTCTATATAATAATGACTTATCAGAATTGCAAGTTTATGAAATTACTTTATTTATCTCATACAATATCTGAACTATGAGATAAAAAGTCACAATTACCTTAATTTTTAATCCCATGGCAGAAACTGGCTTCCACAAGATGCTAAAGTGAAACCTTGATTTCTGTTGGAATATTATAGGATTAATCTGAATCTACACTATATTAATATAATATCACAATATTTGTATCCTGCAGTTATACAAACATGTGTTTTACATACAAGTAGATGAGCATAAAATATGCACCCATAGAACTCTATAGAAATAATTTGGCTAATTGTATCATGCTTTCAGCTGCCAGTATGGTATAATTATATCACTCATTTCAGCAATTTTCACATAATTTAACACATAGGTTACAATAAGATGTTAAATGGTTTCAAATGTTTTTATTATTGAATTTAAACTGCATGAAACAAGTAATTCTTAGTTATGAAAACAGCAGTTATAACTTGGTTATAACAGAATGATAACGTTTAAGCACTCAATAAGCGGTTTTTAATACAAAAACTAAACCTTAACAACTTATGTACACATTAAGACATTGATTCATTTTTCCATAAATGGCTTAAAATAGGACAGCTACTATAATGCAGTAAATACTTAATCAAGTAGCACCTGTAGATTCAATTCATGAAACTGCAATGGAAATCAAATCTTTGTTGATTTTTTTAAAGGACACATATCCACCACAGAAACAGTTTTGTTTCTTGCTGATAATTGATGCATTCATGGCACAGTCAAACACAAACTAATGAGCAGTATAAATGTGTAAAGTTTAAGCTGCATCTGAAGCTGAATGGATGAGATATATTTACAGTGCCATTTTATGCTGTACATTTAAATATACTGCATTAATTAATCTGTCTAAAACAGGTCATTAGTAGTGTAAGGTTATTTTTTATAGCTTAATTAAGCACGTGCAAGTATAACAAATTAAGTTGCATATGACAGTCAGTTATCAATCCCTGAATGTACTGTGCAAATGATCAAGTTAAGGCATGACACTAACTTGCAAATAAAAGAACACCCTGATAGTAAGACGCTTGAGGATAATGAATATAATAATATCTAATAATCTTTACAAATCACTTTAATGGTATGCACTTTATTTTTCAGTGCAGAAGTAAGCTATTTGCAAATCCTCTGATTCATTAGCTGTAATAATAAGAATAAGTGCAGTGATTGAAAAACTATTTGTGCTATAAACCAGTGTGTTTATAATTATTACATTCTGTAAACAAAATATTACAAGAATGACATGGCAAGCCTCGTACATTCAAGTTGGATACAGTATAAGTAAAACTAGAACTATTACAAATATTTTTATGTAATAAATTATTTTATATGTGCAGATCTTGAGCAGAAAATTCGTACAAATTCAAATTCATAAAGTGTAAAATGAGTGGTAATCTTCTTATGTTACCTTAGAGCTATTTACATGTTTTAATTCGTACATTTTATAAATGAAGGTATATAGGTAAATTGAGTGATATTAAATAATATTTTTGACTTGAATAAAACCAGATAATTAGATGTGATAATTTTAGGTTACTATTTTATCAGTGTGCATTTAGGGGGAAAGTAACTAATCATTAGTTAACTAATCATAAGTAACTTATTAGAAAGTAACTAATCATAAAATGTGTAAACACTCAAAAACACATGGAATTTACAGTTTCCACAACAAAATAAAGCCATAAACACATAAAGCTACACACAAACATGGTCACTAAACAACATTTGAAAACATAAATAAATATTTTTGGCTTCAATAAAAATACTTAAAGGCTAGGCCGTCAGATTCCTTTTTCCTATATAATAAAGCAATGTCCAGTGTTATATAATATTATATAACATCAGCTCTTTTAAGACATTAATAATCTCTTCCTTTGCACTTTATCTTCATTATAGACATTTGGTAATTATTATTTTCTATTTCTGTCCATGTCAGTTCCACTCTGCGTTCAGACATTCATAACCAAATCCTCAGCTGTGACTCCAGATCAATGATCAGTCCCATGTTAACAGACTGCAGTCTCCTCTTCTGTCTGTCTTTGGTTCATCTAGTCTTGCTTTTGGTGTCCATTGGGTTCCAGGCCATCAAGTTTGAGATGGGCCTGACTATAGCGGCGGATCAGAGCTCCAGGAAGTAGAGCCACACACGCGATCAACAGGAGCTGAAACAGCGTCCTCCAAGAAAAGATGTCATCCAAAGAGTTGATCTCAGACAAGATGGCACCCGTATGGACACAGATAAAATTATAAGGGATTAGACCTGGGGAAAAAGAAGCATTTAAGATCACGAGGGTTATTTTTCTCCAGAAGTATTTTTATTTAGTATTTGTTCAGAGTCTGGCCACCTAAAAAAGATAGAAGGTCAAAATGGAATCATTAGGGGGGGAAATGTGTGGAATTGCAGTGGATTGTAAGTACACCTATAACATAAAAAATACATGAATGTATAACTGAAGATGTCCTGTAAGCTCACCAATGAGGATGGAGAAAAGGAATATGGGGATGGGGATGTTGAGGACTGGAGAGGTGACATTCAGAAACCAGTTTGGTGTCATGGGAAAGAACCGCAGAAAGAGCAAGAAGAAGAACAAACTACTCCTGTTCTCTTCCACCTAACAGAGAGAGATTCATCGAGTTGCATTATGTTTCAGCTCCTAAGTTCTATAACAGATGGAAATAATGATTATGATTGAGTTTGCCAAATTGAGCTACGTTGAAACATTTTTTATTATTTTATGTGGTAAACTTAAGGGTATATTTTCCAAGTATACAGTACTCTATGTAATAATAATAATAATATAAAATAAATATAGTAGTATAGGCTACTAGTTATTTATTTATTTAGCAGACTTGTAAGTATACTGTTTCAATACTATTTTGTAAGTAAATTGGCCCACTTTTTAGTTTATAAAAGTATACACTTTAGTGTATTTTAAGCATAATAGAACGAAACTTTGAGTACACAAGTTTGTCCTGTATTGTAAATATACTGTGAACTACAAGTGAGCATATTTTGTTATGATGCTAGTTTACTAGTTATATTCCTCTATCCCACTGGTTTATAAAAGTACAAGTATACTCTCTCAGTAAACTAATGAACAGAAAGTTTAATAGTTTTTATGCTGCACCTTCCGTTGTGTAGTCAACAGTAGACTGAAAGTATGCTGCCATATTGTAGTTTAAAAGAAGTTCACTAGAAGCATACTTGAATATTTTTTAAATTAAGGCCTGTTCACACCAAGATCAATAACTTTGAAGACAGCTCGAACTATAACTATTATCATCCACACCGAGGCACTAATGTGGTGCAAATAAATTGTTGGCCACTTTAAATGCTTGAGCTCTAAAGTATTAAAAATGGATTCAGGATTGATCATTAGTTTTTTATGGTTACTCTGTGTTATTATTGTCATAGTTGTGCTGTGGACTCTGCTATTCTTTAGAATTAAGATGCACAGTAAAAACAAACAAAATGCAAAGTCACATATACACTATATTGCCAAAAGTATTGGGTCACCCCATTTTAATTAACAGGTTTGACTATTTTAGCCATTTCCAAGAGTACAAATCTTAATGTTTAAGCATATAATGATATTCTAGGGAATTGTGTGCTTCTAATTGTATAGCAACAGTTTGTACAGGAGCCTTGTCTATTCTAACATGACAGTGCCTCTGTATATAAGACAAGGATCAAAGAGAAATGATGATTCAGTCAGTGTGGAAGAAGTTGACTGATCTACATTATATGCTTAAACATTAAGATTTGTACTCTTGGAAATGGCTAATATAGTCAAACATGTTCATTAAAAGGGGGTGACCCAATACTTTTGGCAATATAGTGTATATTCACTGACTATTTTTAAAACATTAATTAATGGAAAATCCCTCTAGTATGTGTTAAACACCCAGAGGTGACCCACCATTCTCTGCAGCATCGCCACCTTCTCAGGGAAGAGCCTGACGATGTGGCGTTTGCCAAATGTACGGGACAGCAGGTAGCAGTTGATGGAACCCACAGTAGTCAAAGTGCAGGCAATGAGGAGTCCATACCACGGCCCAAACAATGCCCCCGCCAGCATGTTCTAGACATGACAAGAAGAATTGACAGTAAAGGCTTTTTTATTAGGTCATCAGCTACATACAGTAGCATATTGTATATAAATACCTGTACTGTGTGTATATTAAGCGTCCCTCGTGAAAAAGAAGTACCATTTCCCTTTTACACTAAAAGGTGTTAACCTGAAGGAGTTCTTTCTGCCTGATTTAACCAAGGACTATATAATACCATACATATTTGCTTTGTTCATATACATAATGTATATATGTTTGTTCAGCAAATAATATTTATTAAATAATACAATCAGTTAATTTACCATGTTTAGGTTACCATATACTTTAATGTCATGTTGACACTTTTGTCATGTACGTATTATTTATAATAACGTAGCAGCAATTTATTACCGTTAATACTGTGTATGTTAGTCAGCACATCAGAATGAGTATACTTTAAAGCATTATGAAACATAATTAATTAAAATGTACTTTAAAATTAAACTTAATTTTGACATTATTACACAGTGCACTTTTTAAAATTGTTAAGAAACTGTCATGAAAGTGTACTCTCAGTGTACTCTCTTTACACTTTGTGACATTTCATTTATATTAGTTGCATGTACGGTTTACATGCTTTTAAGATTTAAAACTACATTATGTGCCCATTCAAAAGAATTAAGCACACTTCTATGCAGAGGCGTCAAGCCCATTCAAAGTTTGGGGCACGTGCCCTCTCCGTTTTTTGAGCCAAGTGGATTTTAAAAAAGCAGCTTCCAAAAGACAAAAAAACATGTCGAATAATATTAATTATATTTGATACAATCACGTTAGTATCAGTGCGTCAAATCATCAGCTGCAAAATTCAAATCTGCGTTCGCTGGTTGGCACTGAACCAGAGACAGGCCCGTTTATACAGCTCTGCGCATTATAACCATCACACACGACTCTGTTGAGATTATGAATGTAGTGACCAATCAGAGACGTTCAGATGAGTTCAGGGCGCGCGCTTGCTCGCTGACTGAATTCCCTCACCAGAAACAACAAAGTGCAAAAGTGTGTACGATGTAAGTAAGACATCCATTTCACAGTTCAAACAGCTTCAGCAATTATAATGGAAGTTTTTGAGACTGAAGTCTTGATAATGAAATGATAATGTTCTTTGATAATATAATGTAAATGTCCTTTGCTGTGTTTCTGTACAATGAAAGTGTTATAATGAGTAACTTACAAAATTTTTTTGTATTATTATTATTTAATTCACGTTATATACAAAGTCAGTCATATAAAAATATTTTAAGTAATGACACCCGTACGTGGTAGGCCTAGTAAAAAGATGTATGTATGTGTAGTTGATGTGTCATTCTACAGAAATGGCCACTTTTGGTATGGCAATGTCTTAAAATGTATTTCTTTTTCTAACATTTCAAATTAGACCACATTATTAGATTACCTTTAGATTTTATGAATGTACATAAATGACAGTTTTGTTTTCTTTCTTTCTTTTTTGTGCATTTATTTACCCATACGGAAGGTCAAGTGACACCAGTGTTACACCATTGACAATTTTCATGAAAAATGCATTTTACAAAATAGCTTTTGCAAGGTATCAAAACACATTTTGTCAATCATTGTATACTCACTAAATTAAGATTAATAGGGGAGGTTGTGTCACGGTCCTGCTGGTGTGCTCTGACCGGCCACCAGATGTTTATGTATGTTGAGCACATGGCTTGTTGTTTGTTGTTGGTGTCATGTGCTCTCCTGTCTATTGTCTGCCCCCTCCCATCATTGTTTCAGTTGCTCCACCTGTGTCTCCCGCGTTAGCTTGTTTGTCTCCCTATTTAGCCTCCTGGTGTCTGTAGTCCTGTGCTGATCTGTTGTCTTTCGTCGTGTGTGTGTTATGTTAAACTGCACAACAGTTCTGGGCCTGCCTGCCTGTTTTTCCCGGTGGTTTCTGTTTATCTTTGTCTTATTTTGATATTAAAAACCCGATTCCCCTGCATTTGAGTCCTTGCCTTCATCTCTCCAGTCGATTCCTGACAAATAGAACATTAGGCTTATTTGCCCATGCCCATTAGATTAACTAACATGATATACCGTTTAAAGGTGCTAAATGTATTTATTTACTGTTTAATTACTGGGAATATTTTGAAAAGCCTAATAAAAAGAAAAATGAAAACATTAGCCTACTGTAAAAACATACCCCCCCACATCACCTCCTGGTGCCCCCTCAAAAATATGTATATGACGCCCCTGCTTCTATGGGATTATGTCCAGGAAAAGGAAAACGTGATGTAAATGGCATTTAGGGGGCAAATGACAAATGGAAATAAATATTTCATGCAGGTCTACTGATAGTGTCACAGAGTAGAGCTCTTTTACCAACCAAAAAGGATGAGCCTGGAATGGCGAAGGACTGCTTGTAGAGGTAGGCACTGCAAAAGAGGATGAACACATATCCAGTGTGTTCTGTCTTATAGAACTGCAGAAGCTCGGCTAGTTCCCTCAATTCGTCCAGATCAGACGGGAACTTCAGCCTGGAGAAAATATAAGACATTGTGGGATCAGTAAAATAATGCCACTGAACTTGTACGTTTCTCTTATAGTTTATAACAGATTGGCGAGTAGCTGTCCACTTCCTATCAACCCAATTGCTTTCCGGTACAAAACCAGCAGAGACTAATATGAAGGAGGAAGAAGGCTTTAGTCAATAGATTGAGTGGATACTGTGGGCTTAAGTTATATGACCTGAGTGTACCCTAGTAAAATTTATTTCTTACTAAATATTGTTCAAATTATATTAACATATTTACTTACATATTTCTTGAGGCTTAAAAACCTTCTTAAAAAACTTGAGGCGCAATTACCGCATCCGTGACCGCTCACACATCATGCTTGCGGCGAAATGATCATAATTGATTGACAACTATGCCCGTGAAAAGACAACAAAAATCCGGAGCCAAGGAAGTTTAAAAAAGAAGAATATGAAGGCCTTGTGTCACTTTCAGGTAGGCTATACATTCATAATCTTGTGAAACTTTTTTGGGTGTTGAGGTTAATAACGTGTTTTAATGTCGGTAATAATTTCACCACCACCAACTAATCTAAAATTCTCTCTGAGTTTCCATGTTCCCTTACGAAAGTTAGCCATGTTTTTAACACGAATAAAACCAAAACAATCATGGTTCTTGTAGCCATTGTAACCACAAATTAACCATGGTTCCCTTATCGAGCTGTCACGAGACATCACGGAGATTTCTCCGTTATGGGAACTTCTTCCCTTCAACCTTTCCTGAAGTCCTATTGGCTCACGCCAGTCAAATGACTGGCCAATTGTCGCAAAGCATGCAAATACGGCGAGCTCGAGACAGTATAAATGCGATGCTCGCGACAATTATATCAGAATCTTTTACTTCACCTTGAACTCGTGATGGCTTCAGTGTGTAAGATCTGCGCGGGACCCATTGAACCGCTGGATCAGCATCTCCATTGCGTCGCCTGCCTGGGCCTGGCTCACGCCGAGGCGGCGCTGGACGAGTCCGACTGTGGACTTTGCGCGGACCTCCCGGTCCGCGTGCTCCGGGCCCGCCGCGATGTGGTTCGCGGCCTGTTCGGGGTCGGGCTCACTGCCGCCAGCGTGCCGCTGGTGAGCCCCCCCTCTTCGGGCGGCGGGGCGCCCGTCTTGCCGTGCCGTCAGAACCCAACGTCGCCGCGTCGCCCATCTCTTTCCCGAGGACTGTTTCCGCCCCCTTCCAATATTGAGGATTCGTAGCTTTTGGCCACGAGGAGGCGGCGAGGCCATGTCCATCTCGGCCTCGGAGAAGGACGGTTGGGCTGGATCGAAGCCCGAGCAGCTAGGCAGCTCAGAGCCTTCAGGCCTCCAGGAGGAGCTCATGAGGGTTCTGTCAGCTGTTCAGGAGTTGGAGCTCACCTGGAATCCTCCGGAGGAGCCTGTCAGGAGTAAGCTCGACTCGTGGTACTTCAGGTCCACCACGCAAAGCTGACGCAAGGACATCGGTGCCTTTTTTCCCGATGTTCATGAACAGCTCGTGAAGAGGCGTGGTCTGCGCCCCAATCGGGCGCGTCCACTCGAACACGCAGGCCATGTTCTCCACGTGGATGGAGCGGAGGCCCACGGTTACGTCGCTCTCCCCGTCGAGGAGACCGTTGCTGCACACCTGTGCCCTGCAGCAGCGAAGTCCCTAGGCCCGACATCAGCCTGCCGTCGGCCGTGCAGAACCACCGCCCATCTCGCTAATAAGGCGTATGCCTCGGATGGCGGCGGCATCAGCGTTACGCCATGGCAGTGTTGCAGGTGTTCCAGGCCAAACTCCTGCAAACGGCAGAGGGCGGAGTCCTCACTCCTGAGGCGACGAAGGATCTGCGCGCTGCAACGGACTTCGCGTTGATGGCGGCGGCGGCCCAGTCTGTGGGTAAGGCCATGGGCTTTATGGTCGTCCTTCAGAGGCACCTCTGGCTGAACTTAGCTGATCTAAGGATGCCGATCGGAAGGTGCTCCTAAACGCTCTATATCTCCCTCCGGCCTCTTCGGTGATGCCGTGGAGACCATAGCCGGCGATTTGCTGAGACTCAAAAGCGCGCGATGAGTCACGTGATGCCTAGACGCGCCCCCAGCAACAGACTGCCAGATCCAGATCTTCGTCAGCGCATGGCTCTGCCCAGCGGAGAGATTTTCCCAGGCCTGCCCAGGCTGGGGCTACTGCTACTGCTCCCGACAGGAGCCAGGCGTCCGGAGGAAGGTGTGGGGCTCGGCAGGAAGCGCCAAGGTCAGCGGAGAAGCCCAGCGGCGCGATTCTCGCCCGCCCCGGCTGCTAAGCCGTCTTCCTGACGATCGGAGGGAGGGAGGAGGCGAGCAGCCGGCGTAGCGCCCAAAGTTCAACTGCCCAAATGTGTGTGTGTTGAGTGTCCATTCAATAAAAATGCATACTTTCTCACAAAAGAGCTTTCTCCTCCTCACTCAATAAATGCGGTTCCCTTGCCCCGCCTCAGTGCAGTGCAGGTCCGCATCCAACACAGGTTATAGTCACAAGACCAACGACCGAGCAGCTAAAGCCGCTGCGTCAGTTCATAAGCGTGGAAGGTTATTCCGGGAATCTCGCGTTGGCTACTCAGCGTGATAGGCGGGGTATACTCTTCAATTCAGGCGCAGACCACCCCGTTTCAATGGCGTGGTGCAGTCTCTAACATCGCCTCGAAATGCCCAGGCTCTGAGGCAAGAGATTGGCTGTCTGCTCGAGAAAGGAGCAGTAGAGCGAGTCCCTCCACACGAGCTGGAGGCGGGTTTTACAGCCGCTACGTGGTACCAAGAGGGATGGGGGCTTCGCCCAATTTTGGATCTCAGGCCCATCAACAGAGCGCTGCGAACGTCAGTTCAGGATGGTAACGCTGAAGCAGATCCTGGCGCAGATTCGCCCGGGACTGGTTTGCATCCGTGGATTTGAAGGACGCGTACTTTCACATTCAGATAGCGCCCGCATCACAGGACGGTTTCTGAGGTTTGCTTTCGAGAACACAGCGTACCAATACTCTGTTCTCCCGTTCGGGCTGGCTTTGGCCCCGCGCACATTTTCAAAGTATGTGGATGCAGCACTTTCCCTCAGAGCGGGCGGGATGCGCATCCTGAATTATCTGGACGATTGGCTGATTTTAGCTCAGTCCCGGGACACGCTACTCAGCCATATAGACTCGCTGCTTATTCACCTGGAGTCCCTAGGGCTATGTGTGAACAGGCGAAGAGCATTCTCGCCCGAGTCAGTCCATTCTGTATTTGGGAGTTTGCATAGACTCCCTAGAAATGAGAGCCCGCCTCTCGCGAGCGCGTGGCGGCCATTTTTGTCTTACCTCGCCATTTCAGAAGGCAGCTCTGTTCATTTGAAAGAATTTCAGAGACTACTGGGACTCATGGCGTCAGCGTCGGCAGTGTGTCATCTGGGCTTATTACACATGCGACCACTGCAGCTGTGGCTGAAAACTCGAGTCCCCTGGACGGCATGGACCTCGGACGTTTGAGTATCGCGGTCACCAGCTGCATCGAAGCTCTGGCTCCGTGGCGCAACCCGATTTCTTCAGCCGAGTCCCCTGGGGTTGGTAACCTCACGCGTGGTGGTCTACAACGCGATCGACGCCGGCTGGGAGGCGGTGTGCGGGGATGCCAGCTGGGCAGTGGTCAGAGCCACAGATCCGATGGCACATAAACCGATTGGAATTGGAAGCAGTCTTTTAGCTCTGAAGGAGTTTCAAGCACAACTGGACGGCAGCATGTACTGATTCGCACCGACAACACGCCTGTGGTCGCGTGCATAAATCGCCAGGGCGGCGTCCGTTCAAGGCGTTGTGCAAGCGGCAGCGATGTTACTGCTATGGGCGGATTCTCGCCTTCTATCCATCAGAGCAACGCATCCCGGTCTTTTGAATCAGGGGCAGACATGCTTTCAAGGAGGAGAATTCCTCAAGGAATGGAGGTTACACCCGAGTCAGTTCGGATGATTTGGAACCTCTACGGGAAGCAGAGGTGGATTTATTCGCCACGACGAGAATGCACACTGCCCGTCGTTCTTCTCTCTGTCCCACTCCCGTTGGAAGGGGACGCGCTCACAGCGCTGGCCGACAGCCAGGCTTTATCGTTTCCTCCGATCAAGATATTGCCTCTGGTGTTATGCAAGATCAGGGAGGAGCGGCGTCCGTCATACTCATAGCTCGAACTGGCGAACCAGCCTTGGTTTCCGGACTTGACAGAGCTGCTGATAGCCCCCTGGCCGATTCCGGTCAGGAAGGACATGTTATCTCAGGTGGGCGGCTCGGTGTGGCACCGAACCCAGAACTATGGAACCTTCATGTGTGGTTGCTTCAGGGTTGTCAGGGGAGCTAGGACGCATTGCAGGCTCGTGTGGTCGGCACACTCACGGAAGCGCGAGCACCCTCTACAAGACGATTATATGCCTTAAAATGGGAGTGTTTGTGAAATGGTGCCATCAGGCTCACATCGACCGGTTGTTTGCACCGTGTTGGATGTTCTGAGTTTCCTGCAGTACAGGCTGGATAGTGGATCGTTACCCTCGGCTAAAAGTCTATGTGGCGGCCATTGCTTGTTCCGTTCACAGGGTGGCCAGTCGATCGGCAGAGACCCCATGGTGGTGAGTTTTCTTAAGGGAGCGAAGGCTACACCCTCCGAGGCCACCTTCGGTTCCGCCTTGGGACCTAGAGGTGGTGTTAAGAGCTCTCTCTCAGCCACCTTGAGCCGTTATCATCAGTGGGTTTGAAGGAGTTGTCTCTCAAAACTGCACTCCTTCTTGCACTCGCGTCAGCCAAGCGCATAGGAGATTTGCACGCCTTTTCTGTGGATAGTGACTGTATTCGCTTTGGACCCGGTGACTGTAGCGTCACTCTCCCAAGAATGGGGTATGTACCTAAATCACTTTCTACACCCTTCAAGATTCAGACTGTTTCTCTGTCTGCCTTGTCTTCCAGTCAGCAGCCTCGAGTAAGACAGATGCTCAGACTTGGTGTGCCCTGTCAGGGCTTTGAGGATTTACATCGACCGATCGGCGAGCTTTCGTCAATCTAACCAGCTATTTGTATGCTATGGTGGTTGTGCGAGAGGCCGTGCTGTGTCTAAACAGAGGCTCTCCCACTGGATCGTGGACGCTATTACGGCTGCGTATACGAACCAAGGTTTGGAATGTCCTTTACACATTAGGGGCATTCAACGAGGGCCATGGCTTCCTCGTGGGCTTGGTCGAGAGGTATGTCTATTCAAGATATATGTGTTGCAGCCGGCTGGTCTTCTGAGAATACTTTCGCCAGGTTTTACAGGCTGGACGTTCAGTCTTTTGCCTCCCAGGTACTGTCGGTAAGTGGCTGATGCATGTTTACTACATTGTTTGCTCTGCATACCCTTACTAATACGGTTGTTCTGCCCTGTGCTCAGTGCAGATTCCTGTATTGTGTTGTTTTATCTAGCGATACTTTTATCATGCTAGGTTGGGGTCATGCTATACAGTCTGTGCAGTTCCTTATGCTCGTTGTGCAAGTTGCCCTGTTTCAGCGCAGCCAACGTTATTTCTATCCAGATATGCAAATTTGTATACCTTTGGGTTAGACGCTCATTGGCTTACAGCCACCTATCAGCGGTGAGCTCGCCTACAGCGTCACTATTGTGGGAAGTGTCTACGCGTATTCTATCTGCTGTGTTTTGGGGTAGGGCTTCGTAGCCTCTCTCACGGGCGGATTTAATATCGTTCCCATAACGGAGAAATCTCCGTGATGTCTCGTGACAGCTCGATAAGGAACGCTCCGGTTACTGTCGTAACCTCGGTTCCCTGAGAGCGGGAACGAGACATCACGGTAGACGCCGTGTTCGCTACTCCTCAGCTTACGGTGTTCAGTATCCGATTCTGATATAATTGTCGCGAGCATCGCATTTATACTGTCTCGAGCTCGCCGTATTTGCATGCTTTGCGACAATTGGCCAGTCATTTGACTGGCGTGAGCCAATAGGACTTCAGGAAAGGTTGAAGGGAAGAAGTTCCCATAACGGAGAAATCTCCGTGATGTCTCGTTCCCGCTCTCAGGGAACCGAGGTTACGACAGTAACCGGAGCGTTTTGTTACTTCAAATAATAGTTTACAAAGAAGTTCCGATAATATTTTTTGTAGTTATTAAAACAAACCTAAGCCAACAACAGTCTTTATAATGACTTAAAATGCATTATATAAAAAAACGAGGCAACACTGCTGAAAAAAAAACAATAGAACCATCACAGAAAATTCTAATACCGTCACACATGAATCACAAATACAATTACAAACATTACAAACCATCAACTTTTAAACATTAAAAACCATTGGTTGTCTGTAGTGTATTTTGGGACATATTCCATTAGGATGTATTGGTTTTAACAAGCCACCAATAGAAGTTGACCAATTACCAGTAGAGACCAACAGGGTCCATCACAGTTTCCATTAAAACAAATACTAGTCCCATTATAACCAGTAAAACCATTACACATGTTATGATGGTGTCTATTGTTTTTTTTTTTCAACATTACATGTTATAAATGCCTGCAAAGGGTGCCAAAGGCCTGGTAATTGCTGTTGTTACACTTACAGGACGATCACATGCTTGTTTAATAGACTATTCACCAAACATTTAATTCAAATATCCACTTAATCTTTCATTTTTGGCCAACGTTTTGCTATAGATGACACAGTCTCTATAATTTCTTCAACAAAAAACATGTGGACATCACAACTCTTAAAAAATTAACCATGGTTTTATCGTACTATTTTTTTTTATTTAACTATAGAACTTTTACTTCTATAATATTTGAGGTAGGGGCACAACAATACAATCCTGTTTAGGGCACTCATTTGGCCAGCAGCGGCCCTTAACATGAGGGTAAGTCAATTATTATTTTGTAATAATCTAAGTCTTTCTTTGTCCCTTAAATATTAAAATGTATTACACAAAAAAATGTAAGAGTACATGACCATATAATTATATTAATAATTGGTAATTGGTATATATTTATGTATTTAGGGTCTGTATTACTAAATATTTTTTTTTACTTAAAGCCAGGTTACTTCCATTTTTATGTTAGTATTTTGTAAGTGCACAAGAGACTTGAATTCATTTGAAGGATTCTTGAAAACGGTTGAAGGCCCCTGATCAAGACACTGGCCAAGATGCAAGATGAGACAGAAAAAGTGACATCTGCCCACAGTGTGCATGAAGGAACGAAATATGATACACCAACTTGACGGAAATAGCCTCTCGGCTGTGTAAATACGCTTGTGTGTGTGTGTGTGTCTGTGTGTGTTAGTGTGTGTGGTTTAGCTGTACTCAATGGCCAGACTGTTTAAAACGTCTTCAAACACACCTAACATGATCATCCATAAATATGTGGATGTACCACAGACTGGATTTCTCGGGTCACTGGGCTCTTACCAGCAGATGAATCACATATTGTGCAATTGTGAGTAATCTAAGCTCCTTAATGCCATCCAGGGGGTAGTTTGGGGACGTATTGGGGCGGTATTCCCCACCCATGTGCCAAAGTAGAGGTTTTAATTTCACATACGTACCCAGTATGACGCATATAAACATGTGATATGCTCCATGCTAAGTGGACACTGAGTATGTACAGCAGATTGTTATGGCTATACCACTGTAAAACATGATACATGCACTTAAATCAACACAAAATTTCCCTTCTCTTATAAGCATGGGAATTCCCACCAAAAAATTCAAACAGCTAGCAGTACACAGGGCACAGCTGTCGCTGCCATCACTGCTGAACAAAATGTGAAAAATTTCATCTCAGCCTCATCAGCAGATATTCTCCAGGGTACAGAGAAGTGAGCTAATCAAGACATGGACCAATACATACAGGTCACAAGACACTATGGAAAGGTCAGATCGTCAGACGGAATCTGATGATGGTAGATATACAGCAGATCTGTTACCCAATTTGAAACTCCAGTGTCCTTTCCACTGTTTTTGTTATTATAAATATCTGGATGACTTCAGAAAGTGACACACCGTACGCACACAGGGCTTTTGAGACTTCTTTCCTTTTCTTTATTCGTGTGATTTATTTTAGCTTGTCATGTCAGATATACATGTCACATTTGAACCCTCCAGATATCTTTCTTTCCCTCCTCCTCTTTATTGCACATCTCAGCAAATTCAAGGGGTTTCAAGAAACTCCAGAAGGCAGTTGTCTGATCTTATAACTGTCACCTCATGCCGTCTTCCAGGCTCCAATTCTGAAACATGACTGCTAATGTTGATTTGCCTTCAGGGCAGACAAAGCAATAATTAATGGAGAGTTTAATTAATGAATAATTAAAATTATTACATTTAAAATTATTTATGATAAAAAGACAAGCGGTTTGGAAAATGGATGTCATACGAGACTCCTTAATTCACTCTTTGCATACAGTCACACAAATGCAAAGCAGACAACATTGCAGAATCAGATGCATAATACAAACTGGGCTGCATGTGAACTACATGAAGCATATGATCTGGACATTTCCCACACCGGGCACAGAGCTGCTCACACAGTATAAAGTAACGCTGATGAGGAGAGAGCACAGAGCAAACGGGAGCTGAATGTTTGCCACCATCAGAGAATAACTGCCAAAGCTTCTCTCTTTCTACAGTACAAATCCATCTCTCTCTCATTCTGTCTAATTGTATTTCTTATTCTCCCATTACTCCTCAGAATTGAGATGGTGTACATTATAATAAATAAACCAATACTGAGTTAAACAGACACGCAGGCAAATATAGAATCATGTGAAATTAACGAGGCAGAGAAATTGTTAAGATAGAGAGAACTAATAAAAACAAAGATGGAGAGATTTGTTCCACAGGTGAAGGGGAGCGCTGTCGTAAACTGCACTGCAGATGCTTCTCTTAGAAAAAGTGTGAACTTACTGCTGCACTGTAACATGCATGAGTTTAATATGTATGTGATATGCATAATCCAATATATTATTAGTGGAAATGTTTTACAAGTGGAAAGAAATGGAAACGTTTGGAGATGGAAATGCTATTTACAGTTCAGTTATAGCACAAATTCATGAAAAGGGCCATCTTGTTAGGGTATAATTCCCCTGTACCTTGGGCAAGAAGCCCCCAGGACAAACATGCACTGTAAACACATCAAATATTCTAGTAAATCATAGTTTAGTCAAATAATTGGATACATGACAGAACAATCAAGTTATTGAATCCCAATCAAATAGATACATTTACAAGGTTAACTTGTAAATAATTCAGATAGGCCTACATTTTTAATGAAGAAATGTCATAATAGCAACAGACTATTAATTCAGATTAGACTATGGTTATTAATAAGATATTTGTAATGTTAATAATATTAAAATGTATATTTGTAATATTTTTTTACTCCTCTTGCAATTTTAAGCAGGCTTCTTACTGCAAAACAATAAATAACATTATATAGGATAACTGATTCAAATCTAAATTAATTTCCTCATAACAAACGGCATGAGCGAATCGTTTATACAGGTCTAATGATCACAAAACCGGTCTAGACGATTCGTTCATGAATTTGTTCACTCGATCGTTCATATTTCGAGTGAGATGCTTTCACTGAATATTTAACTTAATAATATCAGATATGTAAACCGGTTCAACCTATTAGCCTAGCCTAAGTAAAAAAATCTAAATAAAAGTCCGATTAAAAATAGCGATTCATTCAATTCATCAATATAGCTATACAAGTTTCACCATACAATTTAATTTAATTTAATTATGTTTAGAGTAGATAACTATGTTTATCCGAAATAATTTCCCATTTTGTAATTTGTTGTGTGTCCACATGTAAGATAAATTAAATAACATATTCAGATATTTAGCTTACCTGTAATTAGGGGAATTGTGTGTTATTAAAACACTAGTTTAACAGACCATTTGACAGTTAATAGAGAATTTATTCAGCTACAAGCAATAACATAAGCAGGAATAACTGCTCACAAAACAAAGTAACGTTCCCGAAGACATGAATCTACCTGAGTTCTTCCTCGTGCGGTTCATCGGCGGTGTGTGGAGGTTGAGCGTCGTGAAGACGGGCGGCACGCGGACCCGGCGGCAGGAACACAGACAGCTGATACAAGTAAAAAGTTGCCGCGGCCACCAAGGCAATTAAACCCCAGACCGAGCGCATAGTCCCGGACTAGATCTATCTAAAAACGATACTGTTGCACTTGCTGCTACACCTGTTAAATAGCAGATCCGGTCGGTGGGCTGCATGTTACGTCTCCAGCCCATGACTGTATGCAACAATGTGAAGCCCCTTGTGAGGGTGGACCTATCTGTAACATGAGACCCCCAAAAATATGAGCCCATGGTGTGGCGTGGGCACTGTGGTCAAAGTATGTATAACTTTAAAAAACACGAACTTCACAGAACCCCTATGTAACGAACTATTATTAGTAGAGGCTATATCAGTCATTGCGTCTTTTCAGAGCTGCAGAGTAAAAGGAAAGGGAAATTGCGCCATGGTTTATGTCACTATATTTATAAGGAATGAGCAGGTCATTACCTCATAAAAACAGTAAATACACTGTCTTACACAGTACTTATTTATTTATTTATAAGTCAAATGCACATATTTACTTGTGAGCAGGATGGTGCCATGATTACAGTAAAATACAGAAAATATAACAAAATGTACACACCACAGTTAATATGTACATTAATGCACTAAAGAATGTATAATATGAAGTATCAAAGTCAAATGTGCAAAAACATATTATTTTACAATCTGATCATGCAAAGAGAGTTATTTTCTCTATTAGGTTAGGCTACTATAAGTAGTTGTAGTAGTATTAGTAACTTTATTCATCCCCTTGGGGAAATTTTGTTTCAGTGACTTTTTTGTTTCAGTTTCCATATGCAGTTTCTCACAAAAGACAAATAAAACAGATTACCCAGTATGACAAAACAAATCCACAACACTTAGTTTAAAAATAAAATAAAATAAAAAAAATAAAAAATAATAATAATACCACCACTGAATGAGACCAGGGCCGGGTTTCCCTATAAATAATGATTTTAGCACCTAAGAGCGTTTTCTACAAGTTATTTTACGAACGTTTGTTATTGTTTCACATGCATTTCCCAAAAATGCACTTAACACAATCACACGTAGCCCTGCTTTAAGTGCTACTTAGGAGCAATGTTGGGGGTAGTGCATTACAAGTAACGCGAGTTACGTAATAATATTACTTTTGTCAAGTAACTAGTAAAGTAACGCATTCATTTTTAATTTACTAGAAAATTAAAAATAGTTACTTGTAAATTTTTTTTAAACTAGTTACTTTTTTCCATTTATTGACTTAAAGTGCGCTGTGTGAACATGATCTTACTGTAGTTCTAGAGACTAAATGTGAATTAATTAATCCCACTCTCAAAAAACTGATTCAGGATTCATCAAAATGAATTAAAACAGTGAAATGCAAACTCAAAATATGACGCAAACCTGCAATAATGAAATATGTTAAACAACACAAATGTATCTAATATAATTGTATTAACCAATTTGTTTGCTGCTGACCTTTGATGATCCAGTTCAACCATACTAATGTTACTTTAGATAAACTAATAATTGTGCTTCAATGTTTTTTTTTTATTGCTGAAGAGTGTTGAACCTTCTTTTTCTGCGTTCTACTGTACAGACGTAAATTAACTTTTCCTTCAGCCTGAGGTTTATTCATTACACTTCTTTGGTGTGAGAGGGCTTTTATATTTGCTAGAAATATAACTTATTGTATTAAAAACAAACAATCAAGCCCTGCTCATATTTAAAAAGTAATGTGAAAGTAACGCAAAAGTAATGTAACGCATTAATTTCCATAAAAAGTAACAAAGTACCGTAATTAGTTACTTTTTTAGGGAGTATATTGTAATGCATTACTTTTTAAAGTAACTTTCCCCAACACTACTTAGGAGTCGCTATCCTTTGGTCAAGTGCTAAAATGTCAATTTATAGAATGGCTCGTATTTGTAGTACACGCTCCTTAATTTAAATGTTAACCTAATGCTGCGTTCCAGACAGCTCGGATATAATAATATAATATAATATACATTTACATTTAGTCATTTTGTAGACGCCTTTCTAAAAACGACTTACAAAGGAGGACAATATAGTAATCAAAACCAACAAACGTAGCAAGGTTTTATGTATTTATTTATTTTAAAGAAAACGAGTATAGATATAATATAGAAAAAAGAAACCTAGTGTTTTTATTGTTTTTTTATATAAGAAATAAGTATACAGAATAGAAAAATGAAAGCTAGTATTAGTTTTTCGCAGGGATCATCTTAGACTTGCGGACCGTATTCCAAAAGCATCGTAACTTCAGGCTTGAAAATCATCGTAGATCTACGAGTGCTGAGTAATCGTAAATCCCTTCGTGCATCATAAGAAGACAGAATTATGAGTCACCTGCAGGACAAGCGGCAGATTACACCTTTAAATTTATTCTAGTGCAATGTGATTATAATTAAAGCTTTTGATTGTTCGTTATTGTACACTTTATAGTCGTTTCTTTATTTATGTAATATTAAAATATAAAAGGGCAAAAAAAAAAAACACACATAAATTAAATGACTGAACAAAAAAAAATAAAATAAGAGAAGTAACGTCGGAAATATGATTCAAAGACTGGAAAAAATAGGGATACACTTTCAATGGCTTGCTGAAATGCACGGAAACCAAATTATGTCCCTACGTATATTTTATACAATAATACATATATATATATATATATATATATATATATATAGCATATGTATATAGTACTTTTTTCATATTAAGATTAATATATTATATTATATTATATTATCCGATCTCTCTAACGCAGCATTAGGTTAACATTTCAATTAACGAGCATGTACTACAAATAGAGAATTAGAGCCATTCTATAAATTGACATTTCAGCACTTGACCAAAGGATAGGGACTCCTAAAGTAGCACTTAAAGCAGGGCTACGTGTGATTGTGATAAGTGCAGTTTTGAGAAACGCACGTGAAACAATAACGGAAACGTTCGAAAATTGACTCGTAGAAAACGCTCTTATGTGCTAAGATCAATCGTTATCGGGGAAACCCGGCCCTGCTCATTTAAAAACAACAACAACAACAACAATAAAATCACTATCTTCTTCTTTTTTATAAAAAATTAAAATAAAATATTATGGTTATAAAAGTATGAGACAATACAAATTTAAATTGATGCACAAAACATAAATTACATCTATATTAATAATTAAAAAGAACATATAGTAATACAATAATACAATTTTAAAAAGTGGAATGAGCACTATAAATAATAAACATAATTGTACTCAATTTCCATAAACTGTTAATTGGCGAAGAACATCTGTTCCAAATTATGTGGAAAGAGAGGGAAAGGTTTGAACACATTTTGACATCATAGAAACAATTTTGCTCAGATAAAGTGAAAATTGAGAAAAGGGGATCTTACACTGACCGATACAATGTATTTTAGTACCCTGTCCTATAAATGAATGCCAGTCTTTGTTTTTTCTTCCTTTTTCAAAAGTGTTGCACTCTGAGGCAACAACCTCATCCTCACATCGTTTAATGGAGGACTTTTATTGGAGGTTCTATTTTATTACCACATGATGGCAGAGTTGCCTTCATAATCAAAAGCCTAAACAGTTTTCAATACAGGGAGGTTTTGGGAAGATTTGAAATTAATAAACTTTGAACTTGTGTTTAATATACAAGTAGCTTACCCAAACTGTTGCTCAGTTATGAAGATATGAAATATGAAAAGTGATCTTAGTGAGTATAAATTATATTGGGACATTCTTTACTTTTACTTTTTACGTTTAGTCATTTAGCAGACACTTTTATTCAAAGCGTCTTACAAATAAGAAAAAGTAACTAAAACTATTAGTTAAAACTCTATAAATACTGTATATACACATTTAATAAATAAATAAATTTAATAAAAATGACAAATGCATACAACAACATTTCAAAACTAAACATTTAAATAAAAACAAAAAATAAAGCTAAAAACTATAAAAAATATTAAGACAACAAATGGTAAGAATATAATAATGATTATAACATAACACTAAGTCAAACACCCATTTATATATATTATTTTATTTCCATGTAGTATGTTGAAGTACTAAAATAACTCACAATTAAATAAAACTAAAACTTAATAAAAACTAATAAAATGACAACATTACTACAACTGTGACTAAAACTAAAATAGATAACACATACAAATCAAACTACATTAGTTTATCAGTAATCCTAAAAAATAACACTGAGCCAAACATGCAAGATAAAAAACTACAACAACCTACTTACGTAAGAAATGGTTATTAAAAAAAAAAAATTATAATAATTAAACCATTCTACATCCATCATGTTGTCATTGTCATGTGACATACTGTGTCAGTTGTGTTTCTTCACTTTCATTCACAAATCCTCCCCTCTGGCCTAATGGGATAGTAAAGTGTCCATCAGATATGTATTTCAGAATCTCACCAGTGACTGGTGACTTTTCAACTCCTGTTTTATGAATACCCTGAATTTTTTACATAATCTCTTCAGATACTGTTTTTCGCCTACAATATAGTAATGGAAGTGTGCATATTTTGATTCAGTGATGCTGTAATTCCATCAAGAAGAACATGACCTTGGATCAAGATCCTTGCGTTATAATATTCCCTTAAGGTTATAGGTTTTGTGTTAAAGCTGCTTAGGGCTTCCTTAGATCATCCAATTATTTATTTCTAAATGTACAGGCTATTGATGTTTAGGGTACATTTAGGGTAAGGGAGAAGAACAATGTGAGGAGTATGCTTGTTTGACAGCAATATGTTGATTGAGGAAAAGGCCTTGGCGCTTAAATGTTTAATTAATTCTCCCCTTGAGAAAGCTGTTTCATCATCAAAGATTAAAATAACCTTCCCAGCACACTGCAGAGGCAGATTCATTGATAAAATTCTGCTGTGTGTAGACTGCTGTGTAAATTCTCCACAGAGGTGCCGTGGCTGACTGGGAATTATGGATCGAGAATAGACACATTTGTTTCCACATTTTCACGATTGGTTGAGGATCTACCGATTTGTATTGTGTGGAACATCTCTAATCAATTGAACTCGTTCATTGATGGGTAGTTTGAATGCACGTGGTGGACACACACACACACACACACACACACACATAGCTGGCTGTGCTGGATGCCGAGTACATTTATTGATTTCTCTTTGTGGAGTCACACGTTTGTCATTGATATTAATCAGTGACACACAAAAGATCAAATGTGAGATTGCAGTTTAAGAATAAGGAATTATTCATCAACTTTTCCAGGAAACAGAGTGGTGATGTTATAGCTTGTCTGATGATGGCAGTGTTATGCCACTGAGTCTGTGCGAGCGTGATGTAAGATACGAGCATGAGGCCTTTCACACAAATAAGAGATAGAGAGCAGAAGATGAAGGGATTTAGATGCGATTATAGAGAGATAGTGCACTCTCAGCTCATTTTGACTGTCCTCTTTACAGGGTACAGTTAGCTTTAAAAGGACATATAAAGCAAGAAGCTGTCAGGCAGACACAGAGGGGTTGCTGATAGATAGGGTCAAGGCAGAAAAAAATAAATAAATGCTTGATATGAAAAGATTAATGATTCTTTAAAAAAAAGACTAGTGGAAATACTCATCTTAAAGAATTTGTTCATCCAAAAATTGAAATGATGTCATTATTAACTCACCTTCATGTTATTTCAGGCTTCATAAATGTTTGCATCATTGGTTCTGTTAATCTCCTGTTTAATACTGTAAAGCTGCGTTAAAGCTATGTGTATTGTATAAAACGCTACACAAATAAAGGTGACTTGACTTGACACACAGTTAACATGCTATAATCTATGTCTTGTGAAGTCATATAAAACCTTTGTGTGTGAAACAGACCCAGATTCAAGTCATTATTCACTGATAACCTTCACCGCCACTGGGCTGTAAACCCCTGTGCTCAGATAATTGAGTTTTCAAGGAGTTGAACTCCAGAACCATATCAGTCATCAGACCGGCTTTCAGTCTGCTGTTTTGAACGGAATCAGCTGATTCATTGAAAAGATCCAACTTACAGTTTTTTCTGTAAGAAGTAAGTGCATTTCTCAAAACAACTCATACAAACAGCACCACACAATGGATTTCCTACAAAAGCCTGTAACTTACTCAAAATCTTTAGTTCATCTCTCAAAAGTAAGTATTTGTCAATGAACATATCAGTGCCATCAGAACGAAAAGTCCTTGTGTCATTGTTAACAAACAAGTTAGTCAAAATGCTTAGGCATATTGTCAATATAACACTGCACTCTGTTAGTATTACCTGATGTAATCTATGGTAACAGTTTGGATGAGAGTTACTGTACTGAAATGCAGAAGGCTGTGCCTCTTATGTATGCCATGTATCCTTTCAAAAGTACAAATTTACACATTATCCTTGGCCTCTTCTGTCTCTTCCTCTGTTTTGCCTCTGTACACTTCCACCATGCATCCTTACTCCTCTTCTTCCTCTCGTCTGTTGACCCTGATTGTTTCTGGATGTACATCCATTGTCAGAATTTGTAACTCTTGTGTTGTCTTCTGTCTATATGTGCTTTCCAATTGAAGGCTCATGAGATGCACCTTTGAGCTATTTCAGAGAACTGGTTTGTCATTGGTTGATCTATATTCTCTTCATTAGTTAAATTCAAGATTCACTTGAATAATTCATGGCAAATTTATAAAAAGTCTAATGGAAATGTGTAGAAAATATGCTTGACAGTTTATGACAATTAAATACCAAAGCAATTGCAACTTGTTTAAAAGAATGAGAAACGTTTTATGATGTGCACAAGTGACTAGATGATGTGGAGGTTGAACAAGTAGTTTTAAAAATTTCATTTCTGATCTGAGAAATGCACCAAAGCCACGTATAAAAACTGTAAGCTGACTTTGGCCGTTTTATCTCCATCGAAGCATATGACTGGTGTGTGATACATTTTGACTCCTAGTGTTTCTACTTGGGTAATTGTGTGCTAATTGAGCTCAAACTTTGCAGACTTGAGTGAACAATATAAATGATAGTGCTTTCTATATGACCACATGGTGTAAGTACTGAGAAATGTAGGGATTTGTGAGTAGAGTTTTGCAGTAACAGTTCACCAAATCTGAATAGCGTCTATAGTTTAGTTAAAAAAATGGCATTATGGTTTTTAAATTTTAGTTCAAAAGCATAGTTATAGGGTTTTAGTCCCCACTTTTTTCTCAAAACACTTAGCACTTTTTCCAGATGCTTGGATACAATACACATCAGCCAAATATCTTTTGTTCATTGAACTAAAACCACCAGTTCAAAATAACACAACTTAACATCAAAGTATTACTATTTCAAAATGCAGCGCACACATTACATCTGAATTGAGTGTCTATTCATTTAATTATAATGATCTAACTATCAATTGATACAAATGCTCAAAATGCTATGTAACGATTGCATTACTCTTGAAGCATAGTTTCATGGAAAATGTTGAACAACATTACGAAAGTGAAGCAACTGAGGACTGAGTATGTTCAGATATGATCATTTTCAAGATGCCTGTTGTTGGGAGAGAAAAAAAATCCAAAAAGATTGAGGAGAGTTTGAGAGCCCATTGGTTGAAAGGGACCAACCACTGAATGTGATTTTGTGATTTTTCCCAAAGCAAAATCAGTGCAATGGGCCAGAATTCCTAGCAACTGAGGACTGAGTATGTTCCTAGCATTCCTAGCAACAGCACTGTGAGCAATCACGGTTTATCGCCTTGTATTTACCCCCATACTCCTCTTTCCTTATACTGTAACCCGACTGAAGAGCTTTTCTCCACATGGAGTTGGAAGGTTTTCAATAGGCTCCTCACAAAAAAGTCCCTCTTCTCCAGGCCATAGATGATGCATGCAATGTCCAATGTCAGGCCATTATCCATTATGATGTGGATGAGAACCTGTGTCCAAATGCACAAGACAGGGTTGATAAAAACATGGAAGTGCAGTGCAGTACTGTAGTTTTATCTTTTTTTTCTTATCTAAAGGTTGTTGTTGTTTTGTTTTTTGAAACCTGTTGCGAGTTAAATATTTCATCAATAATTTTCAAATTTTGATTACTTTTAATGATTCCAGAGTCTGTACTTTTCTATATAGTCTATTATAATGATGTATGAATGTGGATAACCACAATGAAAGCTGCTTCATATGTTTTGAACAACTATATTTAATGATTGTACTAACAACTAAACAGTGAAACTATGGGTATATTATGTGTGGGTGATCTAAAGTAATGTTCCTATGATATTTCAGAATAAATTAGTATTTTGAACCACTGCTTCTGCAAACGCAAAGCTTTTTTAAAGATATGAACACATTATGCAACGTTTTGAACATTGGACAGCCTGTGTTACATATAATGACTGTTTTGAGTTTTGTGTCTAGAGTTTTGAAAAATGACATGAAGGTTCTGTTATTAGTGCAAAAGTGATTGTAAAAAACTGTAATATTTTTTTTTTTGCAGCAGCTTGTTCACACACAAACATATGCACACTTACACACTGTCCCGAATGATTTATATTCACCCCTGTAGTTACTGAAACATCTGGATCATGCATTGGATCGCTAAATAAATGAGATGGTGAATCTACACCCAGGAGATCTTCCGTAGGTCCACTGGGGATCTACTAGAGAATCAGCAGCTGAACCTGAAATAACCTGCCAAAAACATAACAGTACGAAAAAATCTCTTAATACTAAATTAATCTGAGGCTAAATATAAAAAATTATATTGTGCAGTTGCTTTGTTACAATTTGTATAAATAAAGGTGACTTGACTTGACAAAAAAATATTAAAATTGTAACTAATTAAAACTAAGTACTAACTAACTAAAATAAATAAATAAATAAGAAGTCATGGTAAAAGGCTCGGGATAGAGCAAGAGAACAATCATGCGTTATAAGCATGTAAAATAATTGGCAGGATCATGTTAGATGGGGTTTTCCCCCAGATGGGATGTTGCACAGCTGAAATAGAAGTGTGTAACCCAGTTTTGGTGATGGATATAACTCTGCATCAAGCTGAGGGTCCAATTCCTGCCCAGATCTCATTACACTGAGAAAGCAAGGCAACCTTACACACACTAAACAGATTCAGAGATGCACCATCCTGCCAGTAACAATCTCAGTGCCTCGGGCAGTCTCTGTTTGGTGGATGATGGCAAATGTGATATTTAAGTTGTTCAATAAAGCTCAATGTCTGAGTGTGAGAAGGATTTCTCAGATGTTAAAAGTGTGTGTGTGTGTGTGTGTGTGTGTGTGTGTGTGTGTGTGTGTGTGTGTGTGTGTGCGTGTGTGCGTGTGTGTGTGTGCGTGTGCGTGTGCTGTGGGCTGTGTGAGGGTGTGGAGGAAGGTGCTTTCAATCTATTGCTGCAGGCTTTGGTAGCTAGCTATATATTGAACACCCCCAGTTCACACACAAAGAGCATCCAAGGGAGGAATATTCATTCAGACACAACATCTACATCACAAATACTGGTCTAATTTTAATCTCAGTTTCTGTGCTTTCATTTTCTACACATCAAGTTTATCTCATGATTTATTGTCACCATGAACCCTGAAGATGAACTCTACACATCTAAACTGTCTGTGTATGACATTTTTCATTTATTTGCATTTAGGGTGGCTGAAATAATTGTTCTGGTTAATTTTACAGCAAAAGAAAGATTAAGCTTGGTTGTTCCTTCATCATAAAATGTACGACTTTCAGAAGCAGCGTCCTTGCCGAGATGCAGAAGCATCGGCTGCATGAAGATGAGGTACAGATGAAAATTGTAGGAGAAACTTTCAATGATTAATCTTTCATAGCTCGTGAGACATTGAGTTTTCGCAATTAAAAATCCAATAAACATGATTTTGCATTATTATACAATTTTTACCTCAAAAGTAGCTAAACATGTAAATCTCAAAAACATGCATGTATTACATTGTGATATGCAACAGACATAAGTGGTTAATAATATTCCCAAACCATACATACAATAATAAACAATAATATGCATATGCCAGAATCATATTCAAGTCAAAGTATGTAAGTAGATACAAAAGAAATGCATGTCCAGTCAGAAAATTGTCTGCGAAAATAAGTCTTTTCTTGTCTAAGAATATGATTGTTACCCTTCGTGATGATTTTAGTTCATTTATAGCAAACACTGATCATTGAATGTATGTTATAATTAGTGGTGGGCCGTTATCGGCGTTAACGTGCTGCGTTAACGTGAGACTCTTATCGGGCGATAAAAAAAAATATCGCCGTTAATCTATTCTCAAAGTTGGGTTGGGAGCTGGGTCTATACTACAAGCTATGATGACTTTCACCCTGATATTTTAGCGGATGTATACCTAGCCGAATTGCACTGTAGGGGGCGAGAACGAGTCTTGAACTAGAGGCTCGCAGTCCGTGATGGACAGATTGTTAACGGCTGGTCTATGTGGTAATACAATCGGGCAGGACATCCAAACGCTCACCTATCATTCATCAACCTCACATATGGCTTTTCATCTGAAAGATGTATGTAGCAACTTTACATGGCTCAATATGATGTTAACCTAGAGAAATGTGCGCTATTGAAGTGTTTGTGTGGAAGCGCGTTGCAGGACAGGCTCGGTCATACAGATAAAAGTAGCCTAATACATCTTTCGAATCTGTAAAGACTCTACGCTTATTTGTGTGCACTCAGAATAACAACGAAACGTTCTGCGCTTTTAAGCAAACAGGATGCGCTTAGGTCTCATGTGAACTTGAGAGAGAACTTGAAACTCTGTCTTTGAAAAATATATCTATAGAGAGTGAAATGTCTAAAAATAAAAATAGAAGACGTGTGTGTTAGCATGGATGATTTACATGAAATTGAATCTGTGCAACACTGTGCATAAGATGGCTTTCAGTTCAATATAATAACAAAAACGACATTTTGGGTTTTATTCAACTAATAAGGTGGGCACGCTGTGATCTGTACTATATTGTTACTGTAATTGACAGTTATCGGCAAAAAAAAAAAAAAAAAAAACAAGTGGGATAGTCATTCTTCCGGGAGTGGAACATTTTCCTCCAGTTTTTTCGTGGGATTGGGACAAGAGATTAAAGTTTGTGTTGCATTTTGGAAACAGGAGATGAGCCCTGGTCAATGCGCCACCTGGCTTGAGAAACCCGTTCTCAAAGACATACTTTTAGTCATTATTTGGGTAGCACACATATTCTGAATGCCTTCGGCAGAATTCAAATGAGCCATTTTAATCTAGATTAATTCCAAGATTAATCTAGATTAAAAAAATTAATCTATGCCCACCACTAGTTATAATATGACTATTGCTGGTTTTTTGGCAGATTTCTTTGTTCCTCTTAGTTGCTTTAGATAAAAGCATCTGCTAAATGCATACATGTAAATACCTGAGAGTATCTGACACAGCCTGCAATTCTGTGCTACAAAGTATAGTGTTTGTGGACAAAAGCTAGAATGCCACTAGACGTGTATATGCATGCCTCTGTTCTCTGTCACACTGTATCATTTTCTAAAGTCAGCACAATGCCACAACGCCACACAACAGGTCTTTTCTGTCAGAGAAAGAGAGAGGCAAAAGAGGTTTATGACAGGATGCATTTTGTTTCGGATGTGTGCAGATTGTCTCTGGCAGAAGCATATGCAGAAGTGCTGAGCAGAGATGGCACGCTGCCCTTCTCACTACCTCAACACAGAAGAGCAAGCGAAGCTGCAACAGAAGCCACACACCCACTCTTTCAGCTAAGAGCTGCATTAAGACCTTGACTTTAATCGAAATAGTGTCAGCAAAATGGTTAAAACCCAGTCTGCTTAATCAACCTTATATTGACATCCATAAAGCATTCAAGTGTAAATGCATTTGATGATTAGGAAAAATGACGAACACTTTCCTGACAGAAGATGGTTCACTGTGAAACTGAATTTTCACTCAGAGGGATTTATCAAACTTAAAAGAGTAAATAGTTCAGCCAACAATGTCATCATGCTATCATCGTTCCAAACATCAAGAATTATTTCTACCATGGAACCCAAAAATAATATTTGAAAGAAGATATTTTTGAATAACTTGGCAAACAGGATCTTGGAAAAAACGTAAAAACATTTCTCTTAAATGATATTTCTTCTAGGCATGTGATGCTAAAAACATATATTTTTTTATTTGAAACAGATGAACATGATTATGACATTGTTTTATTTCTTTGGCTGTTTGTACCGCTGCAGTTCGGAAATGACATGTCCTGGTGATCAGAGACTAAAGTTGACACTATAGTGTAAACAAAAGCAAATAAACATGCATTTGCTAAAGCAACCAGCTATTTTAGTCTTTGAGCTCTTTTATTGTGATTCGTGTTACACAGGACTCGTACTTGAGTGCTTCACATCACAAATGCAATGCAATACCAGGTGAGTTACTGAGCAAGTCTACTACACCAGAAAAGTCATATGTGTGGAGCTGGTTATGTGTTGCAAACATTAAAATTGGATTTGTTTACAAATCAAGCACTGGGGTAAAAATGTTTTTAAAAGTGTCTGCCCCTGTAATCTTAATATGTGTGACAATTAACAAAAGTTGTGAATAGTATGCGTTTTGCATAAATGTATGTTTGTGTCACACAGAAATAATTTAAGGGTGAACTATCCATCTAATCCCAGGTTATTCTAAACCCTGCGTTATTTCATGTTTCAGGCTTTAAAGCCTGGATTAGGTATAAATCTGGTTTCAAGGTTTCACACTGCACATTTGTAAACCATGGGATTATTTGTGGTGGCAATTATTGGATAAACACTACACAAGACTTCTTAAAAAAAAAAACCTGAATAAAATTTACAGACCATGAATGTAAGAATAAAACAGTGTATTTTTCACATCATTTGACAGTTTTTCTGTCACTGTTTGACATTTCATTTGACATTCTCTCAAAGGCTGAAACATGTGAAAGTCTCTGTGACTGTACAAAACATAAATATTTAATTAGGCAAGCTGTTCAGTTTATGATTGGTTGTTGCAAAACAACTGCTTCACACTGCATCTTCAGCACCTCAGTGCTGGTCCCTCAAAAGGTTCAAAGCAGTGGTAAAATTACAAGTGTGAAACTTGCTTTACCCAGGGTTTAAAAGATGATAACCCAGGGTTAAGCGCAAAAGATGATAACCCAGGGTTAAGCGCAGTGTGAAAAGCCCCAAAAATCCCCAATTTTTTATTTAGATCTCATTTTTATTTTGCTCAGATTGCAAACACTCCAAAGGGTGCAGTCTCATGGGACACTTTGTCTGTAAGGAAACTAAATGAATTAAGGAGAGTATCTCATCTCTCTGCCTCTAGCAGAATTTGTCTTTGACAAAGAGCACCAAAGCAATAACACAGAGACTGCCTGCAGCCTGGAGCTTATTTAGAAATAGAGAGGGAGAGTGATGGAAAAGTGATTGTCCTTTGGGCAAATGTTTGAGGGAGTTTCTGGCTTAACCCATATCTGTGAGGATGACAGATTGTGCTAACAGTATTTTCCATAATCATACATATTACAGAGCAGAGAGAGACTCCATGTAAATTTTCAAGGGCAGTAAACACAGTGTCAATGGGCAGAGAGGTGTATATTCATACTTCATAGAGCCGTGTTAAATAAAGCCTCCGGAGAGAGACTAGTTCCCAGCTTTATCTCCAAAAAAACTATTCTAAGGCATTTGTAATATCTGTTTTGCTTTGCGGTTTTCACACACAAACACTGTGGGTGGCCATTTATCCCAAATTAATCCCACCCCAAGACCACCTTGCCAGACTCTCACACACTCAGAGAGAGAAAGTCCACCATAAAACCTGGCTTGCTAGCTACAAGTCCCATCTCTGGGGAAAGTCTAATCAATTCTTTTCCTCGGATCAGCAGACAGTGGCTTCATTGATTGGATAGTTATTGTGACACATGTGGTGGCAGCAGCCGTTTGGCTTCATGACTCCACGCTCCAGTGAAACATGGCTCATTTATGAGCCTACTATTCTGCACGGCCTGCCTGAAGCCTCTGACAAAGTGGTTATGGATGTTGCCAATTTAATGGTGGCTTGTGTGTGTATGAGTGTCAATGTGCATGTGTGTTTCCCTTTCCATTCTAGAGAGAGTCAGAGACAGGAATATGGGTCTGAGAGGCAATAAAATTTAAACAAGGTTGTAGTCGTGTGACATTAGCAATCTTTACTAACATTGTGGAGGTTTTACTCGCTGATAAATAAAAACAATAAAAACAATAAAACAAATAAATACTGTTAATGCCAATGAAACCTTTGAATGATGAATAACTTCCTTGTTGGCCTGGAGACAGCATATATTGACATCTTAGTTGAAGTTGAAGGAGAATTAAATGTAATTAAAGTGGAACAGGTCAAGAGAAGGGTCATAAACAATGCATATGAACAAGCATAAAGCTGTGCAATTATACTGCTCCTCAAAGCCAGGCACATGTGAAGCAATTATTCTTATTGATGGATACATTTATCCTGCCCTTTTCTTGCAGTATTTCACTATTACTATGCACAATCCTTTTTAATAAGATGCCAAGCTTCTCTTGTACACACAACACTGAAAAGGTAGAATCACTTATATGGAAATGTATTACATGACATATATTGCCCAATATCAAAAATGATATTGACATATGCAGGTGCATCTCAATAAATTAGAATGTCATGGAAAAGTTCATTTATTTCAGTAATTCAACTCAAATTGTGAAACTCGTGTATTAAATAAATTCAATGCACACAGACTGAAGTAGTTTAAGTCTTTAGTTATTTTAATTGTGATGATTTTGGCTCACATTTAACAAAAACCCACCAATTCACTATCTCAATAAATTAGAATACTTCAGAAGACCAATAATTTTTTTTTGTTTTAGTGAATTGTTGGCCTTCTGGAAAGTATGTTCATTTACTGTATATGTACTCAATACTTGGTAGGGGCTCCTTTTGCTTTAATTACTGCCTCAATTTGGCTTGGCATGGAGGTGATCAGTTTGTGGCACTGCTGAGGTGGTATGGAAGCCCAGGTTTCTTTGACAGTGGCCTTCAGCTCATCTGCATTTTTGGTCTCTTGTTTCTCATTTTTCTCTTGACAATACCCCATAGATTCTCTATGGGGTTCAGGTCTGGTGAGTTTGCTGGCCTGTCAAGCACACCAACTTAGTGGTCATTTAGTGGTCATTTAACCAACTTTTGGTGCTTTTAGCAGTGTGGGCAGGTGCCAAATCCTGCTGAAAAATGAAGTCAGCATCTTTAAAAAGCTGGTCAGCAGAAGGAAGCATGAAGTTCTCCAACATTTCTTGGTAAACGGGTGCAGTGACGTTGAAATTTTCAAAAAACACAATGGACCAACACCAGCAGATGACATTGCACCCCAAATCATCACAGACTGTGGAAACTTAATACTGGACTTCAAGCAACTTGGGCTATGAGCTTCTCCACCCTTCCTCTAGACTCTTGGTTTCCAAATGAAATACAAAACTTGCTCTCATCTGAAAAGAGGACTTTGGACCACTGGGCAACAGTCCAGTTCTTCTTCTCCTTAGCTCAGGTAAGACGCCTCTGACGACAACCGTAGCCAAATTCCTTGACACGTCTGTGTGTGGTGGCTCTTGATGCCTTGACACCAGCCTCAGCCCATTCCTTGTGAAGTTCACCCAAATTCTTGAATCGATTTTGCTTGACAATCTTCATAAGGCTGCGGTTCTCTCGGTTGGTTGTGCATCTTTTTATTCCACACTTTTACCTTCCACTCAACTTTCTGTTATCATGGTTGGATACAGCACTCTGTAAACAGCCAGCTTCTTTGTCAATGAATGTTTGTGGCTTACCCTCCTTGTGAAGGGTGTCAATGATTGTCTTCTGGACAACTGTCGGATCAGCAGTCTTCTCCATGATTGTGTAGCCTAGTGAACCAAACCGAGACCGTTTTGAGTCTCTGAGGTGTTTTGAGTTGATTAGCTGATTGGTATGTTACCATATTCTAATTTGTTGAGGGTTTTTGTTAAATGTGAGCCAAAATCATCACAATTAAAAGAACCAAAGACTTAAACTACTTCAGTCTGTGTGCATTGAATTTATTTAATACACAAGTTTCACAATTTTAGTTTAATTACTGAAATAAATTAACTTTTCCTCGACATTCTAATATATTGAGATGCACCTGTATATCAACAAATGAATACTCCACATTTGTTATTCTCAGGACATGGCTGAATACTCATTAATATTTGGTCAGAGCTAAATGTCAAGTTATGATAAATTGTAGAACTCCTGTGCTAAAAGCAAAGGCTTTTTTAAAGATGTGAAATCAATTTCTCTTTTGATTCATTCATACCAATTTTTCCTTTCATCCCTTGATAAAAGATCGCCTGCAAGTAACTTGAGCTCATGTTTTATTAATGCTATAGTGTGACATTGACCGTGCTGTTCCACACCAACTAACCCATTGAAAGACTCAAAAAGACACCTGAAGTAAATCTAACCTGAAGTAAATCACTGTGCTGTCAACAGTGGCTTTGAAGGAGGAAAATATTGGGCAAGCTGCTCCAGAAAACTGCTGACAATAGAGTAGCTTTGAAAATGGAAAACTTTGAGATGGATGCCCTCTATGACTGTTCTTAGGTTAACTTTGAAAGCTGAAACATTCAGCTCCACAGCCAATGTCTGAAACCATTCTGCAATTCTCCCTAGATTTTGAAAGAAACAAAATAGAAAGGCCTTAGTTGTTTGGATAAAAAGAAGATGAATACCTTTACAATACTTTACCTGACAGACCATTTCATCTCTGGGTTTGATTATGCAAACTTTCCTGTAATATACAGTAACAATGGCAATTCATCAATCAGTAGTTTGCATGAGTGCACATTATTCGTAAAGCAGTACACCTAACTGAACAAAACACGCATAACGTTTGACATCATTCTTTAACATACAAGAACATTGATGGTCAAAAGCATTTTCATGGTGCCCTAAAACATAAAATTGCCTTGCTTTAAGAAACATATTGAGTTCAAGTGCCTCAAAGCTTTTCCTTTTCACAGAGTTACTAGAGGAACCACTGGCTCTTTAGAGATCTTGCGAGAAATTATGGGTTCCATTTAGCAAATTCTCAAGAAAAAAGGCTCAGAGGAACTCTTTTAGAATTTAAATGGTAAACTACGGTAGCTTATTTTCCTTTTAGCAGACAACAGTAATTATTTGACAAACCTATACAGTAAATGCCTGGAAATGCGAGCATGCATTCATAACACACACAGAGAGAGAGAGAGAGAGAGAGAGAGAGAGAGAGAGAGAGAGAGAGAGAGAGAGAGAGAGAGAGGCGGGGATCAACGGAGAAGGAGCGAAACGGAAAATCCGTCTTCGGCAATAAGCATCAAGATCAGTGCCAATCTGGCAATCAGGAGCTGTTTATACGGACGCATTTGGCACGGCGATCTTTTATGCAAAAGTAACGGGTTTAGAGGCAGATCGAGCGGAAACGAGGTGTTTTGTATAAGGGTTAGAAGTGGAACTTGGGTAGGCGAAGTCTTGGGCGTATCTCTACTTTTGTTCATTATTGTCTAAGTGGAAAACAGCCGAGGTTGAGCGCATCTGATCTTCCCCGAGCGCTCGGTGCTGATGAGGGCTTTGTCGGCGTGATCCGTGCGCGATGGCCGCTTCGGGCGGACAGAAGAGTGAGAAGTTAGATGAAGCTCAGGCTCTGGCGAGGAGTTGCGCAGGGCGACCGGACTTTCTGCCCTGCGATGGACTGTCCATCTGCGCCACACACAGCCACGGGAAGTGTTTCAAGCTGCACTGGTGCTGTCATCTGGGCTGGTGCCACTGTAAGTAGCTACACTGTTTCTCCAGCATTCTGCTTGTATATATAAGGATACCATCAGTTACACAGAATAAACAGTATCGAAATGCCTCACGACTTCAAACTATCACCCACAAAGAGGAGTTTAAGGGGTCGGCGCTTTTATCTCTTAAAAGTTCACCAGTGGCCACTCGCCAGTGTAAGTTATGTGAGGAAAATATATGTGTAAAAGATAAAGCTTATAAAAAAGCGTAGGCTACTAAAAAAGATTTTCAAGGCACCGTTGGTTTGTAACAAAACAAAGATTTCAGTCACAGACTCAGGGAAATTCTTTTGTTCCCGTTTTCCTCCAGAGTTCACAAACGCTGACGTCAGATACATTTCTTTAGATTAATTTTAACCTTCCACGATGCCAAATATTTCTATTGCACTGTTATAATTATTTAACGATTTTATCATCTTACACAAGTTCACTATGTGTAATTTGGAACACTTGGGTTTAAAATGTAGCCTACATTAAAATGCTACTGTACTTTAAAATGCAACAAATATGCCAATTTATTTAGCTAATAAGACATTTAAAAGCCTTTAATCTCATAGATAGCCTACGTTTTTTAATTTTTATTAGACGGTAATAGCATCTTTTGATCACATATTCTCAGAGGAATGTGGAATCTTTCGTTTGTGTCACTGATGAAATATTAAACAAGTTGATAAATAATGCATATGGACATCTTAGAAATGACGTTGTGATGTAGTTTCTGCTTGTCTATGCAATATGCTTTTAAAAAATCGATTACATTGAAATATACTAAGTATTGTTATATATAAGCTACTCTATATATACACAGATATTTTAAGAGATAACGATGATCAGATGCAGCTTATTCCACCGGTGGAGGGAGCTGTTTCTTTTGTGCCTTTTTTAACCTTTAAATACAGAATAAATACAGCGAATAGCGATTTTCAGCTGGTTGATTGTTTATGGTCTCCATATGTAAACCTGCTGAATGTTGACTACAGTATAGTAAACAGTAGTAGAGTCTAGAGTAGCAGTGTATTATATATAAAAAATCTGTAAAGCTGCTTTCAAATATATACAGAATTATTTGACAAAAAACAAAGACAAACCCAATTTGTCAGCCATGAAAAAAACAAAGCAAACAAGTCATTATCATAATATAACCAAAGCATTATTATTGGCCTATAACATAACATTGTTTTAAATAATATGCAATGGTTAACTATGATGTTTTGCAGATTATAAAGAATTTGCAAGGTGCCTGAAAATCCCTTTGTTAACCTCATCTGGGCAAACACTGATTACATTTACAGATATTAAGTTATTTATTGCTCATTTTGTTTTCATAAGCAGTGCAAGGTATAGCACTGTTTAATGTGTATATGATCAATTTATATATAAAAACTGATGTTAGTCTATTGATGTGTGTTTTGACATTCTTGAAGCCATCTCTTTCTTTTATGAGAATTTGTCTCTAATTATATTATCACTAGTGTTACAAGTCGTACTTCATTTGTGAAATAAAGTAAGCCATAAGCTTTAATAAGACAAAAGCTGAATGCAAAATTCAGCAGTCAGAAGGTCAACGATCCACTGCAGTACAGTGTCTAACTCAAAAGCAGACTCATAGGGACTTTACAGCTGAAGTGAAACTTGATTGTACACGCAGAAGTGAATTACTCTAACATGTCCATAATGAATGTGCATTATAGAGGAAGTCAACAGACGAATAAAGATGAGTGCTAAGATGTATTTATAAGGCAGCGATAAGATCAGGCCATTTCTGGTGTCAGGGGTGTCTGATAAAAATGGCAATCATTTGTGAGGCTAACAAATGTCATGTGACCGTGAAGGAGGGAGCAGATTCCTTAGATTCCCGAGACCTCTCTGTGAAATAATCATCTCCAAATGTGTATGTGTGTCTCTGAAAGAAAGAGAGGAAAATCTGTAGGAGCTTTTTAAATGCTCAGTGAAGATTCTTAGATTATTCTGGGCAAGCGACAGTAAAATTAGGTTGCTAGGATTTTGATATGCAGTTGTCCCAGGACGGTGCTTCTGTCAACAAACTGTCTGATTCTTTAGTCTTGTTTCCTGTTTAAGCTTAGAGCAGCATTTGATACAACCCCCATAACTTGACTTCATAAACTCCTCCTCAGTTTAAAACAGAGGGAGCAGAACAGTTAAATTTCTGTTGTACCAAGTTTTGTTTTTCAGTTGGTTATGCACATCCCTTCAGGCATCCCTTCAGGCATCAGTGGCTTGGATTTCTCAACGAATCCAACAGTTTTGCTACTTTTCTGACTGACAAGTTGAAAAATAAATGAATCAGGATAAGACAGAAAGTTCACATAGCTCTGTCAGAGGTCAAGCGCTAGTCTGGCCTTGCTGCTAAGTTTGGCTTTTTTATCTCAGCTTTAAAAGGTCAGCACAATTTATTCCTAGCTTTAAGGTCTTAGCTTTGACTTGCTTTTTTAAAGTTCAACCTTTCCCTTTCAGACAAAAAGTGAAAGCTGTGAAGTCTTTGAGCTTTTAACCTGACTCAATATAAAATGACAAAGTACAACATCAAACTCACCCACCATTTGAAATTACATTGAGAAGCTCAGTTAAATTCCAGTTCACTTCCTGAATTTGAATTGATGAACAAACAGGATGCAGAATTTGATTTTGAATAAAAGGAAATAAAATGAAGAGTGAAACTGAAAGAAATGAACATGCTGGAAAATGGCAGAAAGTGAAGTTTTTAATAATGTATTTAATAATATATTTACACATAATTACACATGCTCACTACATAAGTTTTGTTTTCTAAAAACAATAAAATAACCTGAAATCAATGTTTTCATGATTTTTATGTGCTGTATAGAAAAATGTGAAAGAAATATTGAAACATAAAATGTGTAGTTTATAAAAATGCATCAGTTGAGAAAAATGTATTATACTGTGCATATAAATAGGCAAAAGTCTAAATTAATGTTTTATTTTTCGTGTCCTATTGCTTTCATTCTAATTCAGATTGTAATTAAACATCCTATACTGGAGGGTGTGACCATTAAATAAATAAATTATTACATTAGTAACAAAGCTATTTCTACCCAGACACAAACACACTGTAACTGTAAAGTTCAGCTGTCACAATAGAACCGTTATCTGTTCTCATTAAGTGGAGGATGTTTATATTTGCAACACTATGTGCATTATGTAAACATGCTAAATATTAATTTGATACTTGGCGCGATGCAGCACAGGCTCTCAAGCAGAACCAGTGCTGTTTAAACTGGAACGACAATGTTTCTCCTGGGAGCTTGACTGACATTTGGCCTACTTGTGAGTTGAATTGCATGAGTTATGTCTTATTTCAGGATCCGACAAAGATAATACCATCATTTCACAGAAACTTTGTCAGGTGCTAATCAAAAAAAAAATCACTATCAGTTTAATGATAATTAAAAAAAAGGTATTGTTTCTTTTGCTAAATACAATGATTCTCTGCGTGCTGTCAGGCTTGTTTTAGGCACTGCATAAATGAGGAATACAGTACAATTGGTGGACCATTATCTCAAAATAAACCCCAGGCAAATAAATCCATCTGACTATACAATTTCCCACTTATTACATGGCTACGTATAAAATAGCAAAGCTCAGGAGAAATGTGTTTAATGCTGCAGACACACAGAAACTTGATCCCAAGATACCGAACAATACCATTGTTAGTCTCACACAGAGACAAGAAGTCACTGTACAGTATAAAGCCCAGAGGCAGTTAGAAATGTATGTATACATACTTGCAGGAGTGAATAACTGAATACAGATTGGCTTTGTCCTTTGAGATAAGTCTTTTGAGAGGAGTTCTCAGCAGACCCGGGGGAATTCTGATGTTTTCTACTCTCATACTCCTCTCTTTCTGTCTTTTATTTTTTCTTTGCTGTTTGGGTGCATGTACACACAGCAGGCATTGTTCTTGTTTACCTCCCTAAAGGTTAGCATGAAGATATGCCATTTGGGGACTTCAAAACATAGAGGATGCTTTTAAGAGTTCACTAAATCTGCTGTGTGAAGTTTGATTTTTAGCACTGTATGTCCGATTGTTAACATTGTTGTTTTGTAGCCACCAGATGTCTCTGAGATTTAATATGAATGACATCCTTCTAAAATGAAGACATTTAATGATATGCTTCAGTCCAGAGGCCCTAGTCCAACGGATGGGTTCAGGTGACAAGCATATGGACAATTCTGTATTTTGAAATACACTAGTGGGGTCACTGCTCCTTGGAGACTGTCAGGGCCTACAAAAGTCTCATATGCTAAATGATGTTAGCTGACCTCAAGAAACCCTTTGCACCTTCAGTGTACAGTGTAATATCTGGTCGGTGCTGTAGACCCTTCAGTACTTCCAGTTTTGGCTGACCAGAAGGGGCTCCAGGCCCCTCAGCTGATACAGAGTAAGCTGACTAGTGGGCGCTTCAGTGCCCTCGATGCTTAAAGTAAAAGTGATCACTAGAGGTCACACGGCCATCAGAGCCTTCAATGTACAGTAAGTTGATTACTTATTACTATCAACTTACAGGCCCCTCAGAACATAGAGTGTAATAGAACATACAAGCTTACCGGTAGGGGCCCCAGACACCCTGAGCACTTCCAGTTTAGGCTGATCAGAAGGGGCTTCAGACCCCTCAGCATATACAGTGTAAGTTGATGACTAGGGGCCCCAGGCCCATCAGCACATACAGTGTAAGCCTACCAGTAAGGGCACAAGGCCCTCAGCATATACATGTCCAAAAGAGGCTCCAGGGCCCTCACACTGAAGGCCCCAGCCTATAAAGTTTTCGCAGATCACCAAGGGCCCCAGCCCCCATAGCATGTACTGTATAGTATAGAATGATCACTAGGGGCCCCAGGGCCATCAGCCTGTACCAGAGGTAGCCAGTGGGATTTAGAAAAACAAGTCACGATGGTCACAATGTCTGAATCTAACAAATTCTAAACAAATATCATCTTGCTCGAATTCTTAAGAAAAAATATAAACCAGATGAATAGAACGTTCTCCTCAGTAAACAGCACTCTAAAACTATAAGAAAGTGTAATTGGTGCTCAGTGGGGCATCATATAAGCACAGTGTGAGATGATGCTCAGTCTGTTCTTGAAGCCAGTCTGGACTGGCAAGTAAACCTATCAGACACACATGCACAGAAACTGAGAGGGAGAGATACAGACAGACAGAGAGTGAATGTTCTACCTGAGATGAACCGAGACCTAATCGTGAACATGGCATTGCCTGTCTAATCCTGACGGATGATTCACACTAAGGATTTCAAGGCCTTCATCATCAGTCCTCATCCAAACCCAGCTTCACACCTCTCTGAGACCAGTCCATGTGTTATTACAGTTGAGCAGGACAGAGAGATTGTGGGGGTGTAGAACTCAGCTCCACTCATCTGTGACTTCACCTTTCTAATCAGGGTTGTCTCTCAACCTTTTGTCAAGATAAGCATCTCACACAGTCTGAGCGGCAGTCACCCTCACTACTGCTTTCACCAAGGTTCTTGAGAGTCTATTTTAAGGGCGCATCAAAACAGATGCAAATATCAAGTTTTATCAGGCAAATCCTTTAAATTGAAGCTAAATTAACTCCTCCAAACTGCCAGCACTCACCATTTATGTAAAGTATATACTCTGCAGTGAGTAAGTAGAGAAAAAAAGTGTGTATATCCAGGCAGAAAATGTAAGATAAAGGTCACAAATGACAATCTGACTTTATTTAATAACCATTATGTCATTCCAATCCCATATTATATTTTTGGAGGTCACTATGAACTGCAAACATTGCTGGTTTGCTTTTTTTATATTTTATCTATATGATCTGGCATTGTAAGGAAAAGAGCTGTGCAATGATTCTTAAAAAAAAACATATTTTTGTGTACCCCAGAAAGAAAATGACATGGGACTGGAATGTTTGCTAAAGGGTTCATTTACAGCAGTCATTACTCAGATCTTACTGTTTTTAATAGTGTCGGAGTTCAAGCGAAATTGGACCCCAAAAATGTTCATTGTGTGCAACAGGAAAGAAAAAAATGGGAAGTAATCCTTTTGCACCATACTTATAGACATGTTGAGAAAAACCACCATAGCTGGTCAGCATCCTATTTTGTATATCTTAACTACCTTAAAAAGACGTCCTTGGTGAAGCATCAAAAATATCACTAACAAGGCATAAACCAGCAAGACCAGCCCCAAAGCACATATAAAATGCATTAAATACTATAATATACTGTAGAGTACTCAAATCTAATTATAAAATAGACAGATAAAAGTCCAAGGCATTGGTTTACTTCCCAATTCTCAACCAGAACAGTGTATAGAAGTCGATGTTTTGAATAATAAAATTGTATTTAGAGCCAGGTCATAGTCACAAGTAATTATGATTAAGACCGTAAATGTCAATTCAAAATTGTGCCTCGATTCAAGTTTAGAGCCTCAAGCTCTTATTTCCGATAGCTTAGATTGTATGTCTGTAAAACAGGATATGGAAAGTCCTGCTCACATCCGCCTGTTAACCCTGATTGTACATCGGCTTTGTGTGCACAATATTTGTCTGAGCACAAGAACTTAAAGCCTAAAAATAAGACCAACAATCACAGGATTAGGTCTTATCTGTAGACACACACATTCTGTGGTTCACAGTCAGCAGATGTTTCAGATCTCCTCATATGGACCTTTACTGACTCTTCACTGATAAAACTCACTGCAATACTTGCTCGATCACTCAAATCCCACTTATTTATATGTCCCGCATGTCTGAAAGTGGTTTCCAGTTTCATTAGCTTTCATCATTTCATCAAGTATAAATGAAACATGAGAATGGATAGAGCAGACTGGAAACAGCAGCTCTGAAGCTGTCTGTTTTGGTGTAAATGGCATTGATGGGTAGGTTTTCAATTAGATACAATGCTCTCCTCCTAGCACTTTGCACAGACTGCTAACCTGTCTGTGGACACAAGGGCAATGATTTGTAATGGGCCTATAATATACTGCATTATATGAGTGAATCAGGATTTAGTGGTACATTGTTATCTGTCATGTGTAGAATGACCCAATTACTGAGCTGATTTAGCAGGATAGTCTACCGCAATTTTTTTAATGAAAACTCACTGACTAGTTATGACTAGTGCCCAACGGTTTGCTTGATACATTATTTACTTTTAAAAACATCCCTAAAATAATTATACATCTTAATACTGCAAATCACAATAAATAATGTATTTTTTAGCAAAGTTTAAACTGTAAACATCTGCAAAAATGTGCTGTGTTCTTTAAATAAGTTAATGCATAAAAAATAATTAACACATACACAAATATAATTTTGTAACAGACGATTTGTACATTTTACATTTCCATATATGAAATGTATATATTGTCATATGAAGTAAAAACATATATTAAAACTATTAGACATGTCATAAGTAACATATACTGTTTACAGTATAGCACATACAAATATGTATGTTTATGTATGTGTAATACATTTTTGGACATATATGTCATGTATATCAATCTTAAAATCTGTTAATACATGATGATGTTATATAAGTAAGACATCTCTGTAAAACATGTATAACAAAAAACATATATAAACATAAAGATACAAACATACAGATTTTTTTGTATATGTGGTGTTTTAATAAAGTTGCATATATGTATAGTTGACATGTTATTGCTACATGTAATACCATATAAAATCATCATATTGATATTATTAATATACAATGCATACATAGTTTACTATGTAGAGTTTATTTATGTTATAAAGTTTCCCAGATAATATAAGTACTTTATGTGAATATTATATATGGCATTATCACTCTTGATATAGTGCAATTAATGTCAGATTTTTTTTTTCACCTGGGAACTCATGGAAACGTGAAGGTCAGCTGCACAATTACTTAATTATTAAACACCAATTAACATGTTTTATTTGAGTCTCTTCTGTTAATTAGCATTTCACACATCAACATCAGATCAGACTCAATATATCCAGTCTGGAGGATGGTGACGGATATAAACATTTTTAAGGGCAGTTGAATGTTTTTGCTCCCTTGTTCCTAAGAAAGTCTTTCGTTTTTGGAAGCTTAATCTAAAAAGACAGACATGACAGATACAATTACAGGCAGAATAATTCTTGTTCTCGACGGGATGTTGATGTGATTATTACGAAGGATAGTTTTTTTCTTCATGGCTTAGAGTTTCTATACAGGCCTCAAGGCATCTATCATTTCACATTTCACGTTTCACACATGACTGCAAACGCTTGTTATTTCAGATCCATAGTGAGGTGAAGGCAATTGTTATGTAGATACATTCATCCTTGTTTCAAATTCTTTAGCTTGGCAGTAGAAAAAGTGAAAGTGGTGCAGTCGCAAAAATTGTCAATGGCTCTACTGAATGGGGTTAGACGTATTGGCTTTTGTTCTTATGACTTGTTAGCTGGGGCAGGCCTTTTTTTCTTTCTTTTGTATTGAAATATCAATTAAGTAAGTTTGCTCTGTTTTCTTTTTCCACCAAAAGCAGAATCTGGGCATATAATAGGTAGCCTATTTACTGTAAGTCGATCCCCTGAGTCGCATGCTTTGAATTAAATGTGTGTCATGTCTGTTCATATAATTCATATTCATTCAAGTTCCTTGTATGATTTTATTTTTTGTCTCACTATTTCCCTTCAAATGCTCTCTTTTTTACCAATAAATAATGCTTAGACCACAAGGCTATCTGCTCCAACGACACACTCTTTATTTTATATACCATACAACCTCTCCCAGTTTTTGTTCCCATAATTTACAAATTGTATATACTGCATCTACTATAAGCCATCTTCATCTAATACAGACCCACTGAGAGGCTTGAAAGAAGTTGCATAGCCAAAAGCAAACACAATGAGACATTTTGTTGATCTAATCTTAAGATTCTCATTGCCTTCCAATCACATTACAAGCTGGGTGTGGTGAAAAAAAGACGTTTGTCTGTTTGGAGAAGTGCAAGTGATGTCAGTAATAATGGTTCATTCTGAATTGTATATCAGTAACTGCCACAACTGAATGCCTTATATCAATGTAGTTGTAAATTCAATGTGTTTTTTAGGGGATGAGATAAATAATAAATCTACAAGGTGGAAAAATAACTGGAAAGAGACGATAAAAGTGTGTGCTGCAACAGAAAATGCTGTTTTGGATCAGAAATCTGTGATATCAGACTGCTCTTTGTCATCTCTAAATGAGTAGAGATTCGGATTAGATGGAAATGATTATTTCTCCTGCCTCACACCCAGCTGGTCCTCAGGATGTTCCAGAGTGAAGAATCCATTCTGTCTCTGTAGGGAATTCTGCCTTCGAGATCCTATAGCTATCACACTCAAACTCGATTCACTCTATGGGGCAAATGCAGTGGAATTACTTTTACACCTGTGAATTTTTTTCTCCAAATACTTTAGAGTCAAATGAGGGAATTATTTAAAAATATTTTATATGTGTGCTTGTTCTTGTGTCTCATGATTAAATGCCTCAAGTGCTCACTTTTTTAGATAATTTGTGATTTGTGTATCAATGAAATAATGCTTGTATTTGATTTATGGATATATTCATTTTTCCAACCTGAATTAAAATGCAATTAATTAATTCAAAAAGTACTAAAAATGACTAAAACACACTATGAAATGACCAAAACCTAAACTAAACTAAAATTAAAACAGAAAATATCAAATTAAAAATATTTAATAAAAAACATAATAAATGTTAGCTAAATGATGTTAAAATAACACTGCTATTCTGTGAAAAAGCATGTTTTTACATTCTGAAACATATTTTGATTTCTTATATTTTTGGGGGAAGCATATACTAAAAAATATCACGGTGATACACTTGTCCTGATATAATAATGAAGATTAAAAAGCTGTTCTTAACAAAAATAGTTTGACGGCCTTTTATTTGTATTTCCTGCTTTTAGAAGCTATTATTTCTGCTTCACTGCTTATATTAAAATTACATAAAACATACAAATGTGCTGGAAAAAAATCATCAAATGTACATTGTATTTAAATACATATTTTTACAGAACTATGTTCCCTTATACAGTATCTTATGTCTTCTGAAGTACACAGTGCATGCCATATGACCTCTAAAGTTGAGAATATGCCTCTGGTTGCTGGATGTAAAAAAATCAATTATGTCCTCTGTGAAAGAGTAACACTTTCAGATTTGTAACTTGCTTTGTACAGTGTAAGTATATAGCAACTTATAACAGCATCTATCACAGCTACCACTAGCACAGCAGACAAATCAATAGCAGTGCAATACTAAGTCAGTCAACTATCCAATGAGATTTTCTGCAAAAACATACTTATTTTTGCTCAACATCACATTTTGCCATCTATTTTTTGTAAGTTTTCTCACATTCAGTTGATGATATCAGTGTCTCCTGTGCACAGAAATAATTGTTTTGGGGCACATATTGTATTCAGTACATATGAATGTATATTGTGAATTTTATTGAAGGGCAAAAAGTTCAATCTGTTCTATTTTTCTTTGCAGGTAAATATGTCTACCAACCCATGACAAGCGTATGCCAACTTCCCAGCACGCTGGTTCCAGTTGCCCCCTCAGGTCACACCCATACCATGAATCTGTCCATCTCCCTGGCTGAGCGCTTTCTCAGGACGGCCCCCAAATTCCAGGCTCCACCCTGCCCAGAGTCGCCCAAGTTCTGTGTCATCTCCGAGCTCTTTGTGGATGATTACATGATCAAACGTATCAATGGTAAGATGTGTTATGTGCAAAGGCCGCCTCCCCCTACACCAAATCCCACACCTCAACCTGCACCCCAACGTACCAGTAAGCACACAAGGCAAGCGGTCCCAACAATTAAACACGGCCAACCAAACGAGAAGATCTCAGGCCCTAAAATGGACCACTGCTCCTCTCCCTCCAGCTCAGAAGACTCTGGAATCAATGCATTGGGTCTGCACTACATGGAATCATGCGATGAGGACTCCTGCATGGATGATGACGACGAGGAAGAAGAGGATGATGAGCTGAGTACCGATGGGGACTCCAGTCCCGGTAGCCTCTGGGACCAGGATGAGTGCACTTTACTGTCACCGTCCAAATCAATGGTTGAGATCATTGAGAAGATCGAGACTACAGTTTGACATGCCTGTTGGTTAATACCAGAGTTGGAATGTCTCATTCTCTGAAACACTTCCCTACACTATCCTATATGCAAGTGCATGAGTTCAGTGAGCCAGTGCAAGCACACGCTCCCTGTTCTGGTAGTGCCATAACATCCAGTCCCAGAAGAGCCCGCAAGAGATGAGTCATGGCAACTTCTCTCCTGTACTTACTACAACTCTCATTTTCCCTATAGTTCCTTACACATGGTAAGGCTAATGTAGGTTACACGCGAGTACAAGTGCGCTGACAAACACATATCGTGAGAACTTTGACCAAATGGGACTCAATACATGGTAGAATATTTAATGGGTGAACAGATGAAAGTCAAACTCAAAAATATGTCTCTCCTTAGAGAGTTCAGACACAATCTGTCCAATTGATAGAAACGGAAGAGGGGATGGCTGATGCAATATAGAGAGATCTAGAATAAGACGGTCTGTGTGTGTTAGAAGGATGGAGAGTGCTACAAAGATAGGACTGATAGCAGAATCAGTCAGAACAGTGTCTAAATCATGCATGAGCTCAGAGGACGGTAATGAAACTTTGCGATGAAAAGAGATTGAGGTTCGTGTTTGAGGGAATGCCCCTTTTCTCAAACACTGAGATTCCCTAGTGGCACAACCAAGGGTACATTACAAGAAGATTCTTGTCTGGCACCAGACTGTGGGACGGACCAATCCTCCCATCGTTACAGTCATAAAAGTTTGTCTTCTTTATGAGTGGAAAACAACTTTTGACAATCAGTTAGGTTTAATATAAATTCTGAAGAAGAGTGATAAGGAAAAAAATTGCATTGTTCGTCCCTCAAGTATCCCATTGTGGTTTATGTTCCATTTAGTCAAGCCACTTTAAAGTATGTGGTGTATCATTGACAAAGCCAGAGGATTGCCTAGATCTTGTTCACACAAGATGCATTTTTGTGTGTGTCCTGTTTTTTTAATTGTTGGTCTACATAATTATGCTGGACAGATGCTATTGTTCCTTGATGTTTTTCTCACAGCTGCATTTTTAAAGAGTTTACCCAAGCATTACAATTCTGTGATAATTTACTCACTGTCATGTCATCACAAACCTATATGACTTTCTTCTGTGAAAGCTTTTGAGAAATGTTATTTGAATGTGTTGTAAATGGAATTTGGAAGGTGCTTTTTGCAAAACAACTAACATTGGATTTGAGGTATACATGCAGGTAAACATTGTATCAAAACCATAACCTTGATGTCGCTGATAGCATGCCTGAGCTACAGGAATGCTATAAACCAGCTTTCAGGTCATTTCTGCCGCCCCTGTCTAGCTGTATTTAACGCAAGAACGCATCTGTGTGAAGGGCCCCTTAGTGTCACTTTGATATCTTTGAGATGTTCACTGGGTTTAAAGGTTTAAGAACATTTGGTCCATTCAGACTTGCCAGAACATCTCTGGGTCTCATTTTTCCATTACATTCAATCTTATCTTAATATATTAAGACCACAACTATGTTACCTCCAAATACCCAAGCACAGTTATAGACTGGTCCAAAATGTAAAAAAAAGAACCAGCATGTCAAGAAGGGCTTCTTTGCCTTGGTTTAAGCACATGAAACCATTGCTATCACTGCTGAGGTGGAATACAGTCCTGAAAGAAATATCAAAGGCACACAGGGAAGGGAATTCACACATACATGTTTTGCTTTACATTTTAGAAGGGATTACAACTTAACCAAAAAAAAGTTATGACAATAAATTGGCTAATTAGGGGATTATGAGCTGAGACTGCCAAGGATGTACTGACTGGATAAAATCAAGTGAACCCTTTTAACGATCCAACCTTGTTTATTTCAAGTATTGGCTCAAAGATGTTGTACTAGCTTACTGTTTACCAAACCCATGTAATATATAAGCACATATGTAACTTCACTGCCTGAACAAAAATATTAATTTTGGAGTTCCTCTGATCACGGAAGGACTAGATGGTGCAGGTGTGATTCTTTCCTTGTTACTGAATTAAACTATCTTAATGAAGATAGTGAACATATTAATGAATATAACTATCCCTGTCTCTGCCGTTTTCATATCAGGGACTGATACTGTAGCCACAAATATATACTGTAGACACACAAATGTTTATCAAATATTAAAATATACCCTTTTTATTTTATTTTCTTATTTCAACTATTGTTAACTCACCTCTTATTTTTTCTTATAAAGACATTTAGAAAATAAGAAATGTTTCTGTCTTTCATTCTGAAAATATAATCGTGCATTTCGGTTGCTTCCAAACGTAAGCATTAAGTGTTAATATATTTTCACAGAAAATGTCCTCTATGGATCTTCAGCTGTTAACTGCATTGGCCTTTTAATCCTAGATAATCCTAGAGAACGTACAGTTCAATGTATTACCTTCATTATCAGAAGAGAGGATATTTTAGAATCACAGAAGAACAGTTAGCAGAGAAACCCGTTTGAAGCCATCGAAGCAGTGAGACCTTATGCCATCTTGGAAAACAGATGGGTGCTAACAAGAAGAGGCTTCTTCTTATTTACATCCAGAACAACATATATCAATGCTTCTAACTGCATTTTTGGATTAATGGTATGATTGACCCATTAAAGGAATAGTTCACCCAAAAATGAAAATTTACAGAAAATTTTCTCACCTTCAGGCCATCCAAGATGCGTTTCTTTATCTGAACAGATGTGGGAAAATATAGCATTATATTACTTGCTCACCAGTGGATTGGCTGCAGTGAATGGGTGCCACCAGAAGATGCAGGTACTTGTATCATATATCCGTTATCAGCAGATGTGGCATTGATAGTCAGGGAGGAAAGACAGCACAGAAAGCTGCTCGGACAAAGTTACCTGCTAGGCCACAATTCATTTTCAATTGAGAGTGGAATGGAGAGTCGGCACAATCCTTTAAATGAGCACCAGTGAAGTGAAATGCATGTTATCACAGTTAAAAACGGCGAATAAAAATGTAATTCCAATACTACAGATTTAAACTTATACAGTTTTTAAGAAATGATTTGCAATTATAAGAAATAAACTCTGGTGAAAATAGGCTTCCACAATTTCTAGTACTGCGTGCGCATTTGAAGCAAACATTTGTATTGTATTCCTTACAACATACACGTTTTCGGTTCCGTTTTTTTAGATTTTGTTGAATCAGTGTAGAAAATGGTTGTGCTGCTTCATATTTCAGTAGAAACCGTGATATTTTTGCTCATGATTCTTTGATGATAAAAAAACACACACTGGCCTCCAAACTTGTGAACAGTAACATACTTTTCTCTTTGAAGATTGAACATAATATTACATGACCTAACATGCCAGGCAACTGCAATGACATTGCATTCACATATTATAAAATGAATGATGCAATGTTATGTAAACCAGAGCAGATGCCTGCAAGAGAGCACAGCTTTATGAACATAGAGGGGAGAAAACGGGGAAGTCTATCAAGACTTGGAATCGATCCCGCTCAACCACTGCTAGGGATACCAGACTGCATCAGTCTTGTGAACAGAATGACTGAGGTGGTCCACAACAACATATAAACACCGGAAGTGATGGGCGAAACAGTTGTCTGTATAAATGCTCACATCATTGTCCACAGATCTGAAGAACAGAGCTCACAGGAAACTCGTGCTAATGAGCAAACAGAAATGTCAGATCCAGCATGCACTCATCCCCACAGGTTGTCTGGGAGACATTTATCTGGGGATCGGAAGAGAGAGAGACATAAACAAATAAAGCTACAAGGTATCCGATAGATAGAGAGAGGGAAGAGACTTTAATTTCTAAACTTAGCAAAAGTACAAAAAAAGTGCACAGTCAGGCTCTAGACTATAGAAACACAGAGCTCATCTCATTAGATATGCACTCCATTTGGAACCATTAGAGAGAATTAGAGCATTACCCCTGGGCTGGCATCATTTGCAGAAAGTAAACAGTCTTTCTTTCATTGTCAGAATGTGGTGGTGGGGTTCTCTCTGTTTGAGGGGGTCTGATGTTGTTAATCTTCATGCAAACAGTGCAGCACAGCAGGCAGAGAGCTAGACTGAGATACAGCTATAGAATTCAGCTAATTAATCCAAGCTATCCTAAGGCAAAATACTTCCAAAAAACCTTCAACTGGCTTACAAATGCATGAGTGAGAAAAGCAGACTTTTCCTTTGAGCTGAAAATGTTACATTTAAATCTCATCAAAATGATATACATAAACATAAAAAAAACAATTTAAGTGAGTTTGCATTTGTATTCTTCTTTATCTTAGCATATTATCTAAATATATTCCTTATCAAAATGTATGACACCTAAGCATGTGCCTACAAAATGTGCACAATATTGAGTTCCTCACTTATCATGACCTTTAGGTTCTTCCTTTTTCTGCGGAGATGTATCCTGAATGTTTGACAGGTTTATTTGCCATTCAGAATTGATTTGAGAACATCCATTCAAGTTTCTGAATATAAATTACATTTGACTTGAGGTAGCAAATGTGATTCAGGATATTTATTCCCATTTAAATATGAGGGAATACATTTAATTTATTTGTCAAATTCCGTCTTTTGGTCTGAAAGCAAGCCAGCGGCATCATTGACCCCAGTACAAAAACACTTGGATGGACCTCCTTCACCCTGTGTGTCATTTTTGATGATTTCATGCCAAATTTTGACTATACAGACACTAAACTGGGTTGTACACAGATATAAATAAGAAACATTTAGAAAAACTGATGTAAGAGACTTTTCCCCAAGTGCTTAATCTACAAGATTTAATAAAATATTTCATGTTCTTGAAAATGTTAGAATGTCTATTAGATCTAAAACAATGCTGTTTTTCACTCATGTGCATGCACAATATTAATTGTTCATGTTCATGAATTAATCAGATTATAATTACCCCATTTGTTTTATTATTATATTTTAATGCACAGTGTATCTACAGCTTAGTGCAACAAAGATGGAGAATATTCACAAACAAAAATTAAAAAATTAAATTAGAGGCACCATTGTGGTTCCTTACACAGTCCAACCTCTGGAGAAGCTCTGGAACCCTTTTCAAGGTCCTGATCTCCTAGCACTGTGTATTTATAACACAAGTTCATGCTTTCATTTGGCATGCTTTTTATATGCAAAAATCACCTTTTGCACGCATCTAACACACACGTTTTACTATCTGATATGAAATATATAAATTTCACTGATCGATTTACGGGAAACATAAGAACTTTTAAATCCACTAGAAGAACACAAAAGAACAAAATTAATTTGAAATTAAATCAAGCTTTTAAAGATTACACAAATTGATAATTACTGCTGTCTATATTGAAGTTGAAGTTTGGGTGTTTAAAATCAAAACAAAAAAAATGTTGGCGAGAAGACTGGGTCCTAAATTTCCTCTTGTATATTCAAGGAACTTGAATACACTATTTAAAAAGTGTCTGAAGTATCTATTCATTTTCTGAAACATGCCAGTTGTTTTGAATTCCATGTCGTCACTTTAAAAGCAATGTGTATTTTGTTTCTATTAAAGTACTGCATTAATATCAACGCCTGACATTTTCCATTTTGTGAAGCTACTAGCATCAAAATTGCACACTTTACCTCTAAATCATATACAAACAAAATTGTAGCATTGCAGAACACAGAATTATCTATAAAAAATAATAGCACAGGGAGATTTCTGATAAAATAGTAACAAGTAAAATGCTATACATCCGAAAATGGTTATCCAGCATCACCAAAGTAAAACATAAGTAGTGCGATGGTGCTTCAAATTGTTTGTTTACCCTGAGCACAAATAAGTCCATGATGATTATAATGAATTACTATTGTGAACAGAGGTAAGGTCCTTGAAGAGCAATGAGTCTCTCAAAACATATTGGAGTTCCTCTCGAGTGTGATAGCATTTCCAAGTCATAAAACACAACGAAACATGAATGAAATGCACTGAGAACCTTCCAAGCCCACCAAGATACATGTGAACTCAACTCTCTTATCCAGCAGCAATAGTTTCAGAGTCTCATTGCATGCTGGATTGTGAGGGTGGGTTGTTTCAGGTAAATTGCCTAGATTAGAACATTGACTTTGGAATTAGCATGAAACTAATAAATGCAGCACAGCCAATAACAGCCTTGGCAGTGCAATTATTTAACAACACATTCAGTCAATTTCACAACTTATGAAGTCTCCATAATTACCCTCTCTATCTTGTTAAGCCTATAGTTTTTTCTTTCCATAAGACCGAATGTTCACAGTGTGAGCAGTGCTGAGACATGGCACTGTTTAAATACTCAAGAGAGGCCAGCTGTGCCTGAGTCAGATCATTAAAAAAGGAAGAAAAAAGGGATTGGAGACCAAACACTCCTCCACAAAGTTCAATCAACTCAGTCATGAGGGTAACAAAACCTCCAACGCTGCTTCATTTGCAATTCAAGTTAGTGTTATTACAAATGAATCAGCATCATTTTGGTTGTGTTAATTGCTGTTGCGTAAGTCATTTTGTTAAAGAAATGACAAAATACATTTTCAGCAAACATTTTAGTGGATGGTCTCAATAATAAAAGGCACAAATCAGTCATTAAACCACAGGAAAATAAAAGAAGAAATGACATGAAGCCTCAAATACTGTGACTAGTTATGATGCAAGCCTTTTTTACCCTCCTTTGACAATTCTTATTTTAGTTTTAACACTCGTATTCCAGGCATAATCGGCAAACTGTTTAGGTACATAATCTCTACTGGATGGTGATTTAGGTTACCATAAGAAAGTAAGTGATACTATCACTCAGTGTATGTTTTAAATAAGGGACACTTTTCTGTTTTATATCACATAGAGTCAAAAATGTAACCTTTATTGGATAATAAGAATTTAAAATGGGGGGAAATATCATTATGAAATAAATATCTTTCTCAAATATAAGTTGGACACAATTATTGGCACCCCTAGAAATTCTTATGAGTAAGATATCTCTGAAGTATATTCCCATTCATATTCACAATTAGGGAAAACAAAGCCCAAATTCCCTTAATTGTCCATCACAATGAACTAAGAGTATAATTCTGATGGGCAGTAAAAGATAATTGAGCTTCAAAAATTTGTGAAGAGGCTTTAAGAAAAGAGCTAGAGCAGTGAAAATTCCCATTTCCACCATCAGGCCAGGGCAATAATTACGTATTTCCAATCAACATAAAATCATACGAAACTGCCTGGAAGGACCACAGCTGGAGAATTGCAGAAATAAGTTGAGTCTCTGGGTCAGAAAACCTTAAAAAAGTCTATCAGCACCCACATCACCACATGTTGTTTTGGGGGGAAAATGATCTTCGCTCATCCAAGAACAAATTCCAGCATAATCAGTTATCAGACACGACTGGAACTTTAAATGGGACTGGCTTCTATGGTCAGATAAAACCTAAAAATGAGCTTTTTAGTAGCAAACACTAAAGATGGGTTTGGTGAACACAGGGATAAAAAGTACCAACAGATAAAAAAAAATCAACAAGTGACTGACTCTGTTAGAAATCTTATAATAGACAATGTTTGGATCTTCCAACCATACAATAATCCCAAAATAAACCTAAAAAACAACACAAAAATGGGTCACTGAGTACAAAACGTCTCAGGTTACGTATGTAACCATAGTTCCCTGAGAATGGGAACGAGACACTGCGTCCTCTTTCGAGGTTCGCTTTGGGAACGCCTCCAGCGTGACCGGTTACCTGAAGCATGATTAAAAACACCCAATGCACTTGGCATTGGCAGGTGGACGCCTATGACGCAAGCTAATGAGCGTCTGCGAGCATAAAGGGGCACCTGTGGAACACATCATCCTCTTTTTTCCAAGGGAGACCGACAGGAATGCCCGAAGCATGGCCAAGAGACGCAGTATCTCGTTCCCATTCTCAGGGAACTATGGTTACATACGTAACCTGAGACGTTCCCTTCCGAAGGAACTCTACACTGCGCCCTCTTCGAGGTTCGCTTTGGGAACGCTATGCCAACGCCGCCATGCTGAGGGAAAAGTGTCCAAAAGCTGGATTCCTAAGTCACAGACTTGAGGAACACCATCCCTGCTCAGCAGAACTAGGGTCAAAAGAAAACCCTTCTTCAGGCCAGCTCAAAGCTCGCCATCATAGACTAGCTCACGAGTATGGCTCTCGGAGTGGAAGTCTCAGAAATGACTCTCTAAATTGAGAGGAGACTTCTACACTCGACGCTATGAACAGCTAGTGAGGCTCAGGACGGAGCATGCACGTAGTACTGCCTAAGCGGAGCTCTGGAGAGTGGAGGCTTAGGCAGAATGACTCTCTAAACGAGAGAACACCTGGCACACTCGATCCAGGTAGGGGAACTCTTAAGAGTGGAGGTCTCAGCACGACGACTCTTTAATTGAGAGGAGACCTGGCTATACTCAGCGCCAGAGGCAGTTAGTGAGGCTCAAGAAAGAGCCTGTGCATAGTGCTGCCTAAGCGGAGCTCTATAGAGTTGAGGCTTCAGCAGAATGACTCTCTAAATGAGAGGAAGCCTAGCAACACTCAACCTTAGTTGGGGGGCTCTTAAGAGTGGAGGTCTCAGCACACCGACTCTCTAACTGAGAGGAGACCTGACTACACTCAGCGCTAAAGACAGCTAGTGAGACTCACAATAGAGACTACGTACTAAGGTGCTGCCTACGCGGAGCTCTGGAGAGCAGAGGCTTCAGTAGAATGACTCTCTTAAATGAGAGGAAGCCTGACACTCGATCCAAGTAGGGAACTCTCAGAGTGGAGGTCTCAGCATAATGACTCTCTAAGTGAGAGGAGACCTGGCTACACTCAACGCCAGAGGCAGTTAGTGAGGCTCAAGAAAGAGCCTGTGCATAGTACTGCCTAAGCGGAGCTCTAGAGAGTGGAGGCTTCAGCAGAATGACTCTCTTAAACGAGAGGAAGCCTAGCAACACTCAATCCGAGTAGGGGAGCTCTTAAGAGTGGAGGCCTCAGCCTGGCTACACTCAACGCCAGAAGCAGTTAGTGAGGCTCCTCAGAGCCTACCTCCTTTACTGCCAGAGACGGAGCTCTGAAGAGTGGAGGCTTCAGCAGAATGGCTCTCTACTGAGAGGGAAGCCTAACAACACTCAACCCTGGTTGAGGGGATCTTAAGGGTGGAGGTCTCAGCATAACGACTCTCTAAAGCGAGAGGAGACCTGACTACACTCAGCGCTACAGACAGCTAGCGACGCTCACAATAGAGCCTACATATTAACCGTGCCGTCTAAGCGGAGCCCTGGAGAGTGGCGGCTTCAGCAGAATGACTCTTAAACGAGAGGAAGCCTAGCAACACTCAATCCGAGTAGGGGATCTCTTAAGAGTGGAGGCCTCAGCCTGGCTACACTCAACGCCAGAAGCAGTTAGTGAGGCTCCTCAGAGCCTACCTACTTTTACTGCCAGAGACGGAGCTCTGAAGAGTGGAGGCTTCAGCAGAATGGCTCTCTACTGAGAGGGAAGCCTAACAACACTCAACCCTGGTTGAGGGGCTCTTAAGAGTGGAGGTCTCAGCATAACGACTCTCTAAAGCGAGAGGAGACCTGACTACACTCAGCGCTACAGACAGCTAGTGAGGCTCACAATAGAGCCTACATACTAACAGTGCCGTCTAAGCGGAGCTCTGGAGAGCGGAGGCTTCAGCGAAATGACTCTCTTAACCGAGAGGAAGCCTAGCAACCCTCCATCCTGGTTCAGGAGCTCTTAGGAGTTGAGGTCTCAGCATAACGACTCTCTAAAGTGAGAGGAGACCTGGCAACATTCAGTGCTAGAGAAAGCTAGCAAGGCTCACAATAGATCCTACACACCAATAGTACGGTCTAAGCGGAGCTCTGGAGAGTGGAGGCTTCAGCAGAATGACTCTCTTAAATGAGGGGAAGCCTAGCAACACTCGATCCAGGTACAGGAGCTCTTAAGAGTGGAGGTCTCAGCATAACGACTCTCTAAAGTGAGAGGAGACCTGACAACACTCAGCGCTAGAGAAAGTTAGCAAGGCTCACAATAGATCCTACACACTAATAGTGTGGTCTAAGCGGAGCTCTGGAGAGCGGAGGCTTCAGCAGAATGACTCTCTTAAATGAGAGGAAGCCTAGCAACACTCGATCCAGGTACAGGAGCTCTTAAGAGTGGAGGTCTCAGCATAACGACTCTCTGAAGTGAGAGGAGACCTGACTACACTCAGCGCTAGAGAAAGCTAGCAAGGCTCACAATAGAGCCTATACACCAATAGTGCGGTCTAAGCGGAGCTCTGGAGAGCGGAGACTTCAGCAAAAGGACTCTCTTAAATGAGAGGAAGCCTAACAACACTCGATCCAGGTGTTTTTTTTTTTTTTTTAGCTCGCAAGCGCCCCTAGGGGGCATCGACGCATATCCGCGCTCGCGCCTCCCTTCGATGTCAGCATAATTAACATGCTTATACCGATGGATGCGGGCTGAATATGGTTTACGATCTTACTATGAATATCTGGAGAAGGAATGGGAGGCTCACGGGAGCTGGGAGGTTATGCCAGAGAGAGATCGCTCATCAAGTCTACTGCGAGCCACTCCCCCTTTTCCGTGCATCCACTGTAGGTTTACCTAGCAGAAGCGCACGCTTTATAACCTCCAGCAGCTCTACATCGCGGGAAGCGCACCATGGGCCAGCAAAGCACATCCTGCTGGATCAGAAGATATAACAGACAATACATCTTCCTCCCGCAGTTCACTCTCGTCAGCCGCTGTCGAGCGAGATGAAAATTCCTTTTTCTCTCTCTCAAACTCATTCGCAAGCTTCATCTGCGATCGCCGCGAACTCAGTCTCTTCACTGCCTCAGCAGCGGCTGGACCCGAGCCGCGGGGGGCAGATGATCGCCCCAATTCTCTCGAGAAAACGGGACAACCGAGAGCGGAGCTTTTTTCCCACAGAAAAAAGGCTCACAATGAACGCACTCCATTCCCTCGAGAACAGAGCGCGCGTGCTCTTCGCCCAAACACATAACGCATAGATCGTGTGTGTCATCTAGTGTCAGACAACGCTGACACGGATCGACACACCTCCTAAAGCGCTTCTCAACAGACATATTTCTACTCACACTTCAGAAACAAGGTCCCCTGAAGGAAAAAAGAGAATGATGTGTTCCACAGGTGCCCCTTTATGCTCGCAGACGCTCATTAGCTTGCGTCATAGGCGTCCACCTGCCAATGCCAAGTGCATTGGGTGTTTTTAATCATGCTTCAGGTAACCGGTCACGCTGGAGGCGTTCCCAAAGCGAACCTCGAAAGAGGACGCAGTGTAGAGTTCCCTTCGGAAGGGAACCAAGCTTCTGCTATGGCCATCCCAGTCCTCTGACCTGAACCCTGTAGAAAATGAGTGAGGTGAACTGAAGCGAAGAAGCACCAACATGGAGCTGGGAATCTAAAGGGTCTGGAGTGATTCTGGATGAAGGAATGGTCTCTGATCTCTTGTCAGGCGTTCTCTAACCTCACTGGGCATAAGAGACAATTTAGAGCTGTTAAACTGGCAAATTGAGGTTTCAAAAAGTATTGAATAAAAGGGTGCCGTTAATTGTGGCCAATGTGTATTAGAGAAAAACATTTATTTCATAATCCAATGAAAGTTTAGAATTTTTGAATTTTGAACATTGCAGATTAATTTTCACAGCCATCCTTGATCATATTTACCAAGGGTGCTATTATTTTTGGCCATGACTGTATGCAACTTAGGTAGAAGTGACAGCGGACCACAATGTAAGTAAAACTGGAATGCTTAACTGTAATCTCTGCAGTCTGCAGATTGGAACCAGCTTCCAGAAGAGATCAGATGTGATAAAACATTAACCACATTTAAATGCAGACTCAAGACTCATTTGTTTAGCTGAGCATTTATTGAATGAGCACTGTGCTAAGTCCAAACTGATTGCTCTGTATTTTACGTATAACCAGTTTCTATTTTTAACTTTTAAATTAATTTTAAATCCATTTCTAAATCATTTTAAAAGTATTTATGTTCCCTGTTTTATTTTTGTGATAATTTTTATGATTATATTACTTACTTTTATGTAAAGCACTTTGAATAACCATTGTTTATTAAATGTGCTATATAAATAAACGTGCCTTGCATATAAAAATATGCTCAAATGCATTTAAAATGCAATCACTTTTGCATTGAAACATCCATATTGGTTTCCTAATTCTAATGTATTTTTGTAACTTTGACACTTAACAATAATGATTCAAATGCTTAAGATGTATTGGCTGTTGGCATCTGGGCACCCATAGCATATGTCATATAGCAAAGCACTTAATGATTTGGCAACCAAAATCAAAAAGCGGTTAATAAAGACTCATGAAACTTGTCAAATTGCATAAATTATCACACATAAATTGTATCAGTTTAGCTTCTACCAAGGCAAATTAAAGCAGAATTAAAACAAAAAAATTACAGACATAAGTATTTATTGCAAATTAAGAGTTTTGCATTTTAGACACTTAATTAGGACAAATCTAGTGAAACTAATGCAATGCACTAAAGCTGAATATTTTCCTTTTACATTTACATGTACTCATTGAGCAGATGCTTTTATACAAAGCGATTTACAATTGGGGAATATATAAAGCAATTCATCTTAAAGAGGTAAACAGACACAGGATGTGCTCGTAATACCAAGTTGCATGCATTGTTCCAAACAAGTACAAGCTAGAAAGAGAAGGAATAATTAAAGAGAAAAACAAAGATTTTTTTATTAAGTCAAATAGTGTTGCTTGAAAATGGTCAGCGAATCAGCATTCCGGATAAGTAGTGCTAAGTCCGTTCTACCAGCCAGGAATTGTGAACGAGAATGTTCTGGAGAGTGATTTTGAGCCTCTCTGTGATGGTACCACGAGGCATCGCTTACTAGCAGATTTCAGACTTCTGGAGGGGATGTAGATTCGTAATTGTGAGTGAAAGTGGGCGGGTGCAGAGACTGTGGTTGTTCTATATGCAAGCATCAATGTCTTGAACTTGAGGTGTAACATGGGCTCTTTTGGGCTCGTTGAAGACCAGTCGTGCCGCTGCATTCTGAATCATTTGTAGAGGTTTGATTGTGTTTGATGGAAGTCCAGCCAGAAGAGCATTGCAGTAGTCCAGCCTAGAAATGACAAGGGCCAGGACAAGAAGTTGTGCTGCATGCTCTGTCAGAAAGGGCCTGATCTTTCTGATGTTGTGTAGTGCAAACCTGCAAGATCGAGCAGTCTTTGCAATGTGCTCTTTGAAAGTCAGCTCGTCATCATGGGGAAATTGTAGAAGAACCTAGCAGGATGGTGAAATCATGCTGTAGAGTTGGAGTGGCAGGGAAAACAAGTCCCCCCCCCAAAATCACATTTTATATATCCCAATATCATATTATATTATATTTCCAATTACAAAAAAGGTAGGCTACAACCTAAAGTATCAAGAAAGAATAAAAATAACAAAAGTGTACTTTCACTTATCTCAGCAACAACATTTATTAGTCCTGAAGTTCAGTTTTGTATATAAAAGATATAACAATAATAATAATGCAATATAATAGACTTTGAAAGGAATCTGGTTGATTTACTCCTCTTGCATTTTTAATGGAGAAAATGCTCTCCATGTGAATGATGGAATTCTGAGGATGAATGAGTCTATAGCCAGCATGACAAGATCTGCTGCTTGAATCCTTTCATCCCTTCAGCTCATAGTAGCTGCCCTGCCTTGATCTTCCTTCCTTGGCGTAGTGTAACCTAGCAACAGCCAAGGTATCCACATTTCACACAATTCAAGCCAATTCACATCCATCTCCTATTCTAATCTGAGATTTTTTTGTCCTGTTTTGTTTTTAACATTAAAACTTGTATACATCAAATTACTTAAATGCAATAAACAATGAAGCAATCCTGGCTGCTTGGGTGTAGGACAATAAAATATGATACGATTCTGTGTTATGCAGTGATTGACAGAAAAAAAAGTCACACGCTGACCCTTCATGACAACAAGAAAAGTATTGGGGACGCATAATCCATGCCTCAGAATGTTGAAAGTATTAGCACACGGCATTCTATTAAAATCTTCCAATTTGTGAGGTGTAAACATCAAACACAGTGTACCCCAGTACACTGTTTTTCTTTTTTCTTTTTTTGTACATCTTATTGTTTTTTGCACATCTTATTGTTTTGCACTTTTTTTATTTCATTGCACATTTTACTCTTATTTCTCCTTTTCTTACCATATGTATGCCCTTGTGTTATGTTACTTTATATAATTTGTATTCTTATTATTTTGCACTGTCCACTGAGTGGACCTGATTCGATTACATTTCACTTCTAATTATACCCTGTATAACTATTATGTGACAAATAAAGAAACCTTGAACCTTGAACCTTGAAACATGTTGCCAAGTTGCTAAGAATGTACATCAATAATCATTCAAAAGCACTGCAGAGCTTGTGTCCAGCTGGGAATATCTCTGATAACACCTTTTGCATTTTAAAAGGGGTTAAATGTTTTAATATTCATCGCTGATCCAGGTGCAATTAAAGCAAAATCGCTAATACAAATCCTTTGCTTTTCTTCTACTTCAAATTCCATGTCCCAACACATCCACAGAAATGCAAGATCTCTTGTCAAACTATTTATTCGTCCTAAAAACATGAAAATGAAAAAGAGGAATGGAAAGTCAGCAAATTGCTTTTTAAATATGTGCTGTTGAAAGGCTGCACTGGAAGCAGAAGTTTGCTTAATGCTTTTTAAAATAAGGAACACAAGCACTGCACTTCACAGCTCTCTGCACTTGATTTCATGTCCAACTGTTTATTTATTTTCATATTTGTATGAAGTACTCTCCTCAAAACAAGATCAATATGACGTCGGATTCTCCTGTCTCTGTGCTTTACAGAGTATAGATGCGTTGAATGGAAAGGCTCATGAAACATGTCTAGCCGGAATAAACAAGAGTTTTACCAGCATAGCTTTGTTTTTGTAGTGGTAATGAAGATGTGCTCTTTTAAAAGGCTTCTGCATTAATGCATTCAGTGGGATTACACTATTAACTCACCTTATGCATCAAACACCTTAATGTGGTTGCATATACAGAAAAAAGAGGACTTTTTCCTCTCTTTTTTGTAAAATAAATAATTAAATTTAAATTATTAAATAATTAAATAATTAAAGCCATCATCGAAAAACACTTCATCCTTTAATTGACTCTTTTCCACTGCCCACACATGTAAGCGCTCACCGACACACTTAGAAATGGCCTTTTATCCAGGTTGTTCAAGTGCTTATGCGAGTATTAAAGGTAGAAGGTGAGGTGGAAACAGGTAGGGGTTTGCGGAGTAGTTTAGAGACCATTAATGCTCTATGTTTAGAAGTGTAGGTGGAAAAATAAGATACAGTTACCATATCTTCAAGAAGCATTTTAGCTGTGGCTGTGTCGATTCTTTTCCCATGTGCTAATTCCATCAGGGAGACCTCAGAATAACTTTCAGGGATTCTGCAGGTTTTATGATGGTACGTAAATGAAGTATTGCATTCTTTTTTCTTTTTTACTTTATTTATTAATATTTCAAACATGTTTAGACAAAAAAAGTTCAAACAATTACATTAGGTATTTTCTTTCCCCACCCTGTTCCACAACCTTAAATGAACAGAAAGTGGAATAATAAATAAATAAACAAGTAAATTAATTATTAACAATATTAACAGTTCTCACTATGCAAAATAGCACCATACATTTCAATATTTTGTTATCAAACAAATATATCAAAGTCAATTTCATTAAGGAAGGAGATGTCCGTTATTGAGGCAAAAGTTGCAGTTAATAGTTTGTTAATAGTAAGAATTGGACTAGAAATAAAGCTTGACTGTTCTTTTCAACAAAAAATCACCTAATTTTGTTTAATTTCCCAGAAAACAAGACTTCATAATTACATTCACTTGAGATGCAAAATGAAGATAAGGATGTTTAGATATTTGTATTGGAAAACAAGACAAAAATACTCACATTTAATTAAAATCCCATAACTTTCTGAATTTAAGACTTGTTCTGATTTAAGACCTTTTTAAGACCTTAATTTGTACAAGGGCATATTAAGACTTTTTTTTAGACCTACAGAAACCCTGAATGAATCTACACATTGCACACTCACAGCTGCATCAGCAGGACAGTGTTTGCGGTGCATCTCTGTGCCTTACACTCTTTAGGACACTGAAATGAGCTTTTGATGAGAGAACAATCCTTTCTCAGAGGCTGTAGGGGAACAGCGCCTGCTCTCTATCTCTTAAAGAACTCTCTGTGTATCTGTTCTTTAGCACACACATCTCACTGTTTCCTGTGTAAGTAACAGTGTGTATATTAGAATCAGTGATACTGGAGGGCAACTGAGAAAGTTCAACCTGCAGACTGGAATAATGAATTCTATCTGGTTCAGCAACCAGATTTGACGAAAAAACAACAAAGCGGCCACAATGGACCATTAGGATAGCTGAGAGGATTGCTGGTGGTGGCCACACAGCATGCTTTGCAGAAAAACAATGTAGTCTTCACACTCCAGATCACACAACTTCTAACCTCCTGAAGCCAATGAATCTCCCCCACACACTTAATGCTGCCTCAGTTGTTTTTATACTGCAATATTTTTGAGACATGCCACATTCTTATTTATAAATATAAAATGTATTTTAGAAGTACTTTAACAGCAAGAATGAAATTAAGTTAAATTAAATCTAAATTAAGTTAAACATTTTAATGAAATTAAACAATGAAATGTAATTATTTTTTGCTGTTAAAATTAAGTACTGGAAATGTTTTTAAAGTCAAATTCCTTATCCGCGTGCGATCAAAGGCTAACGCAAGCTCATTTATCCATAAACACACTCTTTCTTTTTGTTTGCCTCAGGTAGTTAAACTACTATTTACAGTGCCATGGGCCAAGTGTAAAGACTGTGGCTCATTTTAATATTAATTTAATCTGTTTACCAATATAAATACTTTTTCTCCATTTAGCATTTCTGAAACGTGGAATTAACATTCCTTAACTAGTCATAAAAGATTACAATTCATTTGTATCATCTGATTTGAGAGTGTAGGGACTGGACTAGTGTGATGACTGGCAAAGCATCTCAAAACAAAGCATTGAAACACAACATCTCAAACATGAGTTCTGTACAGACATGGTAGAGCTTTATTATGATTTGTAACAGTGGGCGGAGTCATCTACTCCTCCACCAGTGGCGGAGGAGAAAGCTTTAGCTGGAAATTCTCGCTGTGATAAATACTTCCTGTTCCTGGATGGACAGGGTTTGAGAGACCGGTCCTCTCATTGCCATGAGAATGAGTAAGTTCTGTCAGAACAGCAAGCTGAAAAACAAAGAAAACAGAGGTGAAAAGTGTGGCAGTGCAAAGGTGGTAAAAACAACAACAACAAACAACAACAAACAACAGTTAATAAATTACACAGCTAAAATAGTTATTACAATGACAATTAAAAAACATTAACAGCTATAATATAATATTAATAACCTACAATACAAAATAAAGTACACTTTAAAATAACAAAATAATATTATTACAATAGTAATAATAATAATTATTCTTCTTATTAAACCATTTCCTTAAAATTGAGTTAGATAGCACAATAATTCACAACTGTTTGTGCATAGAATCATTTGAAAAATAAACAAAAAAACAACTTGCTAACAAATATTAAAGATGCTGCCATAGCTGCAAATAAGTAAAAACATACCCATTTGCTATAATTGCCAGATGAATAAACAGTGTTAAAACTAAGCTTCTTATTGTGTCTCCAAGTGCTTTCCCTTTCAGAGTTATGTAACAACTTTTTTTCAAACAAAGTTTTTCTGAATACAAGCTGCCCTCTACTATTAATTTTCATTTTCAATGTAATTTATCTGTAGGCTACAAAGCTGATAAGATTTGGTCACGGTTGATTTTGTTCGCCGAGTAACAGGTCAACATCAAATTTAGGGTTTCATGGCTTTTATTGTTTACACCTGCCTTTAAAGGGATAGTTCACCCAAAAATTAAAATCATTTACACACCATCATGTTGTACCAAACCTGCATGAGCTTTCTTTGATCTCTGAAACAATAAAAAAAAGAAAATATATATATATATTTTTATAGTTCATTGACATGGATTTCATCGATCATCAGAATTCCATCATTCACATGGAGAGCATTTTCTCCATTAAGAAATGCAAGAGGAGTAAATCAACCAGATTCCTTTCAAAGTCTATTATATTGCATTATTATTATTATTATTATATTTTTTTGTATACAAAACTGAACTTCAGGACTAATAAATGTTGTTGCTGAGATAAGTGAAAGTACACTTTTGTTATTTTGTGTTCTACAGAAGAAAGTTATAGAGGTTTGGAATGACATGAGGGTGAGTAAATTATTAATTTCTTATTTTAGGTTAAATTATCCCTTAAAACACATTTCATGCAGCACTTAACGTCAATTATTCTTGTTTTATTGACAACAGTATCAATCTGTTGGTGCTGGCCGGTGGACGTTATGCAGTAACCTGGATTGCACCATGCAGTATGATATACAGAAGACTTAAAAAAAAACTTAAACACAGACTAACACTAACCAACCCCCATTCATTAGCAGCATTAGCCTGTCCAGAGTCATTCATTAATGTGTATATTTTCAGCAGGGACCTCGTTACAGCCTGAGCAATCAATGCGCATTTAACGAAACAGCATGAATCAAACAGCATAATCTATCCTTCTCTCTCCAGCCTCACTTTGAAGCCCTCCTTTGCATCTTTATTTTCTCCTTCCCTCTCTGATCTCACTCAAATTTTCCCTTCCTCATTCCAGTCCACTCCCTCTCTAATCAGTCCCTTTCTTTCTGTGGGCAAATCAACTTTTCAGCATCAAATCCATCTGCCTTACTCATTTAAATTCACAAATTTTGTGTCCCCTTCGTTCTCCTGCTGTTTATTAGCAGCCTTCAAAACAGACTGCCATTTATAGCCATAGTTCTATTCCTCAGTCAAGCTTATTTTCTTTTTATTTCACTTCCCTATCTAAACCGGACACCTGCTAAGCGAAGGCTACGGAGAGTGATGGATAAAAGCAAATAGAGACACAGAAAGCATGTCAGTGGCTAATCATCGCCTCTGTCACCGCAGTGGCTTTATTATTAGCCACACACTTTTAGCAAACAGGCTAAACACAGAGTATGAAGTCTGGGCACGTCTAATGCCAGTGACAGTCTCTATCATACTTTACTATGAGCAATTTTCCACACTGCTAAGCAGGGTTGATATTCCTCTGGCAACCATGTTTTATTTTATATTTTTTTTTACTGCATCTCTAGCATAAACTATACGGTTGTTTGTTTGCTTGTTTAAGGAATGTTTAGTTACTTTTACAGTATGTGACCCTGGAGCACAAATCCAGTCATAAGCAGCACAGGTATATTTGTAGCAATAGCCAATTATACATTGTATGGGTCAAAATTGTAATGATTTTTTGGTAACCCTTTATTTTGACAGTCCACTTTAGACATTCTACTAACAGTCAGTAACTTTGCAACTACTTTTCAACTAGCAGTCATTCGAGTATTAGTAGGCTGTCTGCTTAATATCTTCTAACACTTTATTTTGATGGGTCCACATCTTAAAACATACTGACTGTGAGAAACTTTGCAAGTATATGTAAACTTAATCTACTAAACCTACCCTAACAGTCTACTCAGAGAGTTCATATATATGTAGTTGCAAATTTATGAAAATTAGTTGACATGTAATTGCAAAGTTACTTATAGTTAGTAGAATGTCTAAAGTGGACTATCAAAATAAAGTGTAACCATATTTTTCTTTTATGCCAAAAAATAATTTGGATATTAAGGATCATGTTCCATGAAGATATTTAGTACATTTTCTACCGTAAATATATCAAAACTAAATGTTTGATTAGTAATATGCATTGCTAAGGACTTAATTTGGACAACTTTAAAAAGGCAATTTTCTCAATATTTAGATTTTCATTGCACCCTCAGATTCCAGATTTTCAAATAGTATCTCAGGCAAATATTGATCTATCATAACAAACCATGCATCAACGGAAAACGTATTTAGCTTTCAGATGATGTATAAACCTCAATTTCAAAAAATGACTGGTTTTGTGGTCCAGGGTCACGTTTAAGTGACTAAGAGACTAGGGAGACTAGGAAGTTGTGATATACCGGCATTGACGATAACGGTGATATTTAAATAACAAAATATCGTTATCATGTTAATTGGGGGTGTCGCATATAGTGGTAATGGCAATATTTAAAAATGGATAGTACACATAAGACAATACAACACGATATAATTTAGAGTCAGCACCATTATGGAGCACTAAACTCTCATATGTAATTTGTTTCATTCATGCTAGACGCCGGAGGATGCCCTCGAAAAAAAAGACTGCGAGCAAGACTCATAGGTATAATAGAACATATGGCGTTCCAGGAAATCCCTGTAGGCATCCAACTATCGCTGTAGATGAGTAAAATGCAGAAATAAATGTTTTATCTAGTGAAACATGAAGACAAACAACACACGATTGCAACACATTATGTGTGTTCGTTAAGCCACCTTAGGTATTTTAATAAGGATATGTATTTATAAGGTAATGGTAAAAGGTAATAGACATACCCTTAATCCACTGCATAGAATACTACAAAACAATATAATTTCTGCCACATTCTGTAAAAAGAAAATCAGTTCACAGAAGGAACTTATTTAGAAAACTCGTTTAGAGTAAAATTATATTTTTATTACAATAAATTATACTTTGACACAGTACTAAACTAAAAACGGTTAGCATTTTAGTCTCATCTGTTTAGTGTAATTGTTCCTTTTGTATAAAATGGTGTGATTCATTCATTCAAAAAATAAACACGAGTTTGACTAATAGCATGGTTTATTTTTCTATATCTACGAGTGTGATATTGCATTTATACAACAGTTTGACGGGTGTGTAAATAAATTAGAAACAACAACAAAGTGTCTTTAAAATCGCTCTTTTTTGCAGAACTACTTCCTTCCGCCACAGATTTAAATCTAAAGTTGACAGTTTAACAGTTGCAAGCCTCCATTACTAATTCCAAAACATCACTTTAGAAATAGTAACGAAGGAACGCTGAGTTGCGTCATTTAAAAAAACGTATTGTATTGCTGTAGTAAAAGCTTGTGTCATGTATTGTAGAGTATTATGAGAGAGAGATGGACTGAGCGACTGTGATTACCTGCATCTGAAACAGCATCTCCTACAGACAATAAAACAGAAGTCTAAATGTCCACTGAGGAAAGCGTTATCTTTGTCTTATCATCAATATCCTTTTCATCCATTAAGCGTGATTTGTGATGACAGCACTGCTCATTTGTTAGCCGTGCCGTTGTTGAAAGTAAAAATAACTTCTGTTCACAAAAGAGTTTATTTTTCGAAATAAAAGTCTTTACTGCAGCTAAAATAGTAATCACGAACACGCACCATGCTTCGAAACAATATTATTAAATACTATTATTATTTATATAAAATATTATTAATTGAATAATCATATTTACTGTAATAACAACAACAGCTATCACAAAATTTGCTAGGCATTTCAGCCAACCGTACAAACACAGCTCGATATACAGCATTGAATAAACATGATAATATTTTGCCAAAACTATTTGCTATGGAACAAATAATAGTCGAATGCGACCAAAGCCTGGCCGTTAGATTTACCCAACACAAATTATATCTCGTGTTTAACCACTATAGAGACATTAGAGCCAGCGGTAAATTACGGAAGATCTGGCCACAGTCAGGCACTCTCTGCGGGTGTAATGAGCTCTGAACAGCCGCTGAACCGATGGAGCTCCCGTCTCCGAAAACGTCAAAGCTAATTTTGAAATATAATTTGTATTAACAAACCGCATATTTGAAGTCCAAGCAAGCACATTCTAGCCTAAAAAACTCCTAAAACTGCATTCCGTGACACAAAACAGTATTATTTTCAAAATTACAGTGGATTTGGCCATCCGCCATGATACGCTCTGTGAGAAATACAGCAACTTCGGCAAGTGGAGTGATACAAACGGTGATGAGCTCTGTTGGACTCAATATCGCATACCTATCAGCCAATCAGATTCAAGAAACAAAAAGAGCAGTTGTATATATTATATGTGTATATATATATATAAATGTGTATATATATATATATATATATATATATATATATATATATCGTTATTGTACATTTGTGTGGACACAATAATAGTGCAGTGTAAAATCTGATATCGTGACAGCCCTAAAAGAGACTCTACAACAAATCTGTACATGTATTCATGTGATGTACTTCTGAGTGTGTTAGCTTGTAATGGCTTCTCAGGGTGAGTCATACATGGAGGCGATGTATGAAAAGTTCACCTTTGTGTGAAAACTATGGTGCATGATTTAACTACATTAGTGTAGAGCTGTCAAAGTGAAAAAGGACACACTGCTGTGTGCGATGGTGCCTACTGTAAAATATGGATAAGGGCGAAAAGAGAGCCTGAAGGTTTATTCACACCAAGAACTATGTGACAAAGCAAGCAATTTTCCAAAATCACATACACATCGAGCTGTTGATATCACTGGTGTCCAAGTACAAGGAAAATAAAACAGCTGATAGGGGTTTGAAGCCATGTTTTTTAGGGGGGGGGTTGTTCATTCAGTGTCTGCTTTGACAGGTCATTGTATTTGGCCCAAGGATGAAGGAGTGAGTAATATTTTGGGCCTCATCCCTTGGGAGAGAGAGGGTGACAGGATCGAGAAAGGTTCACAAACAAGGATTTGAACTTGGGATGCCTAAAGCACAACAGGCTCTATATGTCAGCACATTAACCACGAGGCTATGGGCCTTTGGGTTACGTTGTAACCTAAGCTATTGTTTAAAGCTAAAATATCTTAATGATGGATTTTTTTTGTATAAACACACAGCTGTTCATTTACAAGATGTTGATTGATGGACTGGAGTTTTCTGGATTATTGTGGAGTCTCATTCTGACGGCACCCATTCACTGCAGAGCATCCATTGGTGAGTGTTATAATGCTACATTTCTCTAAATCTGTACCCATTGATAAATAAAACCATCATCTACATCTTGAATGGCCTGAGGGCAAGTACATTTTCTAATTTTCAGATACTTTTTGGATTAACCATTCCTTTAAGGCCAAGATCAAATCTCCCAGGACAAGCTGAAACATTTATTTTAACACAAATCAAACATTTCCCAACATTTTAAGTAGTCAAAAGTGCCTCTTGACTAAAAAACCATCCATATAGTCTGTCAAAGGCCTTCCGTTCTCCTCCCTCATTCTGTCCTTTCGCCTCTCTTAAATCTTGTTATTCTAATTCATTCATTCCAAACACCTTCCACCATTTCATTGCTCCTACAATTTACTTATTCATCCACTCTTTCCTCTAAACACAATCCCTTTCCTTCAGCTGTATTTCTCCCTATTGCATGCTTGTCTCATCTCTCCACATACATCTCTTTTGCCAGTGGCTTCCGCCTTCCTCGCCTTCTTCCTGGAACTGCTGCACTGAAGGGAAATGGACCAACTGGGACCTCAAAGAGAGCAATCAAAACTCAGCACTGACAAAGCATCAGAGAAACCCTGATATCCTCCCCCCCACACACAGATCTCAGAACGACTATAAAACAAGGCACACACAAACATATGAACAACACACATCTTTCATTTCCTCCTGGTCGAAATCAAATGTTCCTGTAAGCTTAATCAGCAGGTCCAGAACGTTTAGACAGCACTTCAAAAACTCTGACGCACTTGCATACACTCACACACACACGCTAGTGCTGACATAATCACGACTGGAGTTTGTCAGCACCTGCCTCACAGCCTTCTCATTAATGCTTTAAAACACAAAACACACACACACACACACACACACACACACACACACACACACACACACACACACACACACACACACACACACACACACACACACCCACGTGCCAAGTTAGTACTCTCAGGTGTTGGGATTGTCACTCTATTTGCTTTTCTCGTTTTAATTAATCTTTCTCTCAAACACAAACATTGTCAATCTGTTCGGCTCGGTTTCTTAATGCAAATCAGAATTCCATAATCTTCATCCAGACAAAGGAACAATGGGAGACACTAACCACAAATGCACAAATAAACATCTTGTCTGACGCTCTGGTCTTTTTTTTATCTACTCATCCTTTGAAACCATTTATGGTTTAATTAAAGAGCTCAGAACTGGGCTGTGCAGTTCTGCTGTGTTAATTATGGGACGTCTGCTGGGAATGTGTACTGTATGTGTGTGTGCAGACCAAACAGCTCTAATAAAACTCTTGAGGATGCTTGTGTGAAGGGATCAGCACAAAGACTGATATGTGTTTACTTGACTCTCAGCTCTCATGGGAGACGGCCATGTCAATTCATGTTCCACCCTAAAACTCTGTAGGGAAAACACTGACTGTTTTTTTTTATGCTTTTGATAGAAATCTCTCATGCTTATCAAGGGTGCGTTTATTTGATAAAAAATATTGTGAATATATTTTTTACAATTTAAAATACATGTTTTCTATTGTAATTATTATAAAATGCTGTAATTTTTCAGCAGCCAGTACTCCAGTCTTCAGTGTCACGTGATCCTAATTCATCCTGATACACTGATTTGCTGCTCAAGAAACATTTCTCATTATTATCATTAATGCTGGAAATAGTTCATGGAAACTGTGATTTTATTTTCATGCATTTTCTAAAGAATAATTTATTAAACAGCATTTATTTGAAATAAGAATGAAATCTCTTGTAACATTGTTGTATTTGCTATAGATGGTGATATACCATTATGGACGATAACCGTGATATTCAAAGCAACTATTATCGATATTGTGTTAATTTAGTGCGTGAAGATATACCGGTATTGGCGATAACCGCAATATTTAAAATAACAGGACTTGTATGACAACATGTAAATACTCCAGCGTCAGTACCTGGTTGATCTCCAGGTGGCAGTATTGCGCCTTAATCCTGACACCGTCACACAAGAAGAAGAGCAGAGCTCGCTGCAGCTGAGAAGAGCCGTGTTCATCAGAGTAAGTTGCCATTATTTTACTTGCCATAGAATGAGAAATCTAAGTGAAGGACCACCTCGGCTTTGATCGGTAAGTCCTACATGGCGGCGGGACAGGCAGGTGCAGCTCTGCACACTATGGCCATCCTTCAGGCCTACCAAACGGAGGTACTGAAAGAGATGGATGAGGGGGACGGCGTGACCCCCGAGGCTGTTAAGGAGCTTCGCAGGGCCACTGACTTAGCTCTTCGTGCTACAAAGCATATGGCGCGGGCGGTTGAGCGCAGTATGGTGGGTTTGGTGACGGCTGAGCGCCACTTTGACAACTTCTCTGTTTTACGGATGGACAGAACAGCCGAGGCCGGAAAAAACAAAGGTGGTGGAGTGTGTTTCTTCATTAACAAGAAATGGTGTGACCCCAGGAACATCTCCATTCTGTCGCTCCTGCTCGCCTCATCTAGAACATCTCTCCATTATCTGCCGCCCATTTTATCTGCCCCGGAATTCTCATCAACCGTCGTTACTGCCGTGTATATACCACCACAGGCAGATAGCAGCTTGGCTTTGTCTAAACTACACGATGAACTCAGCGGATATATCAACATACATCCTGACGCTGCATGTATCATCGGGGGACTTTTAACAAGGCTAACCTCAAAAGGTCATCCCTAACTTTCATCAGCACATATCCTGTCCAACCAGAGGACTGAATACACTCGATCATTGCTACACCCAATTCAAAATGCCTACAAAGCCCACTCACTGCCGGCGTTTGGAAAATCAGACCATGCCGCCATCTTCCTCACACGGATTATAAACAACGGATCCTTCAAGAACCCCGTGGAGAGGAAGTGACGCTGGTCCCCCACTCAAGCTACGCCAGGCGTCTCTTGATGACGCCGACTGGGACATGTTCCGGCGAGTTCATCTGACGCCAGCGAATTCACGGAGGTAGCATTAAGCTCAGAAACACACTAACCGAACAGGCCACTGAAACGGTAACAATAAAGACTTTCTCAAATCAGAAGCCGTGGGTGGACAGAACAATTCGTGACGCGGTTAACCATCGAACTGCCGCATACAATGCCGGTATTCTGTCAGGAAACATGAGTGAGTACAAGTCATCTTGTTATGCTCTCCGTCGTGCAGTAAGAGCCGCTAAACGCCGATCCAGTGAGAGAATTGAGTCACATTTCCAGCTCAATTACTCTCGACGCATGTGGCAGGGACTAAAGACCATCTGTTCCTGTGGAAACAACAACTCTGTGGAGGTGAGAGCAGACCCGTTGCTAGCCGTAGAGCTAAACAACTTCTACGGCCGCTTTGAATGTAATGGCGGCGTGATTCTGCCGATCAGCATGTCAGGAAGCAGCAGACAGAGCAGCGATGATCATGTATTCACCGTGTCAGAGGATGACGTTCGGAGGGAACTAAGGAGAGTGAACGTCAGAAAAGCAGCAGGACCCGATGGGATTACTGGCCGCGTTCTGAGGTCCTGTGCTGATCAGCTTGCTGGTTTGTTTACATCCATATTTAATGAGTCCCTCGCTACCTCTGTGGTCCCCACCCCCTTTAAAAAATCTGTCATTATCCCTGTGCCTAAGAACAGTAAACCCTCTTGCCTGAATGACTATCGTCCAGTTGCCCTTACATCGACAGTCATGAAGGTTTTTGAGAGACTTTTAAAGAAACACATTTGCTCCTCCATCCCTGCTACTTTGGACCCTCTTCAGTTTGCCTACCGGCCAAATAGGTCTACTGATGATGCCATCTCTCAGGTACTGCACTCCTCCCTCACTCACATTGACAGCAAAATGGCAACTATGTCAGGCTGCTATTCATTGACTATAGCTCCGCTTTCAATACTATAGTCCCCACCAAGCTGGCTGTTAAACTCTCAGACCTCGGCCTAAACACTTCACTTTGTGACTGGATTCAAGATTTCCTCACCGCCAGACCACAAGTGGTGAAAGTCGGCCAGTTCACCTCCAACTCAATCACCCTGAACATAGGAGCCCCACAGGGCTGTGTCCTGAGCCCCTGCTATACTCTCTATACACCCACGACTGCGTGTCCTCTCACAGCTCCACATCTATCATTAAATTTGCTGATGATACTGTGGTCCTGGGCCTCATTAACAACGATGACGAGACCGCATACTTGGATGAGGTGGAGAGACTTACATCATGGTGCCAGGACAACTGTCTCTCTGAACGTGAGCAAAACCAAAGAGCTGATCGTGGACTTCAGGAAGAGACAGCAGCGGCCCTACACCCTCTTATGATCAGTGGGACCCCTGTGGAGAGGGTGAGCAGCTTCAAGTACTGTAAACATCTCCGAGGACCTGACATGGACTACACACATCCAAACACAGGTGAGGAAAGCCAGGCAAAGGCTGTACCATCATCGACAGCTGAGGAAATTCAGGGTCTCACCAGCTATCCTGAAAACTTTCTACTCAGGGGCCATAGAAAGTGTTCTGACTCAGTGCATCTCAGTGTGGTATAATAATGCCACAAACCAGGACTGTAAAGCTCTGCAGAGAGTCGTGCGTTTAGCTGAGCGCATGATCTTTTAGGATGGAGAGAGATGGCAGAGGGTGCTTGAGGAAAATAGGGACGGTAATGAGAAAGTCAAGCAGGTCAAACTTACACCGCTAGAGTCAAAAGTTTAAAAAGAAAAATGTCACATTAAAAAGGATTTTTAATAACACTGCAAGTGTCAAAGACAGTAGGCGCGTTTCTATAACAGATTTGCGCAAAACTTTGGTGATATTTTATAAATGTCGATAAAAAAGTATTTCGCATTGACAGCATTTCCATTAACCAATGTTATGGAACTATAACGTAACCTTTTGCCTCTCGCGATAAGTCATGGCAATGGATTTTGGTGAGATTTGACGTATTTTGGATATATTTGTTCAAAGAATGCGTTAGCGTATATCTTTACAGAAGCAGCATGGAGAGCCACTTCAGAAACTTGAGTGGCGTAGCTGGAATAAGCACAGGCATCGAGACTGGTCGCAGTCAGCTTCAGTGGCCGTATCTGAGCCACACTGCACCACAGACGTGTGCAGTGTAAATTATCTAAGTATCAATGGCAGGAAAAAAAACTTATATTCGAGAGCGGCCACGTATGAAGTGTTTCTTGGAGGTTACAATACATTGAAGAATGATTATTTGACTGTTTATATATGCCACGTGACCTGTAAATGCGAGAAAAAAAAGGTTTCCATTACACTTTTGCTAATTATTCCTTTTTCGAACTGCCCGAAAAACCACCTCATGCGAGCATAAAAACTTTTTTGTGATATATGGGAGTTTTTGCGAAATCGACACGTTTCCATTAGGTGCATTTTCAATTCACAATTTTTATTTGCTCGATTTGAAGGGTAATGGAAACTCACCTGGTGAGTAAAACAGCTCACTAATAGAAACTACATAGTGTAGACTGCAAACAATAAAAATCAATCTAAAAAATAAAAGAATCATGTTATGAAAGATTTCAAAATGTTCCTCAGTGTTTCGAGGAGGGAGGCCTGAAAACCTAAAGTGGTCAATTATTTGAGTTATCACTAATGTGGCACTTTTTCTGTCTCACTTTTTCATTTAATTTCTATGCCTTTTCCTAGTTTCAGCTTTGATCAAACACAGAAGAAAATATGATACTATATACTACACACACACACATACTTCATCACTGTTGCCTCATTTTGCAGCATTTTCCTTTTGTTGAATTATCAACATTAATTCATATCACAAAATATCATGAAGAAAATAACTTAATTATTATTTGCATTTTCCTTGATCCTTTGATAGTCTATGTACTATTTAAACATATTCTAACTTTCAGAATGTAAAACTCCCTTCCGAGTTTAATTTATTAAAACAAAGCTGTAATAAAACGTTTGCAGTAACAAAGGTAATAGAGTGGAAGCAGGATATTGACGTTAGATACTAACATTTTTCTTAACCAAAAGAAGAACATTATTCAAGTTGGAACATTACTTACAATAGGATGCGTGAGATATTCATTAAATATGCGCTTCCTGGCTGTGGAAGAACCCATTGCTCATTATAATAATAAAATAAAATAGCTTATATTTATCAAGGCCACACTATTCGAAATATAAGTCAATATTCACTATGAAATCACACCACAAACAGGACTTTAAATCAAAACAATGCATTCATATATGAAATTACTTATACTGCAGACAGAGTATGATAACATAAGGCTTCTTTTTCAACCTGAATTTTTCCTTTAATTTTCAAGCAAAGCAAAGTAAACAAAACACAAAAAAAAACTAAACGAAACAAAAAGACAAACAAATTAAACTTTTTACATAATGTTTGGGGTTAAACAAGCAGACAACAAAGATTTATACAGAAAATTATACTATAAATCTTTATTATCTGCTGAGCTGTTTTGCTTTAAAACAACAAATGTATGTTTTTGTCAGATTTTATGGGAAAATGGTCAAGTAAGTTATTGGTGCAACAACAACAAGAAAGCCCCTATAGCCCTCTGACTATGTGGACTTCAGAATAAAATGACCCCTTTAACAGAGCCCTTTCGAGAAATTAGTCACTTTTATTTAGCTCTAGATATGGGGACACTTAGGGGACCTACAAAACGTTGCAACCCCCTTTTTGCATGAAGTCTACCAAACTTTTAGTTTAGAGGACTAAAATGTTCTGGTCTCATCAAACCTCTTCCTTCCTTTTGTTGAGTCTGTCACATGCAAACTATAGTCAAGCTGTGATGAAACCATTCTGTGCAGGCTGATGAACTGTGAATACCATTGTTGTCTATTTTATAGCGAGTGCTATTGTTGTGATAGTTTCCTTCATCTCTCTCTCCTCATGGAGGACACAACATGGGGTGACATTGCTTACTCTGGCAGTACATCTCTATTGTTGTACTGGCATACTACTTATTACATGCATTGATATGGCAGAACCACAGTACTTGATTACATTGCTTCTGCTTAGTTTAAATTAAAATTCAAAGAACAACAAGAAATTATAAGAAGAAATGTTTCTTGAGCAGTACATGAGCATGATGACTTTTGTGTCACGGTGCACACACACGAGGAGGATACATAGACGAGGAGTAAACTCAAATAATAGTATTTAATGTAGACAAACAAGGCTGGGCAGGACAAGGCAAGGCTGATACAGACAGGAACACCAGGGAGTAACGAGTAGACCAGACAACACGAAACTGAACAGGCAGGAATTAAATACACAGGCTAATGAGACAAACATGGCTGGAACAGACTTAACTAATAATCACATGGACACGAGGAGACTGGCGCTCTGTAATATTGAGTCACAAACGCATCCACTGCTGTAAATCCCGGTTTAGTTAGAGAGGTAAGTGTTCACGGAACAACATCCCATTGTGTACTTTAGTCCAATGAAGCAATAACGTTGTTCTATGGACGCATTTTCCTTTGTTTACGTCTCCTTTCTTCAGGTATAGTTATTGTTTGTATTCGTTTTGTAATAGCTCACGCTCAAAAAACTGCATCTTGGTTGTAAAAAACTAGATGGTTTTGTAGCATACAGTGTTACACATAGAATGAGACGATCCCAAAAAAAATACAGCAGAAATTTGTTTATTTGAATCTTGGCGCTTTCTCCCGAGGGCTGTGACGTACCTGTCATGTGATGGGAGCGGAACTTAGCGATTGGCTTTTTGGACAAAATAAACTTATTTTTTTTTTTTACATTTTTTATATATGTGTTTGTGTGTTTTGTGGGGATTGTGGCTTTATCTGTATGATTAGCATCTGTGTGGCTGATAATTCATACAAAGCTATTTTTTCTTTCTTTTTATTACTCAAATTATTCTTATTGGATTTTTTTGTGGTCAAATAAATCACTTATATGATGTTGAAGATTCAGTCTATAATCATTTTATAAATGAAAAACATACAGTGGTATGTATAATGACTAAAATAGTTTATAGTTTGTATAACTCTTCAATACATTTGGTAAATAAATATTTTTCCTCAAACGTGTGCGTGTGTGTGGGGGGTTCTCAGGAAAATCTCATTTTTCATGGTATCTTCTTCAGATTTGAAATATAAACTCTTGTGACTTTCAACCCATTACTTTTCTGGAGTGCTCCAGGACTTATTTCATGTATTTTTATATGAAATACAATTATTAAAAAAAAAAATCCATTCAATGTGGTACACTTTTTTCAAGGCACTTCAGTCTCTATACCTTTTTATCTTTTTTAGCATTATCAACTCTGGATGATGGATAGTAAAGCCCAAAGTGTCTTCTTTGAAAAGACACCAAAAATGCGTGTAGCACACTGAAGTTAGCAACTGTTATAATTTAAAATTGGTATGTCTTTTTCAACTTTGAGTCCCAAAATCCCAAAATGGGGAGTGCTGGCTAACAGGTTAAAAAGGACAGGACAAAAAACACATATGGACACAAGAGGCGGGAACACATGACACACACGACAGAGGACTGACATTCTGAAGAATCATGTGACACAAAGATGGCTTTGCTGTGACAGCAGTAATGGCTGCTGAAGATTCAGCTTTGACATCACAGGAAAAATGACAAAATGTTAAAATATATCAAAAGAGAAAACAGTTATTTTAAATTGTACAGGTAGGGATATGAGGGAGGTTTTAAGGTGTAAATACTTTGTTACCTGCACCATCCACATGCTATGCATTGTATTCATGATCATGGATATTCACACCGAGTACATGAGTGCGTTTGTTCATCTCTCTGAAGCAGTTTTTTTTCTCATTACCAAAAGTGTGAAGTCTAGCACAGAGACAGGAAAAGAACGACAGCACATACACAAACACACTTCAGCATGTCACATACTGTAGATAGGCGAAGAACAGCAAACAAACAGCATGAACTGAAGAAACTGACAATGAGCGTACTCTCTTGTCTGTCTATCTATCTAGCTCTCTCTTTCAGGATGTCTATCTACTCTGACTCTTAAAGCTGAGGACAGATTGAGAGTGTGTTAAGAGTGATACTGGATTACAGCAGTGACTTGCTATTTCTTCAGAGGATTAGGGTCAAAGATTACCTACATAAAACTGACTGGACTGGTTTGAGTTGGATAGGGCAGATTGGTAATGTTACATTTAACTGTACAAGGGTATGAACAGCAAGTCTTCAGTAGGCCATAATGGCTCCCTGTACAGCTACAGTTAAACCGGACCACATTAACATGTGAAGTGTCTCTTACAAACACTGTTGGGCACGTTACTTTAAAAATGTAATTATAGTTACTAGTTACTTCTCACAAATAGTAATTGAGTTAGCAATTGAGTTACATCATTATAAAAGTAACTAATTACCAGGGAAAGTAACGATTGCATTTCTTTTGAAAATAAATTCAAATGTCAAATAACTTGGATGCTCCCAGTATTAAATATGTTAAATGAATGAAATGGACACTAAATAGAATAAATTCTAAAACATTCTACGATAATCTACACTATTTTAATGTTGCTGTGGGACAATATGAGAGACACCTATCAAATTCAATATATTTTTGTAAATATTATCATTGCTATAGTGGAACAATAAAACACAAAGATGGTTTAGAACAGTGGTTCTCAAAGTTTGCATTCAAAGGTCCGAATCGGAATTATCATCAACGTCAAAAGGTCCGAAATAATTGTTATTACAAAACTTGTTTTTATAAACATGCTTATTACTTTATATAACAATTAAACTTGATATATGCTTAATTATCATATGTATGACGTCATCAGGTGTACTTGTGTTTAAAATGAACCATAGTTTTATACAAATAAAAAAAAAAAAACATTTGGTTACTATTAAACCATGATAACCACAAATTAACCATGGCCTTGCTACACTAACCATAGTTTAACCATTGTATTTGTAGTAAAACTGGTTATATAAATTGTAATCAATATGCAAAAGAGAATGTTTTTTTTTTTACTACACTTTTATTATAATAAAACCATGGATATTTTTCATAAGAGTTACTCAACAGTACTACATTTTCATACAACTAAATGCCTAATAAAGCAGTTCTCATTTAGGTCTACATATTTCATGTTTCTGAAATAGAACTTCAATGTAACCTGCAGTCACTTCAACTGAATTGCCAAAATCTTTAATTATATATTTGTTTAAATATATATTTCATGGATCACAAACGTCCGAACTATGTGCATATTTCAACCCTTTACAGACGAACTACATTCATGTTCATATGCCAGACAGTCAACAGTGATAGGTTTTAGGAAACGCTGTTGTGTACTCGTTCATTCAGAAGTCTGCTGCGGTTCGGTTCTTTGAATATGCTGCTAACTCTGCCGGTGGAGAAAGACTGCATCGGGAAGGCGAAACCTCGCGCTTGCGGGGCGAAACCGGTGACATTATTCCACTGGATGAAATCTAAGGTTTATCCAAAATGTCGCTAGTTGCTATGTGCTTTGTCTTACAAAAGAGTCACTGCAACACTGGTTCATGCGCCTATGTGTGTGTGTGTGTGTGTGCCACGCACACCGCACGGAGGTCTGAGTGATACGAGTGCGCTTGAAATATCAAGTGGAGGCGGGTCCAGATTGAATTCCCTCCCGGTCCGGATCCGGACCGGAGTCCGGACTTTGAGAAGCCCTGATTTAGAAGTTTTAATATTTATTGCACAGACCACAACTGGCCAACAAATAAGTCTAAATATAAATTATGCTTCTTAAGAAATAAACCAAAAATAAATAAATACTAATAATAAATATACATACACTCTTTGTAGTGCAAATTAAAATGATAAAACTGTCACACAACTTCACAACTGGTAGACATACTGTAGCTTACTTGAAGTATTTTCTTCCTCACAAAAGTAAACAGTTTATCAAGAAGTGCTCTCGATAATAATACTGAACAATGTATCAATCTAGTTTTAGTTGCTTTGATGTCGTGGCTCCATCTCCTCCTTTGGTAGCGGAGCTCACGTTATCACCTGCTTTCTTTGCCACTATTTTTGTGGCGGCATGTGACGATGTGAGGTGCTTTATTAGATTAGAATTACTTGCCACTGACGCGGAGAGACTCTTTCTTCCTGGGCATAAGTTGCACTTTACATAAACATTATTGCCTTTCACCTCAACGAGTGAAAAGTAGCCTAGTGCTTATACTTCCAGTTTGCAAAAGCTACCTTTGAAATCATTGGACTTGCCATCGCGCTGACTCCTGGACTGGTCGTTGGTGTGTGTAACTGTGCATGTGCTTGTGTGTGAATACCCGCACTACATACATTACTATCTGCCTCTGGTAGGCAAACGATAGAAATGTACTCTACGTAAGCCAATCATCACGTTCACAGGCACACCAATTATCAGCGGTTATGTGTCCCGCTCCACCCCCGAACACACACACACCAGAAAAAAAAAACGTGCAAGTCCTATGGCTGAGAGAGACCGTAATTTTCGGATGAAAACCGCTTCAGTGACCGCAATTATAGTAACGCCGCATTTTATCGTCAGTAACGGTAACGGTGTTGTAACGGGGGAAACAGTAATTAGTTTGATTACTCGTTACTGAAAAAAGTAATGCTATTAGTAACGCCATTTATTTATAACGCCGTTATTCCCATCACTGCTTACAAATAACACGAGAGACTACATTAACTGAAAAATGTAGATAATTTACTGCACTTTAGAAACAATATTGTAGGAGTGTTGCAATAACCACATTTACGATAACCATGATATACATATATATATATATATATATATATATATATATATATATATATATATAGATATATAGATATATTTTTTTAAAGATGTTAATATGACGCATATGATATTATTGTAAATAATCCAGTAACTATCTGGTTGACACTCCTAACATAGAGGGCAGAGGCAGTGTGTAGCTGTCACATCAAATCATGCCTGAGGCGATGACAGGCGAAAACAACCAGACATTCAACCCACACCCGAAAAATGTCAGCTCGCCAATTTGGGAGTTTTTTGGGACAAAATTTGAGGGGTTAGAAACCCCAGTCTGCAAAAAGTGCTTATCAACAGTAATTTTGAAAACACTTCAACTGAAGCCTTTATGTATAACACTTTAAGGGTACTCTGAATTTATGTTTATGTTTAAAAACATGTTATGTTTTTATTTTTCATAAATAATTGTAAGGTACCATTTTACCAAAGGTAAAATGCATTATATTATTTTTATTATTGTTGTTACATTTAAAATAGGTTGTTTGTATATTTTTTTATAAAATATTCTTGAAAAAAGTAAACAGCAAATATAATTATTACAATGTAATATATATGTGGTTATACATGTGTGCACTATAAGATATATTACAAGGCATAGTAAATTAATTAATAATTGTATAATGCACTATATAATAGGTTTTTGTTTTTTATGTTGTAAAAAAAGTTGAATGAATCTGACTGACAGCATGATTTATATATTTAATTTCTATACTTAGTGTTATTAATTTGGGACTAGTAAAAACACTTCAAAATGATTTATGTGAAGTGAGATGTATATGATTATTTACAGTGTAACTTCAATTATATAGTGAAGCATATGAATATTTACAGTGTAACCTCAATTCATATTACATTCATAACTGAAAGTAGATGCAAAAATGCATTTACACTATTAAATGTGACATAATCCATGTCAGACCACCTAGTAATACATTTTAGTGATTTGATCACGACCCAGTCGTAATGCTTCACGGGTGTATTTATGCCTGGCTTTTAATGTTATATTATGACAGTAAATGAATATTAATTTCAGGTGTAAATAGGGCAATGAGCCTCTCTTAATCAAAGACACTTTTAAATAAATTCCATTTGACACTGAGTCAACTTAGTCAACATAGATCTTAATTGGATTGTAAGCATCTCTTTGTTTGTGTGAGTGTACGTGGGGGTATGCACATGTGGGTGAGAGTATATTTGAGTGCATCTGTGTGTATGCGATGGATAGAACTGTGAGCGAAAATAGAGTCCAATACTGCAGGTCTCTAATCTGGAAAAAGTATATAAATATAAAACTAAGGAGGAGAAAAATGGCCTTCCAAACTCTCATATAGATAGGTATACGTGCACACCTTTCTAGACTTTAAAACTGGACCGCCCACATACAGTATGAGGTGTACACAGATGTGACAGTAGGTCAGAGCACTGTGTGAGTGTGTTCAGACAGGATACTGACACTTACATGAAGACATTCGGATTGTCTCTGTCTGATAAGTGCTGACCCATAAACAATAAGATTAAATGACACAAAGGCAACACATATAGCACATTGTATTGCATAACAGTCTGCTGTTATGCAATAATCTTGTAAGGTACTACTGACATGTTTTCTCAATAGGTGAACTGAAAATCCCACAAAATCTGCAACAAAGCTGCAGTTCATGAGTATACATATGCCTTAGTGCAGTGTGGGGTGCAAATGCTAAGGGGCCCACACAGATACTGCATGGGGGTGCGGGAGATCAGCAGAATACAAAAACAAAACAAAACAAAAAACAACAGAAAACAGCCATGGCAATAGCATTCGAGTGTGTGAATGGTGATTAGCTTTCTGCCTTTCATAAAGCGGTACGGATCGCCAATTCCTCTAAATCGTTCTCATTCAAACCGTTCACTTGAATGGCATCACAAGCTGCTATTGTGAACTGACCCTTCAACAGCAACAGCAAAACAAATATACCGCTGTCTACGTTGGACATGACAAAGTGACTGATGCAAATTCATTTGTCCTTTGTGTCAGAAGTAGCAAGAGCACTTAGATTATGTCAGAAATAAAAATGGGCCATTGGCTTAATGTCGGGGATTTGTCGTGTCGCCCCCCATCCAATTTAAATAGTCTTTAATTGCATCGCGTTGCGCTGCTCACATCCAGAATAGACACGGTGAAAGTGAAACAATTGCAGGTGTTTTTTAATTTAGAATGTAAATAGTTTAAAGGGAGGCATGAGCAAAAAGTTTGAGAACCACTGCCTTAGGGAATTTGAATCGTGTATCATTCATTCACTTTATTTAGAATTGGTGGTCTACACAGGAAAAGACCCTGCTCCGGTACAAGTTGTGTCAAGCCATTCATTAGTCTAGTTGTTTGATGAGAAAAAGATGAAATGTAGTTGCAATAAACTGGATAAGAATCCATACAACTGCAGCAGCGGAGGACCACTATTCTGCTGCACAGAACTGAAGAAGAACTGATTTAATTCCTGCCCACATGTAAAAATGTAATTTTCAAACTTTGTATTCACATTTCTCTCCCTGAACGATAAACGAAAATTAAGCTGAATTCTTGTTTTTCTTTTTTTGAAAAAAAAAAAAAAAGATAAAAGAAAATGTAGCTGTTTTCTAATTTTTCTACTTTCAGTATTAAAGTATATGACTCAATTTCAAGTTTTCTTTTCTCTTTGGGGTAGTACAAGCTGTTCGTGCATAGATTAGATCTGTAAAGGTTGAAAATATTAAACTCTCAAATCCAAAGGGATATTCTTTCTAAAAGTTAAGACTCAACCAAACTTCCTAAAACGCCTCATTTACATGACCCCCACATATCTACGTCGAGGTGTTGGAAGATCTGCATAACGGCAGCCGTGGCCTAATGGATAGAGCATCGGACTTGTAACTCGAGGTTGTGGGTTCGAATCTCGGCTCCGGCAAGAATTGTCCACGACTGAGGTGAGACCCTTGAGCAAGGCACTGAACCCCCAACTGCTCCCCGGGCGCCGCAGCGTTGGCTGCCCATTGCTTCAGGTGTGTGTGCACTTGGATGGGTTAAATTTCACTGCTGGTTATACTCTGTATAATTGTGTATGTGACAAAAACAAATTCTTAAATTCTTCATAACACTAGGAATGGGAGAAAAAAATTCTCTGATGCATCGCGATTATCTTTTCGACGAATCTAAGCGTGTTTTTTTACCCTGCATATGACAAGTGCACAGAATTTGCCCTGTGAGACATGTGCGCATTCATTGCTTGACAGTGTGTGCTTCCACCCGCTGCGTTTTCTCTAGATATGCATTAATTTATGCCGTTTGGAATGCAGTACTATTAGATGCACGAAACTGGTGCACTAACAGACTTTCATGTGCAATTTGTTTTTGTTTAACCTGAAGCTTGATTGTGGCTGCAGTTAAATGCACATGCATTTTCGAATACTTTTATACGAAATTGATGTAAGCTACACACAGTCAGTTATGTTTTCAGAGCAGGACAAAACACCTGATATATCGAAATAGATCTATGCATTAGTGTGAATGCAGCCTCTTAAAGCTGCCCCTGTCTATGATCTCATCAGTAATAATCAAACACAATAATGCTGAGCAAAAAAGAAAAACCCACTTATTGTCTGTAAACTTTCGGATACTTAAAGAACACTTATTTTAAATAAGTAATCTTTTTTAAGTAGCCTGCTTATATAACAAAATATAAATAAAGTAAATTTTACACAAAATATATTTGATATAAAATGTATATGAAAATGTAGCTGTGTGCAGTAATATTGAAAACTGAGAATGTGACGCATCGTGATATTGAGTTGATAATGATAATCATGATTTAATTGAAGCATAGAAACTGCAACTTTGGTTAAAATGGAAAGTTGTAAAGATGTATTTGCACAGCAGAAGAATTAATTGGGGGAAAAATGTAGATCGAGAATCGTTTTGGTATCGGATCGTGACTCACAGAATCGGAATCGAATTGGGAAGTGCCTGAAGATTCCCACCCCTACATAACATTAAAAAAAAAAATTACGCAAAGAAAGGCGGCATAACTTTTATTCTCGCTGTAGTATTGTTGGCCCTACCACCATGTCTTGGAGATGCCGTGTTTCCAATATGGTAAAGGACGTAACATTTCTGTCACACGTCACACACTTGAGGTATACGGCCAATCACAACACACCAGATAGTTGGCCAATCAGAGCACAGCCCCAAAGACTATAGAAATACAAGGACAGTTCACTCCTATATTTATGAATGGGAGAAACTGCAACACGCAATATAGCGGAAAAATGAACGAGCTTAAATGAAAGATGACTGGTAAAGCCAGTGCGTCACTGTAGCCGTTAGAAGCTCTGGTTCCCATAGAAACCTAACAAACAAAACCAGCCAATGTGCATGCACAGTGATAAGTGTGTTGTAACTGTGCATGTGCACTGGCTGGTCTACACTGAAAATAATATACGATTTCGTAATGCTATTTGAGCATAAGAAACAGCATTAATGGTGCAGTTCATTTCAGATTTGAAATATGTTATTTCATTGTGAGTTCATTATAATTTTGAAGGTATTTTACACGGATTAATTTGCAAGACGTTTTGCATTTAAATTTGTAAATATTGTTAAAATATTGTTGTTTATTTATTTGTCCTACAGAATTATATTTTATTTTAGTACTAAATCAGGTGCATAATAGACATTTACAAATATTCCACAAGAAAAATAAATGCAATTGCTGAAAATACAAAATGTATTTGTGGTCTTGGTTCTTAGTATCATGTAATGCCTGAGTATCCATGACTGCTGCCAGCCTTTTTGTAATAATGTACAAGTCCTTCAATTGTCCTGACACTGGATCTCAACATCATTGAACCACTGTGGGGAAGAATTAAACTTAAATCCAATAACTTAAAGTACCCGGGGGCTTTCTTTCAAAGAACAGCAGGCAACTTTAATGTTTAGGAAAAACCAGGGACTTATGCACTGCTGTCACAAAAGGATGCAAGCAGATATTGATGTTTGAGGTGTCAAAACTAGATAATAACCAGGGTATGTAAGGGTATGCATGTATTGAACAGGATAATGTGATTAAGTTATTTTTTTGTCTTGTGGGATACAATATCATTCAAAATTCTGGGATCTGTAAGATCTTTTTTTCTTTAAAGAATTTCATAATTGTATTTATCAGTGAGGAATTAAAATGATAAAAATGACAGTAAGGACATTTGTAATCTTACAAATGATTTGTATTTCAAACAAACCCTGTTCTTTTGACATTTCTATTCACTAAATAATCCTGAAAAATAAAATGTATCATTGTTTTCACACACAAATAGAAGCAGCAAAAACTTTTTTTATATTGGTAATAATAAATGAATTGTAATATTTAATACAATTTGAAATACATTGTAATATTTCACAATATTACTGTGAAAATAGTAATATTGACTTGATAAAATACTGACAAAAACATTACAAAAATCTTACCAACCTCACACTTTTGAACTGTAGCGTACACATCAAATAGCTTCACCATGACTAAAATAACATTTTTATGACAGTACTAAAATGCAAAGGTGTAAAGTACTTGAGTAAATGTAGCTAATTACTGTCCTTAAGTATCTTTTCAGATACTTTGTAGTTAGACTGAGTATCAAAGATATTAACAACTTTTACTCTACATAACTAAATTTCTGAATGAGTATCTGTACTCTTTACTCAACTACATTTGAAATGAGTGTTGCCGTTACAAATGACATTTTGCATGGTACCTAGCTCTTCTGCAGCAGTTTATTTATGCTACAAAAAATGTGATATCGCCAAATACAGGGCACTGAAAGTACTATATCTTGTGTCTTTTGCCCTTATTCACCCAAACTGGTCAACAAGGTTACTTTAAGTGAATGCAAGCTCCTTAGCAAGTAGTTGAGAATCACAGGTGTTTTATATATGAGATGAAGACATGATGGCAGCTGGCGATGAGGCCGTAACCAGCACATCCAGTGCAAGAAGACGTTGACTTTTGAATTTTACTTAACCTTTTTGAAGGTTGTTTTTTGTTTTGTGGCAATTCTGAGGTGTTCAGTTTTATTTTTGGTTTTAGAAAATAAGTGTGATTGCTCTCCTCACAAATCAGCTCTTTCTTGTTTTTGTTGCATTTTCTGTGCCTTGTCCTGGACTTTTATGTCACTACCTTTCTCCCGTGGTGTTTGTAGTCAGTTTGTATCTTATCTTGTTCAGCTTGTTAGCCTCCTGTATATATATATATATATATATATATATATATATATAGAGAGAGAGAGAGAGAGAGAGAGAGAGAGAGAGAGAGAGAGAGAGAGAGAGCCCTAGTGTTTCTTTAGTTCTTTGTGAGTTGTTGAATGTAATGGTTGTCTGTTTGCATATGGTTGTTGGCTTATTGTTTGTTCTAGATTTTCTATGAAATGCCTGCACATAGATCCTTGCCTATGCCTGTTTTCCCCAGCTTCTCCACAACGTTACAGTTTTTGACCGGGATGTCTCTTTGACTAGTGCATCTTTGAGCCTATATTTAGTATAAGTAAAATACTTAAGTACTGTTAGAATCAAATACTCTAATACTTTTACTCAAGTTGTTTTGGAATTAGTGACTTGTAACTTGTAGTGGATTAATTTTCACTGTAAGGTATCTGTACTTTTACTCAAGTATGGTTTTCAGGTACTCTTTACAGTTTAGAAAAAAAAGGAAAGATAAACAGATTTGGAAAGTGGCATGTAAACATTTGAGTAGTGCAAGATTGGAAAGAACAGATTTTAAGGTCAATCTTACCCTAGATGGTCCTCTGTAGAGAGTGCGGAAATGATCCCATGCCTGAGTCTGCTGGGCATCCAGAGTGGCTTCAGTCAACATCTACAGAGAGAAAAACATACCAACATAACAGATCAACATACTCACAGAATCAAAACAACCCTGCCATTAGACACATGGCCAGACATAATCCTGAAGTCCTAAAATCCTCAATTTTTGAGAAAATACATCAATGACATATATATAAAAACATTAGAATGTCATGAAATATGAAGGGGCAAACCCTGTTGCTACATATGGACTTGATAAATAGCAAACTGCACAACTTATATATAAATCCTTCAAGAATCAGAGGAGTGTTAATCACAACCAAATGTGACATTTTCATACGCAAGCCAATGATGTGGGAAAGACAAGAAGTGATTAAAGCCTGACAGATGTGACATTTAAAAAAACATGACATCGACAGATATCAAGCAGGAAGAAAATAAGTTGTGAAATACTTTGAGATTGCTTGCCAATTAATTGTTTATGTGGTCATATACTTCTTCTCTGTTTATTAATTTGTAGAATTTGCATGGGTAAATATACATTGTTTATTCTATGATAATCCACATTTAATCAGTTTTCGGCCCAGGTTTACAGACAGGCCCTTCATACATAATGACACATTCACTTATTTAAACACACATTCCAGTGTCCTTAATACCAATCAGAATCATTTCATCACTTGGTTTGGCTCAAATCGGCCTCCAGTGATCCAAAACCTCTCAGTCTCTGTCATCCAATGTCAATGACTTCTCCAGTCCCAAAGGCACAAAGTCAAGCAAACACAAACCCTTAAGATCTGCCAAACTCCACCCAAAGATGTTTTTCAACAGAATGTTCCATAATTAAATCAAGTGTATCCTCACTTTACCTCACTGGGTCTCTATATATAATCAGAGTCTGTTTTGAGTGGCACAAAGGACAAATGCTACTGTCATTCCAGAAGAATAAATGCAATTATTGCGCCCTCCCTTCAGCAGAAAGAAGGAGATGAACTTTGTCACGCTGTTTCAGCTGTCTCCGTACGCTGGGCACTGAGCTGGAGGACGTCGATTTTGCGTGACAGTGTTGTGGGAAGGTAGAATAATTTGGTGAAGCGTTCATTAAATCCGTTATTTATGCATGACTTATTTAAATAAATCAATTACACACTTTTTGATAGCCCGATGTATTTCCTTGCTTAAAAAAGTAAAAACGACACTTTTCTTCAACTCGAAACGTCAGGAGGAGCATTTCAGCTTCTGTTTCTTCTCACTTACAGTAGGATCAGCCTCCTCTAGACCTGAAGTATCATGTGTTTTGTGTCAATGTATCAAGTATCAATGTTTCTTGTAGATAGCTAGGAAGGGACTAAAAACAGCCTCAGAAAAATATATAATAGCAAAGATCCTTGCACACAAGGTCTGAAATGTTCGTATGCATTTTTTTATTTTTCATATTCATCGCCCTTTCCTATTAAAATGCTTGCTACGGCTGCAAAAATGCAGAAAATCGAACTTGGTCCGATTTTTTTTTTTATGACGGACGAAAGTTTCGGAGGCAGTGTGTAAACATGACTGACACAACGTGAGGTCTTATTAATTTGTCAACAAGCAAAAATGTACGACTCCGTGTACCTCTATTTACATTTTTGCAAAACTTTAAAAAAAAATCTACCATACATATAATTCACTGCAGTTTCCAGCTTAAATGAACACTAAAGGCAGTAAAACACCAACAACTTTTATTCCTGTTCATTATCTGTAAACTACCAAATGTTCACATTTGCATCACATAACCAACTGCATATGAGTGCATGAGTCACGATACAAGAGCTTGTAGAAGCAAGATACAATGGCATTGTTGCTTTAGCAAATGTATTTTTTTTATCTCACTTTTATTTTTGTTAACACTAGAAGTGACATTTTGGGTACGGTTTAGTGTAGGTGGTATGTTATTATTAATTGCATTAAAGCATTAACTTTACTAATTTTCGAACTGCTGCAATACGTACAACAACCAATGTAAAATGTTGGGTAACACTATTTTAAAGGGGTCATCTGATGCTAAATTCACTATTACATGTTGTTTGAACATAAATGTGTGTTGGCAATGTGTGTACACAACTACCCTATAATGATAAAATCCACCCAGTGGTTTTTATTTAATCCCTGAAAACAATATCCCCTTTTTCAAACCAGGCCATTCTCAGCTTCTTGTATGTGTGAATGTGTGATGTAATAATGAACATAGCAGTCATCACTGCTTTTCATTTACTCTGGAGATCTGAGCCGCTGAAGATGCATAGGATTATTTTTGCTTTTGAAGGGAAAGCGCCCCCGATTCTACCTAAATGCACTTATGTTCGTGTGAATCATTCATGATCTAGCTTCACTTAAAGCAGAAGTGAGTATAAGGGTTTTTTCTGAATCTTTACAATCACCTTTCCTAAAAATGTGCTAGTTAGCAAGTTTTGTGGCTAAATGCGGCTAAAGTAAACAGAACACAGCTCATCACCCCACAGAAGAGAGCGGAGGGGTCAGTAGCTCATTAGCATTTAATGCAACATGCCAAAAAAAACGTGTTGATTTGTGCAAAGCTGATTTTGAAAAGGCAAAAAGGGTGTTGTTTTACACTACCATTGAGAATTGTAACCCAAGTATATTGTAGACTTACAAACCTAAAGAATCATATCAACTTGTGGAAAATGGGCATCCAATGACCCCTTTAAGGACCAATTAATGCCTTATTCTGCATGACTGTATTTTAGATCCCACAATCCTACCCCACCCTACCCCAAACTTATTACCTTAACAAACTATTAATAAGCAGTAAATTAGGGGTTTGTTTAGGGAAAACTCTTAGTTAATATTGAATATGTTTTCCGTATTCTGAAGTGTTACCAAATGTTGCTACCTTCACATTCAGATGTTTTGAAGAATCCTAAACACAATTGTTGTAGTGCCATTTTCTGGACATTTCACCTTGAAAGTGTCATGAAGTGTGCAAGAAGCAACATAATACCACCACAGGCACATTTTTTCTCAATGAGCCTGGGTTGAATGAAAAGTAATGTAATGCAAAACAAAAATAATGAAACCAAGCATGCCCAATACTTTCTTCCTATTTGATCCTATTTATCCATTTTCATATTATAATCATGGCTGAGCTTTAGGGCTAGCTTTATGTTTCAATTGTATGTTTTTGTATGACCCTACCCTATAGTGTGACATCATGGGAGCAGGTTAAATTTAAAAAGCAGTTGGAAGGAGCACTGTAGGTATTTACATATAAATATATATATATATATATATATATATATATATGTATATATATATATATATATATATATATATATATATATATATACACACATACACATATATATATATATATATATATATATATCGTGTATACGCGTACCGAACCATCGTGGTACGGACCTCAGTTTGGTGCATGAGGCCTTATGACGAGAACAGGCAATTCACCCCCAATCCAGAAGTAATGCAACGCTGTTTGATAACCGCCAGCACCAACAGAAGAACCGCGAATGCCATGAGTTGCACGCTTGAAAACAAAGCACACTAGACAGTGACCATGTGCTGATTCTGAACGCGTCTCTCACATGGACTGACAAAAGCTTCTCACACGGACTGGCAAGAGCTTTGTGCTCGTGTAGCCTACTTCTCTTATTCGGCACCAATCCAAATTATCCATAATATTTCCATGTTTGCGATGTAACTTATCTGAATGCTAAACTATTATTTATTATGTAAATTATAAGCTTTGTAAGTTACGTTAATTCAGTCGCGTTCCAACGGTGACACAGAGGCGGCTGATGTTTGTATTTTATTTTGATAAAGTAGCCTACCAACTTCAGCAATGCTGGAACTGATGTGTTTAGTGTGTGTGTGTGTTTGTGTGTGTTAGGAAACGTGATCATGTTTGTAACATTTTGTAATAATTTTGAATGTTAAATGTTCAATATATACAATTAATTTAAAAAAAGGTATGTGTGTGTGTGCTCCAGCCTGCGATCACTTCAACTGTTTCCTTATACCAGCAGAATCAACTTTAAACACATATTGTCTTATTAATAATCACTGGATAAAGGTCTTCTTTTATTTGTGTACACTCACAATGAAAACAAAAACAGATTTATACATAATATAACAATGTAATAATAAGATTAGTATTAATAATTAATATATTCACATATACAGTGTGGCAAATATGTATTTCATACACTGCCGATTTTGCCGACACCAACACCATGGTCATTTAACCAACTTTTGGTGCTTTTGGCAGTGTGGGCAGGTGCCAAATCCAGCCGGAAAATGAAATCAGCATCTTTAAAAAGCTGGTCAGCAAAAGGAAGCACTTAAGGAATATACTTTACTGAATATAATTGTCGGTCATTTAACATTTCTTTCGTAAAACAGTTGACTAAACATCTTACCTCGCTCTCTTTTATTAATCTGATGCTTCGTCGCGCGCTCAGCATCTGTGAATGCTAAACTCCGTCTACTTTGATTTGATTTGAATTCAATTACTTTGACATTGACGAGCGCTGTTTGCCCGCTGAGGCAGAGCAGACTTTTACAGCTTTTTTTGTCATCCTAACAAGAGCGCTGCGTAATCGAGGACAGCAGATGCTCATGTAGGCCTATAATTATCTTTATTGAAGTGAGTTAGGTTTAAATCGCCGTCAAGCATTAATTAACGATTTTTGTTGTTGCAATTTTACACATAATAATCCACGATGATCACAGTGCACAAAACTGAAATTGCACGTCAAAATAACAGTCAATATTTTTTGAGACCCCCCAAAAATTAATTTATTTAATAAACAAATACATTTTCCAAACATATTTCTAAATTAACTTCATAAAGAAACGAAATACGCTTTGCCATTAAAAACGAAACTGAACTATTTTAATGGCTAGAACAGCAGCTGTGTAATGGGGAAGAGAGAAAGAAAGACATGGGCTCCAGTCGGACTCGGAAGGTAATTCTGATAATCTGCTGAACAAGGATTGGACTGGGCGTAAGTTTGAGGCCCGTGCAGGATTCTACTGAGCTTGTTTGGTACCAAAGTCAATTTGGTACTCGCAAAGCTGACTTTATACGGACGCCATTTGGACATGACTGAGTGCAGCGGAAACTGCCTCTGGGCCTTGAGTACAGAACGGCTTAAAAGGCGTGCAAATAAATAATAGGCTACATTTTAGTGACAATGCAACAATGACCCGATTAGGCAGGTGACAATTCTGTCAACTGTACCAAAATGCCAGAGAAAGACTTGTATCGCACCGTGCAGCTCTTTAGTGCAGACGAGATGCGCTGATTACGTGTTTTCAGAGAAAGTCAAAGAGAGAAAACACCGCTGATGAATCCGTTTTCAAATGACGGATTTGATATTCTGTGTGGATCTATTTACTCATCAGCCTACAAGCTATAGGCTATTGAATAAATGTGTGAATATCCATCATTTTAAAGTCGAAAGCTGCGGGAAAGAAATATGCGATATAGCCCATGCGCAATCCCGTACTGAAATTCAGGACCTGAATAAACATAATTGTATTATACAGAGATTTGTAAAATAGATTTCCAATTTTTTTCAAAACTTTCTGGGTTTATTTATTTTTCCAAAACTTTTCCAGGCCTGGAAATTGCGGTTTTAAAATTCCATGACTTTTCCAGGTTTTTCATGACCGTACGAACCCTGACTAAAACAACGTTCCTCAATGTCAAATTGCAAAGGCTTTTCAAATTTCATCATCTACAGTGCATAACATCATCAACAGATTCATATAAACTGGATAAATCTCTGTGCATAAGGGACAAGCCCAGAGACTTTTGTTGGATGACTGTGGTCTTTGGCCCCTCAGACGACATTGCATCACTCATCGGCATGATTCTGTCATTGACATTACTAAATGGGCCCAGGAATACTTCCAGAAGCCACTGTAGGTAAACATAATCTGCCGTGCCAAATAAAGCTCTATCATGCAAAAAGGAAGCTATATGTGAACATGGTCCAGAAGCGCCATTGTGTCCTGTGGGCCGAGGCTGTTTTAAAATGGACTGTTTCAAAGTGGAAATGTATTTTATGGTCAGACGAGTCCAAATTTGACATTCTTGATGGAAATCACGGATGCCGTGTCCTCCGGGCTAAAGAGGAGGGAGACCTTTCAGTGTGTTATCAGGGTTCAGTTCAAAAGCCAGCATCTCTGATGGTATGGTGGTGCATAAGTGCATACATTATGGGCAGCTTACATATTTTGGAAGGCACTATGAATGCTGAAAGGTATATAAAGGTTTTAGAGCAACTTATGCTCCCCTCCAGACGACGTCTATTTCAGAGAAGGCCTTGTGCATTTCAGCAGGACAATGCAAAACCACATACTGCAGCTATTACAACAGCATGGCTTTGTAGTAGAAGAGTCCAGGTGCAGAATTGACCTGCCTACAGTCCAGATCTTTTACCTCCAGAGAACATTTGGTGCATCATTAAATGACCAAATTAAATACGCCAAAGACGACCACAAACTCTTCAGCAGCTGGAAACCTATATCAGTCAAGAATGGGACCAAATTCCAACACAAAAACTCCAGAAATTCATAACCTTGATGCCCAGATGTCTTTAAACTATTTAAAAAAAGGAGATGCTACACCATGGTAAACATGCCCCCATCCCAACTATTTTGATACATGTAGCAGGCATCCAATTTGAAATGAGCAAATTTTGTGCATAAAATTGTAAAAATTCTCAGTTTAACATTTGTTATGTTATCTATGTTCTATTGTGAATAAAATATCTGAATTATTTTTATTTGGGGACTTTTCTAAGCAATGAATTGTGATTAATCCAATTACTTTATCTGCATGTCATGTAATTGTTCTTATTCTTTTTTTATACCTGAATATGTATTTTTCTTCTATGTATGACATGGTTGTATGAGTATGAGTACATCCAAGCATTTACATCTTTATCTTTGCATGTTAAAAGCAATTTCTGCTGCAAGAGCACTGCATTCAAATATGAAAAGAAGAGGGGGCAATATCAATAGCATGCAGGAGTTCTGAAGCATTAAGCGTTAATTAAAGCAAAAGTCTCCACAGGTATAATTATGTGTGTTAGCAGGTTTCTGAAAACTTGGATATGAAGAAAAGTGCTGAATTTTGCCTGTTACAGATAACACAATGTTTAGTGATGCTAATGGCTGAAGGTTTATTGAAGGAAAGAGAGGACGAAGGGATGCAGGAGAAGAGGAATAGGTCAAAAGGTTCATGTCACTTCCTGTCTTGTCTTTAAGGCTCACTGTCACATTGCATAAAACGCCAAGTCTCTTGACCGACAAGCAATGAATGTTCAATGAAGAGAGAGAGAGAATGTCTCCAAAAGAGCGGGAAACAAGAGACAGGAATGTAAATGAGACAAAAAGAAAGAAAGAAAGAAAGAAAGAAAGAAAGAAAGAAAGAGACCGACAGACAAGGCAGGACTGTTTCATCACACCTCTGTGAAGTTGGCCCCCCACTCAATGCAAAACGTCGCCAAAATAGTCTCAATCGTTTGTGCTGTAAATTTTTTTATTTGTGCTTCTTTGATTTTTTAGATATTAAAATAATATTTATAGGTTATTCTGAGGTCACTCAGCCCCCCCCCCACATACTCCAAATTCACCCCAAATAGTCTCGTTTGTTTGTGCACCGTTTGTGCTGGTAAAAGTTTAGTTTTTGCTGCTTCGGTTTCCAGCACAAACGATTGAGCCTGTTTTGGGTGAATTTGGAGCTGAGCTACATCGCCTATATTTCAATGTCTAATATTTTAAAAACCGTAGCAAAACAAACTAAAGTATTACCGGCACAAACGAAGCACAAACAATTGAGCCTGTTTTGGGTGAATTTGGAGCATGTGGGGGGGCTGGTGACGTCATCGCCTATAATTCAATGTCTCATATTTTAAAAACCGAAGCAGCAACTTTTACTGGCAAAAACCATCACAAACCAAGCATTTGGAGTATGTGGTGGGGGGGGGGGGCCTGAGTGACCTCAGAATGACCTATAAATATTATGTTAATATCTAAATCAAAGCAGCACAAACTGAAATTTTTTACAGCACAAACCAGCACAAATGATTGAGACTATTTTGGTGATGTTTTGCGCTGGGTGGGAGGCCAACTTTACAGAGGTTTTCATCATTCCATTCCTGCCAGTAAACAAATGCATGAAAGTACGGAGAGGATGTAATGCAATCACAAGCAAGCTAATTTGCTTTGAACCAGGAGGGAAAAAGCCATTTATGTTTCATGGATGGATGAACACACAAAAGGCAGAGTGGAAGAGAGCTATGATTCTCAATCGAGCTGAAGCAATGATGCACCTCTAAAAGTGCTGGCTTTAGTCAGTTATAGAAAATAGAAAATGCAACACAATATTAAAATTGTTTATTGTAAAGGTCTAATAGCAATTGAAAACTAAATCTAAAATCTGAAATCTAAACAGCACTTAAGTTTGTTGCTAATCGACAATATAAATCTAAAACAATTTAAAACAACATTTAATTTAATCATCTTAAACTAATCAAACCCAGTGTGGTTGTAGACTATAATTCCACTCACTTACCTTTCTCCCATGAGCCTCTACTACAATCCCACGATGAGCAGCCATCACTTTGGTCTGAAACATACAAGGTGACAGGTTAAATGTGATAGACAGATTATAACAAAACGCAGTGCAGCGATACAGTCAGACAGACTCTAATATAGACCTATCATAATTATTTCCCAACTAACCTAACTACCTTCATCTGGTCATAAAAAGGTGAAATTATCGGTTATGAGGGTCTGCTGCAGTCCCCTCTATGATATCATTTGCAGTTTTATGTTTTTTAAATGTGTTTTATACTTCTGCATGTTGGTCACACCACATGACTTTGATCTTCCAGACAAACGTTTTTAAAATATTAAGTAGCAGTGAAGCTTTTGTTAAAAATATAGATTTTTCAAAGAAAAAAATAATAATTAAACCACTTAAAATGTTATTCTTTTAAATGCTCACATACAGAAATGTTAATATATCACATATACAGTATCGCCGTATATCAAGAGTTAAAATCCCATATATGTTATCTTTAAAGGGGTCATCGGATGCCCATTTTCTACAAGTTGATATGATTCTTTAGGGTCTTAATGAAAAGTCTATAACATACTTGGGTTAAAATTTCTCAATGGTAGTGTAAAACAACACCCCTTTTACCTTGTCAAAATCAGCTCGGTTTTTCTCAAGCCGTTTTAGTCCATCTTCCTAATACTAATACTAATGAGCTCTGCTGATCCTGCCGCTCTCTCCATGGGGTGACGAGCCGTTCTCATGATACTGTTTACTTTAGTTGCAGAACTTGCTAACTAGTACGTTATTAGGAAAAGCGATTTGCAAAGATTCATAATAGAACCATATACTAATTTCTGCTGTAAGTGAAGCTGGATCACGAATGATTAGCGTGAACATAAATGCATTTAGGCAGATTGGAGGATGCATTCCCTTCAAATACAAAGGTAATCTACTGCCTCTTCAGTAAATGACGACTGCTATGTTCATTATTACATCCAACAACAAAACACCTCAATCGCTTCGGAGACATTCGTGTCTACATCTGCTCCAGCTTCAAAACAATGGCGGACTGATAACAGCTCACTCAGGGCGGGTCTAAGGTAAAACGCTATCAACAAAGTCAATCAACAATCATGGGAGCGGCCTGGGTCTGTGTGACGTCACACAAGCTGTTTCCATCCAAAGATTCAAATTAAACTTATGTGTAAAACTGGAATTGTGCATAAAAAATATATGAATAAACCACCGTTTCCATCCAACGAGTCAAAGAGAACAAAATCGTCACTTCCTGTTAAACTGTGGCACCAAATATCACTAAGAATATAGGAGAAGCCACCGAATAAAATCATTTTCATATATGACATAAATTACTTGCGCCTTACTTGCGCCTTACTTGCAGACGAGACAATAAATGTGGTCATTTCTTTCGGAGGTGGATGCTGCTATTTGGGAACACAGTCATGTAAGAGAATTCTACAGAAATACTTTGACAGACTTTCCTCAGACATTTCAGAATGACCATAACAACTAGAGATCGACCGATATATCGGTTGACCGATATTTTTCCCGATATTTAAGCATTTTACCATAATCGGTTTTGTAAAAAAAATCGGTTTTGAATTTTTTTTTTTTTTACATACATAATTATACAGAGTATAACCAGCAGTGAAATTTTGTTCTCTGCATTTGACCCATCCAAGTGCACACACATCTGGAGCAGTGGGCACTGTTCACTCAGGAGAAGCTCCAGCACGACCACCGCATGTAACTTTATACAAGATTAACTTGTTTGAAACACGCTGAATTATATTAACATTTACTATAGAACCATTATTTCGCCAATAAACATCTAAATAAATACATCTCTATTGAAATTAATTATTTATTTTCTCCACAAGCGATCGCAGTTTGAGTATAGTTCTGTGTAAATGCATAGATAAACCGCACTGTCAGCAGTTATTTCATAATCTAGAATGACAAAAACATTTGAATAATTCTGATAAAACATGCCAGTTGAGAAATGCAATAAAATACAATGTTTTGTTTGTTATAGCTTATTTCAATATTCCAGAGAATATTATTCAGTGAATTAACATTATCCAGTGAATTATTATTATTCACTCTTTAGCCTATTAAACAGCTTATAAACCTAAAACTGTAGTTTAAAATGAAGTTGATATTTTGTTTGAGTTTTCCCTCTTTTCCTTATAGGTTTTAAATAGCCTGTAAGCGCCGTGCGCGTTTTACTTTGACTTAAATATCAGCAGCAAATTTGGCGTCAAGCAGTGTTTAAAATAAAAAACAGCAAATACTGTGGAACCAAATAAATGAGAAACTAATGTTTTTTTTTTTTTTTTAAACATTATCACTTAGATCAGGGGTAATAGAGATCGTATTCACCTCTCTACGTATTCTGTGTTTAGGAGGAGAAATACGGTTCTCATGGCGCTGTGAATACAGACTGAACGGCGGCTCAAAGCCGCTGTATGAGAACATGATACACAAACTACTGCTCTCGCTGGATAAAAGAAGCCAGTGTCACACTAGTACACACAAGTTTGGATGGGCAAGTTTTGTAATCAAGGTAAAGCTGATTCCATTGACATGATCGTGCATTAGGCGCGCGTTATGTCCATTATAAATGATGCGCAAACGAACCGTGTATGTGCTCTCGATCATAACATCATATTTCTGCTTGAATACAGCTCAGTATATAGTTGAATACAGCGACGTGAATAGTGAATAATAATAAAACACTATTTTATTTATTATTATTAAATTAATGCAACATAAAGATACATCACAACAAGCCTTTTTAATTATTTATTTAATGTGTATTTTATCATTTATTTACTTTTCACTTGGTAGATCTCGGTGAGTTTTCTCCTTGACCTAGATTAATGTCAGACTCAGAAGTCAAAACGGGCACTTTTACATTTGGTTTTGAAACTCTTCCACATCGTGTTGTCTGTGTCACCTCACTCTTCTTGTCAGTCATCTCTCTTCACGTGATAAATGAAATCTGATCTGTGATGTAGAGGTCTGCGCGGGACTATTTTAGGTTGTGTTCCGCACACACCCGCTCCCGCGATATATTCTGTTTGTTCACATTTCTGCTGAAAGAAAGAGAGCTAGGCTAACAAATAAAAGTTTAGTATGCACAAAAGTGTATTTATTTTATTTTTGTCTTGTCAAGAGTCTTGAATTTATTGACTGATAAATGTCAATAACATTTTGCTGCCAACACGGAATAAAGTTTCACAGAGAGGAAAAAAGTTATACAAAAATTGTAATCCCTATTATAATTTGTTTTGTCAGGATATAATTCGTTTATGCTAACATTCAGCCTACAACACAATAGGAAAAAAAATTAGGTTTAGCCTAATAGCTATTTTATTAGTCTTGTCAAAACACTAAATTAATTTAACATCTTGCTGTTAACACAGTGAAAAGTGCAGCAGAGAAAAAATAAATAAATTTGACACAGTCTGTCATTTAAAATGATAGGATAAGCATAATACAAAAAAAAGTAAAGAGAATTGCACATCCTTCAAGGACAGCGGAGTAAGAAATCCCGCGGAGTAAGAAATCTGGTCGGGACAGCCGCGGCAATACAGACCTATGCTGTGATGCAAGACTCTCGTTCGTTCGGTGCGTTGCATTTAGCAGCCGCGTTCAGTTTTAATTTTAGTGTCCTCTATCTGAACGAATTTATTTGTATTACTATAAAAACAATCTAAAGGACGGTGGGGGACGGTGCCATGGTGAGCAAGTGATGTAACAGTGTTGCGGCTTAACACCAGTATAACCATCATGCGGCAAACCGTCATGCGGCAAGCCTACTTCACTCTGTTATTTATTTACTTTATAACAGTAAATAAATATCGGTTCTGAATATCGGTTATCGGGTACATAAACGTATAAATAATCGGTATCGGTTATAAAAAATCAATATCGGTCGATCACTAATAACAACATATAGATGCTGTGAACGAGATCGGTCTATTGGTTAGTCAAATTATCCCGTCTCATAGCACGAAGTCACATGACTTTTTCGATGCACGTGGAGGAATTTATTCGGTAAATGTGTTTCCAGTGTAGTTTATGCGCACTTTTTCTTATCGGATAAAACATGTATCCTACTCAAATGCGTGCATATGGTTTTTTTGCACATTTTTAGAATTTATCCGCGTCTTGGCGCTTCCATCCAGCATTTTTTTATGCAATATTCCAAAATGCGCAAAAAAATAGGTAGATGGAAACACAGCTACAGACAGGCATCTGAGAATGGCTTGATATGAGAAAGGGGGAAATGGTTTAACAAAATACAAATAAAATACTGTGTGGATCTTTATCATTATAGGGTGGTTGTGTACACACACAGTCAACACACATTTCAGTTCAAACAACTTGTAAAAGTGCATGTCACATCCGATGACCCCTTTAAAGAGATTGTTCACACAAAAATATAATTTAAGGCCATATATTATATTCAAATTCTGGAACGAATGAGCCGGAACAAGTTAGTGGAGATAGAATCCAAATGTGAGCACAAGTAAGTTTATTTGAAAAACACAAATATATAATCAAATCCTGAAACAAGAATACAGTCCACAAGAATAAATCCCACAAAATTCAGGGGACAAACAACTTGGAACACACACAAAAGCAACGACCACTCAAAACACAGGGGTTTATTTAATCACTGTATGTATGAATTGCATTTGCCTGCATTTTATAATAAATCATTAGATAATCGCAACAATGACCCATTAATCCTGCAATTTTAGCTTACTTTTATTATTTAATTTACAGTACATCACTAACTTACAGTAATGGATGTTCTTTTGTTAAGATGCAGTGCAGATTCAATCAGCAGGAATTATGGGCCATGTGTTTAAGGTAACGGCAGCTTTTAGAGTTGCTTTGTTTTTTCAGTTGTCCAAATATTCTAATCACACTGGCTGGGAATAATTTTTTCTTTACATCCAAAAGAATCACTGTGGCAACACCTCTGTGATTAGGGTTACTAGCATGGCTCTCTTTTGTGCCTGCAGCCATCAGCCTCCTATGGTTACGACTAACACAGGTGCATGCTGAGAAATCCATTTGCATCCCATTTACATACTCACCACTGCCACATAACAGAGATCCAATTAGCGTGGATAATACATACACCCTGGCTGTATGCATATAACAGTACTTAAAAATCATATCACCTTTAATGTGAACTCTCTGTAGTCCCAAAGCATGCATGCGAAAGATTCAATGATGAATAGAAACATGATCGAACTAAAAAGTCCCTTAAAGAAAGGTGGTTATGTGCGTATATAATTACGATGAGCGCATGATAGATTGAGAGGCACACTGATGGACAAACAAAAGACATGAAGAAACGGTTCAAATGAAAAACAGATTAAATCAAGTGATAAAGGATTTGATCAGTCATTATTTACTCACATCATGTCTTTTCAAGCTCATATACTTTTATGTCTTTCTCTATAGATCAAAAGCAGCTAAAAATAAAAAGTAGTCAATATGACTGATGCTCTTTGTGGAAGATGTTCATTAACATTTCAGTACATTATTGCCTCTTACACACACAAATCTGTCATACGGCTTTAGATGGTATGCATTCAGATTTGAAATATTTGGCAAAAGTCATATGGACTACTTTCCAACTTCAAGGTGTTTTTTTTTTCATCCATTTTGGAGCTTGACTGACATGGGCAGTATGAGCTTATAAACAACATGACAATTCTTTAAGAATTCTTATTGTGGGCCACAGAAGAAAATACTTTCTTTAGAAACATATTGAAGTGAATAAAATATGCCAGAATTTTCATATTTGGGTGAACACACTGATTGTGAAACGTGACTGCCTGACTGACCTGTGCCAGAGAAGTAGAGCGTGATCGAGAGCTCTCTGAGCTGGGTCTGTCCGCTGGCCGTGAGCCCTGGCTGGATGTGCATTTGTAGCAGCTCCATGAGTACTGCTTCTCGCTCAAAACACCCACCTCTTTACGCTGAAGACACTGGCAGTGGTACAGGTGTCCACAGCTACACATAAAACAAGAGTTCAGAATAATATGTTTGTGTAGTACGTTTAGGCAGAGTGCTACAACAGCTTGTTTAAGTAAGAAATGTGACTCTAATAAAGGATGAGAAAAACAAAAATTAATGGCAGGATGCCAATACTGACGAATTGTGACCAATGGCAGATATAATGGTAATATTTCTAATAGATGAATCTGTCAGACTTTGTCTTCCTTTTCCTTGTGTTTCCACTCCCTTATATGGTCCTTCCTGTTTCCTGTCATTAGTTTCATTCATCCCCATCTGTGTTTGATTTGCTCCTCACCTGATGCTGTTTCCCGTGATTGTTATGTGTTCATAAGCCCTGAGTTTTCCCCGAGTCTTTGTCCGTCAACTCGTCTGTGTAGTTGTGTATCCTGTGTTCCTCCATTAAACCTCCTTATTTCCTTTTACCTCTCGCCTCCCGTGTCCTTCCGCAGCGACCGCGACAGATTGACGGACCTAAAAAGATGGAGGAGCGCCGCCGCCCGCAGCTGATCCTGGTCTGCCGTTCGCGGGGTTCTTTCGGCGCCGCCCGCTGGCTCGCCCAGCCCGCCGTTCGCGGGAAGTCAGCGGCCGTTCGCGGCTCACATAAGCCCGCTGTTCGCAGGAAGTCAGCGGCCGTTCGCGGCTCGCGTAAGCCCGCCGTTCGCGGGAAGTCAGCGGCCGTTCGCGGCTCACGTGAGTCCGCCAGTCACCGCAAGCCCACCTCCCGAGGCTCATGTGCCCCTGGGCTTGTTGGTGACATACGAGGGGATGGATTGGAGCCCAGCCCCAGAGCCTACTCCTCGCCAGCGCCCTCCGGTGCCTGCTCCTCGCCAGCGCCCTCCGGAGCCTGCTCCTCGCCAGCACCCTCCGGTGCCTGCTCCTCGCCAGCGCCCTCGATGCCTGCTCTCGCCAGCGCCCTGGTGCCTGCTCCGCCAGCCCCTCCGGTGCCTGCTCGCCAGCGCCCTCCGGTGCCTGCTCGCTGCTCTCAAGTTTCCCCACTGGTTCCGTCCAGCACTCCAGAGCACCCACGAGTCAGCGCCACCCGAGCGCCCACGAGTCAGCGCCACCCGAGCGCCCACGAGTCAGCCACCCGAGCGCCCACGAGTCAGCGCCACCCGAGCGCCCACGAGAGTCAGCGCCACCCGAGCGCCCACGAGAGTCAGCGCCACCCGAGCGCCCACGAAAGTCTGCGCTTCCAGAGCGCCCCCAAGAGTTGGTCCCATCCAGCTCACCTTGGCCCACACTGGTCCCGTCCAGCTCACCATTGCCTCCGCTGGTCCCGTCCAGCTCACCTGGGCCCACGCTGGTCCCGTCCAGCTCACCTGGGCCTCCGCTGGTCCCGTCCAGCTCACCTGGGCCCACGCTGGTCCCGTCCAGCTCACCCTTAGCTCCGCTGGTCCCGTCCAGCTCACCTCATGCTTCTCCGCTGGTCCCGTCCAGCTTCCTGGGCCTCCGCTGGTCCTGTCCAGCTCACCTGGGCCACGCTGGTCCCATCCAGCTCACCCTTAGCTCCGCTGGTCCCGTCCAGCTCAATTTTCCCTCCGCTGGCCCTGTCCAGCTCGCCTTCCACGGCTCCTGGCGCCCCCTGGGATGGGAGCTTCCCAAGAAAATTTTGGGGGGCTGCCCTCCATGGCCACCTAAGCTCCCGATCCTCCATGGCCGCCCGAGCACCCGCTCCGCCATGGCCTCCTCAGTTCCCAGACCCTCCGTGGCCGCCTGATCCGCCATGGCCGCCCGAGCACCCTGCTCCGCCATGGCCGCCCGAGCACCCTGCTCCGCCATGGCCGCCCGAGCACCCTGCTCCGCCATGGCCGCCCGAGCACCCTGCTCCGCCATGGCCGCCGGAATCCCCGGATCCGCCATGGCCGCCTGATCCGCCATGGCCGCCTGAGTCCCCGGATCCGCCGTGGCCGCCTGAGTCCCCGGATCCGCCGTGGCCGCCTGAGTCCCCCGATCCGCCAGGGGTCCCGGAACGGGCACCGCCCTGGAGGTCACCTGTCCGGTCTCCAGGTCCTTGAGGCCTCCAGAGTGCCCACCCTCCCTTTCGATGTCAGACGCGCGGACGCGCCTATTGGAAGGGGTAATGTCAGAACTTTGTCTTCCTTTTCCTTGTGTTTCCACTCCCTTATATGGTCCTTCCTGTTTCCTGTCATTAGTTTCATTCATCCCCATCTGTGTTTGATTTGCTCCTCACCTGATGCTGTTTCCCGTGATTGTTATGTGTTCATAAGCCCTGAGTTTTCCCCGAGTCTTTGTCCGTCAACTCGTCTGTGTAGTTGTGTATCCTGTGTTCCTCCATTAAACCTCCTTATTTCCTTTTACCTCTCGTCTCCCGTGTCCTTCCCGCAGCGCGACCGTGACAGAATCACAATGACTATGATATTTATGAAATTAAATATTGATATCACGTTAATATTACAGATACGATAATACTGTAAATAATCCAGCTCCAGTAACGATCTGGTTGACACTTCCACATAGTGGTTGGTTGTATTGCACATTAACACTAGTAGGCATCTGTCATAAACTGGAAACAAGACATTCTACCTGCAGCTGAATAAAGTCAGCTCGCCAAGGCAGGGTGTTAGAAAGCCCAGTCTGCAGGAAGTGTCGATCAACCGTAAAGTTCTTTTTGTACATCTCTTGTACAGTTACGGTTACAAAATCTCTCCACTTTTCTACATTTGTGTTTTATGTTTCAAAAAAGGAGAGAATTTATAGAGATATCGCAATGATAGGTCAAGGTTTCTTTATTTGTCACATGATAAATTATACAGGGTATAATCAAAAGTGAAATGTAGAGTGATAGAATGATATAGTTATCATAAATTATTTTGGCCATTATTTAAATAAATTATTTTAGATTGTGACAGCCCCAATTTACAACAGTAAATGTATTTTACAATTACGGCATTTAAAACAGGTTTTATTAACAACATGTGGGTATTCAAAATGACAAAAAATTATGTGAAATTCATCAGTTTTGTTTGCTATAGCAAAAGGCATTGGGCTGTGTTCCGGCAGTGTATAGATGATACTGTCTTTGTGCGTGTACCTGAAGATAATGATCTCCTCCTCGCTCTCCTGGCGTCTCTTGTACTGCTGTAAGCAGATGTTGCAGTGGTCCTGTCTTGGGTGAAGCCCTCTACTGACCGCCTTACGCAGGTGTGACAGAGACCAGTGAAGATCGGAGTTCAACAGATTTGTGGTAGTCTCCAACAACGTCTGAGAGAAAGAAAGAAAAATCATTGCAAAGGTAGAAAATGGCTCCAGAGACACTGAACAACTCTGCTATTTCAGATGAAGCAGGTTTGACAACTATACTGTACTGTATGTTTCTACTGTGAGAGGCAAAAACCTGTGCTGATGTTGATCCTTTTTTATTTTGTGATGTGTTAAAGTTTTGGTTGCATGGAGAAAATTTATGAAAACAAATATTTTAATTATGTTATAGTATATATATGATAATAGTACAAATTTGTCTAATACTAAATGCTTTTCCATACACCATACATTTTACAGATGTACGACTAGCATAGAAAATGTTATTACAAGCTATTATATTTAATCTGAGCATAAATATTACAGCTTCTGAATAACATGCATGAAATGACGAACAGCTAAAATTTCTAATATATAACTTTCCTGTATTTTAAAATAAAATATTTAAGTGAAAAAAAGTTACTTTTTAAAGTTAAGCATCATCTTTCCTATTTCAGTTTAATTCACGAGGGAACACATTTATTCATCCGGGACCAGAGGCAATGGAAGAAATTCCCCATAACGAATTAAATTATGGGACTGAAACCAATGAGACATGCGAAACGACTCAGAATCTAAAGAGAAGCCAATGCCATTTCCAGTCGCTTAAACGTTTCTTTTCTATCACAATCAAATCTCTTTTGAAATTTGTGAAATGGATTAACATTTGAGCTTGTGCTGACACTAAAATAGTCTCAGTTTATTTTCATGAGCAGAAGAATCTCTGTTAATCTACACAGTCTCCTCACCAGAGGCAATGTATTTCAGCAAGGTCATATAAAAAGACTGAAGAGTGGGAGAGAGAGAGAGAGAGAGAGAGAGAGAGAGAGAGAGAGAGGCTTGATGTATGTTATTTCATTTTGTTGTTAGCGCAGCATTTTGAGTATTGCACACACACACGAACAAACACTACAAACACACAAGCCTGCAAACACACACACACACACACACACGCACGCACAGGAAAGCACATTTAACCCCGACAGCCATTTCTGAGGATTGGATGAAAACATACATTTCAAAATATTTCATCAGTTATCGGGGCAATTCACAATGGGAGTCTGTGTGTGTGTGTGTGTGTGTGTGTGTGTGTGTGTGTGTGTGTGTTGAAATATATGCCAGGATAAGCTGTCCTAAGGGATTGTTCAAGTGTGTGCATTTATGTGTGTAATTTAAATCTCAGTTTTGTGGCTGCATGTTATTTACAGCAGTGATGTACAGTGGAGAGTCTCAAAAGCAAGGGGAAAATGTGTGTGTGTGTGTGTGTGTGAGCGAGAGAGAGAGAGAGAGAGAGAGAGAGAGGAATCAGGTGGCATTCTTGCCTTGCTCGCTATTTATCCTTTGAATGACAAGCTGCAAACACCCATTGGTCATGGAAGGGAGAGTGCAAACATACACTAACACACTTACTTCTACAGACAAACTGAAAGACCGCATAGCCATATCTAGCGATAGTTTAGACAGACAGAGAAAGTGAAACCGAGATAAAGCAGCAAAATCATTTAACTTTTAGTAGCATGGCAGTAGCTCAGCAACAGGACATTCTCCAAAAACATCAGATTTTTTCGTGAATCAGTTAGCTAAAAAAAATACTCTGGTATTTAGAGAAGTCCATTTGTGACATTTCATGTTTATAATTATTACGTTTTAGAAATTATGTTTTATTCAGATTTTTTTGTATTAGTTGTTTAAATGTATAGCTGTTAAGCATAGCGCCATTTTGGAGATTATACCCTGGACGCAAAATTCGTACAGTCTTCTGTATCAACCGGGCCACAAGGATGCGCTGTTTGTGTTCAAAACAAAGCATAAATCGACGAAGACGACGCAACCCTGTGTCGAGACTGACACAGAAGAGTGTACGCATTTTGCGTCCAGGGGATAATCTCCAAAATTTCGCTACATTGACACAGAAGAGACGTTAAGGTGCCTAATTGCTGAATAAAGTTTTATTTTTGTTTTATTTCCATACAAAAAGTATTCTCGTCGCTTTTTAATGTTACGATTGAACCACTCATGGCAGATGGAGTATCCTGATGATGCTTCTCATACTTTTCTGGACCTTGACAGTGTAATTTACTTGGCAGTCAATGGGAAAGTCACAAGCCTCCCAGTTTTCATCCAAAATATCTGAAATTGTGATCTGAAGATGAACAAAGCATTTACGGATTCGGAACGACATGGGGGTAAGTGATAAATGACAAAAAAAATATTTTGGGGCTGAGTATCCCTTTAAGGTTTGATGTTAATACACTTCAAGTGAAATAAATACTGGTCTAATAAACTATGTCATCTGTAGACAATTAAAAAAAATGTAATTGGCCAATTTAGGCAGATACTTTAGCTAAAGGGTAGCATAACTGGAATTTAACTGCTTTGAATTATGAGTTCTGTAGATTAGCTTGGCAAGCTAATGTTTCCCCAAACATTGCTAAATAGCAAATAAAACTCTTTCACAAGATTAACTGAAAACCTTCCACTCTGTTAATCTTTGAAAGTACAAGAAGCTGTACATAACAAGGAAGGAAAAACATAGCTCAGCAGTAAAATGTATAACACATAATGTTCCCCAGTCCTGTATTTTTGTGTAAACTGAAACTAAATGCACAAACCTATTCATACAAATTTTAAACTAGTGATGATAAGTGACATCTCTAAAGATCTATTGGTAACACTTTAGTATAGAGACCAATTCTCAGTAGTAACTAGTTGCTTATTAGCATGTCTATTATTAACATATTGGCTGTTTATTAGCACTTATAAAGCAAATATTCGGTATGACCATGTTCTACATCCCTAATCCTACCCATTAACTTAACTTAACTACCTATCAATAAGCAGTAAATTAGAAGTTTATTGAGGGAAAAGTCATAGTTAATGTTTTTTTTAATAGCGAGAAATGAACCTTAAAATGAAGTGTGACCAATCTATTAAACATCAATATTATGGGAAAGAAAGTAAAGAAATGGATTTTAGCAGCTTAAACTTTTTATTAGGACTCAAATATCTCAAATGGGAAAAGCAAGACTCTTTCTATTGAGAAGACAAGGAGGGTTTTTAAGGGGTTAATGAACTGCCTTTGTTTTTATTTTGTAATGTTCTCTGAGGTCCACTTATAATGTTATCAAGAGTTTTATATATATAAAAAAACAATTTAGAAGTAATAAGCTATTTTCTGTCAGGGTGCGCAGAGGTATGCAAATACATATTTGTATCGTAATGTTCGGACCGAACATTTTGATTGGATGAACATTTTATGGTCCTATGCCTTCCACAGATAAAAAATAAATTTAGACTACTTAACTCCTTAACTGTCGCCGTCCCGTATACGGGACGCCTAACTTTACTTCAATATGTTACCATTAAATCTTAATCTAATCATGACAAACTATATATCGTTGGAAAGGTCCAAGACTCCTAAATAGATATTGTACCACTGTTTGTTGTAAAAAATTATGTAGGAGCAGTAATAGATTAATTTATGACAAGAGCGCACCTCAAAACATATACACCATAACAGGAGCTCTGATCTTTGACACAAAAATTCTATTCGTTTTCTTTTTTTCCTATCACATGTTTTAGTAATCATCATATATTATATATCATTTGAAAGCTTATAATCTCAAAATTCATCCTGTGAAAACCGTTTTGAAATCGGACATTGCGTTACCATAGAAATGGTGCTTTAAAATCTTTTAGCGGGCTCCTCCCCTTTAGTGGGAGGTGTCATATTCCAAATGTATTACGGTCTTATAGAATCACAACTTTTTATAATCTTGACAAAATACATATCATTGGAAAGGTCTGAGTCTCAAGATTCCATATTTGGTGGTCATTTTGTGATACGAGTAATAGTGGGAGAGAAATGTATACATTTGTGACAGAAAAGTGCATAAAAAAAATTCAATGGGGTTTGAATGGCACCCGGTGGCTGTTTGTGGTATAACGCCTAAACTAAATTGCATAGTAACCTCAATTTTTTATATATCAACTTCAAATTTGGAACACAACTTATTTAGACATATGGCTTTAATTTTATGCCAAATTTGGATTAAAACATATTTTGTAAAATATTTTATATAATATACAATAATAATTGTATATTACATTTTATTTACAGTAAATTTAAACTTGTATTACTTTTTTTTACTTACATTTTTTGAAATGATTTCACTTCTGCAATAATCTGCTGATTGTCTTCTTTAAAAAGAGACCAACCTTAGGTCTGTATTCAAAAGCATTCATGAATTATAACAATTTAACTTTAAATAGTGCACTTTCAAGTTTTTCAAAAAGGGGGGGTGACAGTTAAGGGGTTAACTTACAAACAGAGATGTATTTAGCTGTATACGTAGAATGTCGTATCGGCGTTTCAGGAGCTTGAAACTGCTATTTTCTGAAACCGGTTGCCAGAGTACTGCTACATCATGTAACAACAATAACAATGGCGGACTTCATGCTCGTGTTCCTGCTGCAGAAGCTACTGAGCCTATTAGCTTTACTAACTTTACAAGCATTTATTTTTACTGTGTTGGGTGTGTGTACAGCATGCAAGGCTTATGTGCATGTTCCAAGTCTACTTCTCTGTTTTTAGTGTATTTCTGTGGCATAATTACAGAGCCAAATACTGGTCTGGCATGTATACTACATCAGTTTGAGTCGCTTTCAGTGGTTTCCTGTGTACGCAGATATTTCTTGAGAAGACACTGTGTTTGGATCGGATAAGGAAAGCTCTGGCTCGTGTGGATGAGCCCTTACTGATTGTTATCAGGATGTGAAGAGACGTTCAAACAGCATAATAAAAAATGTTTTTGAACCAAATCACCTACCCTGCCTTTAAGAAACAACATACATATATTAACTAATCCAGAAATGTATTTTCTAGAGACCGAGAAACAACCTTTCATCTCCCTGTAACTACAATGAGTTGCCAACAGTAATTCTGTTTCTGACGTACTTCATGTGCTTGTGCAACTTCCGGCAACAGGGTTAATTAATTTCTAAAGGTTTCTAAAACGTTTATAATTAAAACACTTAAAAGTCTGCAGTTCAATTCATTCTTGATTCGGCATTTATTTAGTCAAATATAGAATGGAAAGGAATAAAAGGGAACACATTGAAGATTGATGCAGATTTCTGGATGCAATTAGCCTACAGGTAACACTAAGGTGAAGAAAGCAACTATTCACACTAACAAACAAAAGTCTATAAAAGAAATTAGCATTGCAAAAATTTGTGTCCCACAAGTTCAGTGGAATTTCAGACAACAAAGTCTCCTTATTCTTGTTTATTTTGTCTCGACTTTCAGAAAATAACAAGCAAAGCTTTTTTCAGTGAAGCTGAAACAGGGAGGATTTTAATCCAGTTGCTACAATATAATAACACTAAAACACAAATAAGATTATATACTTCAGAAGTTTTCAGACAGCTTTAAAGAAAGTTCTGTGTGGGCTTGAGATGAGAGAAACTATTTATGGGAAAGTATTTAGTTGTTCATTAAGTATTTACATTTACATTTAGCAGACGCTTTTATCCAAAGCGACTTACAGGTTATACATTTTTTCAGTATGAAAAGTAAAACTGTAGGGTGTATGTGTGCATGCCACTGATAACCATTACGGGACCTAAGACATCCAGAGAGCCTCTTAAATTATGCGCTTGTTAATTAACGAAGAAACAGCCGTTAATTAGTTATCATAACACTCCACCCTCAACTGACCTGATTCAAACTACTGGCATGTTGGAAATTAGTATGAAAAAGCTGATATTAGAAACTTAATTCTAAATTAGAATTCTAAATTAGGTTTCTTAATCGGTAGGTAGTAGCTACACTTATTGTTATGCATCATCTTATTGTGCACTTATTTTTTCTGCCATAATAAAATAAACAAATGCCAACCAAAAATGTGCTAAGTGTATACCAGCAACAGAAGATTTCTCAGAAATTTTCACTTTGCATCTTGAATAAATGTTCTTGATTTAAAGATGTTTATATATTTGTACTAGAAAAAAAGACGATGCTGAGGAAGATTTTTTTTTTTTTGTAGTACATGCAATATTTAACGACATTACTTTCTTCTATAATTTACAGCCTTAATTTTAAGAAACACTGCTTTAATAAATCACACACAATCATTAAAACAAGTAAAATAACACTGAAAAATGCGATAAAATTTATGTCTGCTTTTGCAGAGGCAACACATAAATAATTGCATTATCATAGGGCAAAATATACTTTAGTGCCAGTAAATATTCTCAACACTCGTTATTGGCATAAAGGTTTTAAATTTTAATTTTTCAAAGGATCTCACCTCCACGTCTGATTCCAACTATCACATAAAAAACAGTGAATTTAGCTGCTGTAGCTTCAGCTGTGTGAAGATCTCATTACCATTTAACAGAGCTAAATGATGCATCTTTCTATGCTGCTGTCTGAAACCAGCAAGAGTGCAATTAGTATAAAAGTAAGACATGAATAATGCATTATGGGTAGCTATACTATATGAATATATTAAACAATTCATCGTATGAGTCAGGCTGTGCATCAACATCTCACAAACCCAGCACTACACCCTAAACACACAAAGTAAATAAATAAAAAAAAAAAAAAAAATACAACAACGTGGTGACACCCTGGTACAGTGATGAGTTTTTGTTTACCGATGCTGCCATAGAAATTTGCTATTCAAAATAGGCAGTGAATAATTTATGTGAGTGAAAGGGAGCTGCTATTAACAATAAGGGCCTATAGGGTACGTGAACTTTTGAACAGGATGATGATGTGCAAATGTTTCTTTATTTGTTTAAAGATCGTATTTTTTTATTTAGTATGTTTCTCAGAAGAAAAAAGAAATACAATTTATGCTGATCATCAATAAAAAAAAAAAAGTCTACACTCCCCATGTTGCATCAGGAAATGTTTTCACTCCCTGTTCAGTCTCTCAATTGCCCTCAGTGTGAAAAATCAAACATTCACTGCTGGAAAAGGTTCAAAATGGCAGAAAAAACAATAAATATGCAGAACCTGGAGGATTTTGCTGATAAAAAAAAATGGGCAGTTGAACTGCTCAAAACAAACAAGGACACATGAACTACTAACAAAACATAAAACACTTAATATTAAACCTTATTCAAAATGTTTTAATAATAATTATTTGTATTAGTTTTTATTAATATTATTAATAATGTAATATTATTAAGTTATTATTTTATCTTGTTGGATATATGTAAACATCTGTGAAATAGTGTCATCTCAAGAAATCAGGAAAATAATGTTATTTTGTTAAAATGATTAACATTTGGCACATTCTTCAAGGTACACACACATTCTTCGTCATCAGTCAGGAACCTAGCTGTGCGATTTGATAGCAATCTCTCCTTTGACAGCCATGTTTCTAGCGTTTGTAAAACTGCATTTTTTCATCTTAAAAATATATCTAAACTGAGACCTATGCTCTCAATGTCAAATGTAGAAATGTTAATTCATGCGTTTATGACCTCAAGGTTAGATTATTGTTATGCTTTATTGGGTGGATGTTCTGCATGCTTAATAAACAAACTACAGATGGTCCAAAATGTAGCAGCTAGAGTCCTTACTAGAACCAGGAAGTATGACCACATTTGCCCGGTTCTGTCAACACGACACTGGCTCCCTATTAAACATTTTAAAATCTTGTTAATTACTTATAAAGCCCTGAATGGCTTGAGTTAACTCTTATGCATTATAGTCCTCCACGTCCACTGCGTTCTCAAAACTCTGGCCATTTGATAATACCTAGAACATCAAAATCACCGGCGGGCGGCAGATCCTTTTCCTATATAGCGCCCAAACTCTGGAACAATCTACCAAACACAGTTTGGGAGGCAGACACACTCAGTCAGTTTAAATCTAGATTAAAGACCCATCTCTTTAACCTGGCGTACACTTAACACACTAATACGCTTCTAATATTCAAATCCGTTAAAGGATTGTTAGGCTGCATTAATTAGGTCAACCGGAACCGGGAACACTTCCCATAAAACACGATGTACTTGTTACATCGTAAGAAGAATGACATCTACGCTAATATTAGTCTGTTTCTTTCTTATTCCAAGGTCACAGCAGTCACCAGATCCAGTCCGTATCCAGATCAGATGGTGGATCAGCACCTAGAGACAGACCTCTACAGCTCTGAACGTCAGCGAAGACCAGGGCACCTAGATGAGCCCCAGAGACAGATCTCCAGTGAGGACCTCGTCACCTAGACAGCCATCGGGAAAAGCCATCAGTTCTCCCAAGGTTTTTTTCGCTGTTCTGTCACCGATGGAGTTTTGGTTCTTTGCCGTTGTTGCCTCCGGCTTGCTTAGTTGGGGACACTTTATTTCCAGCGATATCACCGACTTGATTGCACAGATACTATTTAAACTGAATTGAGATTGATGATGCAATCACAAAATTCAATAATGAAAATTGAGTGTTAAATCTTGTCATTTTACATTATTGACACACTATTTTCCTATTTTGATACTGTGCAGTTGCAGAAAGCGCTATATAACTTGCAACATGAAGTGCATTAAACATAATATTACATCAAGGTTTCCCAAACTAGGGATCGTAAAGGAACTGAAGGGGGCTTGTGAGTTGAATGAAAAGCTAACAATTAATCAAATCATAAAAAAAATTATAATAATAATTTTAAAACAAAGTCCCTTCCCAGGAAAGTCTCTTCACTCGGCGGCCATATTTACAACGCCTACGGGCAGCTCATACAAGACCAAGTCCTATCTAAATGAATGGGGGAATCCTGAAATCTCAAGAACTGCTTGCTGAACTGACAATTAAATTACATACATCAAACAAAAATCTGAAATTATTTGCCCCATGAATGTTGTTTCTTAAAAAGCGTATTATTCTGCCTAGACCAGCCAATGCACAGTCATATTGCGCTTATGACTGCGCATGCGCATTGGCTGGTCTAGCCTCAGGTTTCTATGGGAACCGGAGAGTCTAACGGCTCTTCCAATTAGAAGGCGAGACTATTCCTCCATATTGCGTGTTGCAGTTTCTCCCATTCCCAAGTTATTCGTTATTTTTGTTGAGCGTTTTAAAGTCCCTGTTCAAGTTCTGCTAATTCACAAGTGATACTCGCGAAGGTGATGTTAATTAATAAACCAAAAAAGTTGGAGTCATTATTAATAGATTTACTATCCGACGGTCTTCTCGTAATCTCCGCAACCAGCTTCCCTTGGTGTTTTAACAGGGAAAAGGAGAAACAGCATACTGCATTGTCCAGTTTTCTCTCAGAACAAAGATTGAAGTTTCTTTTGCAATTCTCGATGCAGCATGAATTACAAACAATGGTGACATATTCCAGAACCACGACAGAAAATCAAAATACTGCTCTAAACTCATTAGCGGAGAGGCAGTGTGATCCTCTCAAAATGGCGGATAAACAAAGCAGTTTCCCAGAACTCTATGCCACGTGACGTCACCTTCACATTTTCTATAGGAGTGAACTGTCTTTGTATTTCTATAGACATTCCCTGAATCCAAATGTGCATACTATCCAACCTATCTGCCCTAAATAGTAAATTACTACTATCACATGGATAGCACTGTTTTAAAATAGCAATTAAAATAGAACACTTACTAAAAAAAGGTGCCATGTAACCACTAATCAACATAAAAGAAACCGTGAACATGCAAATGTGACAATTATTTAAATATTTATTTTAAAATCTCAGGGGTACTTAAAGTATATTTGGCGAATAAGGTTTAGATAACAAAACGTTTTGGAATGCCTGTATTAAATGTGAATAAGAAATAATGTGAATACATGCATTTAAATTAATTTGAAAGACAAAAGCCTTCCAAAGACATAACATAAACCTGAAATAATTTTCATAAATCCAGTGCTCAAATGTTGTATCGCCACCTGACAAATGACTGTGTGAATGTCCACAAAACTGGACTTTCTTAATGTATATAATCGGTAGGCTACTTTAGAAATGAAAATTTAGAAGATGAAAAGGAGAAATTATGGAGAATCAATGAATTATGAATAATGTATTGCTATTGTGTGAATAATATGCAATCATGTAATCCATAAAAGTAACTGTAGTCTGATTACAAGTATTTTCAGAGCAAGGCGTTGTGTCATTCTCGCTTAAATGTTGCTGAGCTCTGCTGACCCTGCCCCTCTCTTCCGAGTCGCTCTCTGAGGGATTGTTTATTTTAGCCGCATTCATCGTGAAACTTGCTAATTAGCACATTATTAGGAAAGGCGGTTGGCAAAGGTTCATTTAAAAAACCTTGTACTCACTTCTTCTACAGATTAAGCTGGATCATGAATAATTTGCGTGAACATAGACGCATTTAGGTAGATCGAGGGCACATTCGCTTCAGAACCAAACGTAATCCTCTTCAGCCGCTCAGATGACGGGAGTAAATGACTACAGCTATGTTCATTATTACATCCAACAACAAAACACCTCAATCGCTTAGGAGTCATTATAGTCTACATCTGCTCCGGCGGTGAAACAACTGATGACAGCTCACTCAGGGCAGGTCTGAGGTAAGACACCAGTGCAGTCTGTGCTGAAACGCTACTGTCAATCAAAAATTGTGGGAGGGGCCTCTGTCTGTGTGACGTCACACAGACAGATGGCTCGATTTGATAAAGGGATAAAGACACTGGGTGGATTTTTATCATTATATTAACCACACTGCCAACACACATTTCAGTTCAAACAACATGTAAAAGTGCATGTAGCATTTTATGACCCCTTTAACTATAACAAGCTGATGAGGTCAAATTGCTACATAATGTGCGCCACACACACACACACACACACACACACACATTACCTGTTCATAGTTGAAGGTTTCTAGCATCCCCAAAATGAGTCCCTGAATCTCAGACAGCTTTCCTCTCCCATACACAGGGTCCTGCAGGAGAGAACACATATAAGAGATAAATTATTTTCTCATAGCTTTGATCACACTAGCAGAAACCTATCTGTACAAAGTTTGTAAGTAAATTTTAAAGGCATGTTCAGCAGTAAACCAACTTAAACACAAATCAGAGAGTAAACACAGTATATGCTGTCAGACGACATTCGGAGCTGACAACTCTCCGATGATGAAGGAGTGCGTTCTCAGAAACATCTCTCTCACACACACACACACACACACACAGAGTCATCACTATCTGTTATCACACGACTGCACACACTTGGGTAATTTTGCTCGGTAGGGCTCTGATTGATGCAGTCACAAAGATGAAGACCTGGAAGACTCTCACATACACACACAGTATACTGTTCATTCTGAGGGACAGAAACAGTACACACATTCTGTTTTTGAGGGAAAAAACATTAAGGTCCTGCAACAGCAAACACAACAGACTTCTGACCATTCATTATTTTGAAACCACAACACTCCTATTCTTACTCTCTATTTCTTCACGCTTTCTCAACATGAAAAATACTGCCATTGACAGTTAGTTATCTTACAGCAACATATGATACCTTATTGATCCTGATAAGATTAGTTTTTTATCCCAATAAGGTACTTTATTGATCCTGTATGAAGAGAATATGGCATATAACTTGGTTGTTATACTCCTCCACACACACAAGATGAATGCAGCCAATTCCCCAAGGCCAAAACTGCTTTCCCCAAGGAGAGAGAATCACTCACACAAACATCTGGAATATCAAATCCCTGGAGTTCAGGTTTGAAACTCAACATATGTTCTATGAGAAGAAGAAAAACTAACAAAACTCAATAAATGTAGCTCTTTACAATATACCACACAAACTTCAACTAGCTATTATGGACCCTTGGCAAATGGGACTCTAATCACTCTAATCCACAGCGGCCCCCATACGGGACTAATGAGCCAAATTTGGTTTGACATTTTACATAGATTTTTTATGCTGCACAGAGGCACACTAAAAGCAGTTTGGGTATTTTTTCAAAACACACACATCTCTTAAAACACAAATTTCACACGCTCACTAATTTATTTAATTTGTCAGAGTATATACCTAGACTAAGTACCATTTCCACCACATTCAAAACTATGCATTATGTTTAAGAGCATCCTGTGGTATAAATTTGCAGTACATTTTTGGAATGAGTTGGCTGACTTCTTTATATAATACATATGATTGGTATTGATTGATGGATATTTTCTTCACATATTACATATCTCAGGTTTCATCTCAAGCATGAAAAAAGTACAATAACTTCAAAAATAATCTATATTTTAAAATGTAATTTATTCCTGTGATGGCAAAGAATTTTCCACAGCCATTGCTCCAGTCTTCAGTGGTATACAATCCTGTTTTGAGATCCTTTTGTCAAGTTCAAAAGAACAGCATTTATTAAAAATATAAATCTTTTGTAAGATTATAAATGTCTTTACCGTCACTTTTAATCAGTTTAATGTGTCCTTGCTTAATAAAGCTTTTTTTTTGTGGATGAGTTTAAATTAAGTTCACACAGTAATTATGAAAATTGTGTTAATTTTAAAACATTTTTAGATAATAGTTTTTATTATTTATTTAATAATATTATTAAATATATATATAAAAATTATATTAATAATATAATATTATTTATTATTTTACTATTATTATAATAATACCAATTTACAATTTTAAATCTTTGATGAATTGTTATAGATTTACAGAATGATATGAAGAAAATAATTTAGCACAGAAAAGGATGAATGAAGAGAAAAGAATTCACTGCAAGAGAATAACCATCTAAAATAACATCACTTTCTATTTCACCCTGATCCAAATGGTTCTCATGGTTCTTCTAAAGGGTCATGCAGTATGCCACTGGGAGCAACTATAAACCTTCTGTGAGTTGTACAGTACAATTACTGCTTCAGGAAGAGACAGACAGAAAGAAGAGAGATGCTCTACTAATTACTTAAGCATGTTTGACTCAGATGAGCGTCCTTGATTAAACTCCTTAATAGATATGTATGCCACTCTAGTTGCAGGTGTTATTCAGCCTCCCAAACAGCTATCACTATTCAGATGCCCTGTAAACAAGCCGTAAACAAATCCAAATATCCATGGACAACCAAAAATAATTTCATAATTGCAATTATATTTATACCCCTTTGAACTTTGGAGAACCAGGATTTACAGTTCTCTTATAGAAATATAATCACCCTTACACTCCATCCACCCACATATCACAGTGTGTGAGATATGAAAAAGACTGTTATTAAGAGAGATGATACTGTCAGTATAATGTAGAGAGGCTTTGCTGATGGAAACGACATTACATTACCAGACTTATTCAGACTGACCAGAAATGTGATAAAAATGGACATCTTTCTCACTTCTGACTGCTGTAAAATGCATTTCTCTAGATCTTTTTTTTCCTTGTGGAAAGCCAAGTAAATGCAGTAGATGATCTAATTTAGTAGAAAATAGTGGATGATCTAATTTGCCGCTGGAGAAAAAGGAAACACAAACATAATATTTGCTAGAGTCTCCCATGTACCTCTAAAGAAGTTTACCCTGCTATATTTTACTTCCTGTGTGAAAAGGGTTTATATGCATAGCAATTGAATGTTTCAAAATGAGTGAAAAAATCCAGTATTTGTCTCCTCTGATCAACAGTAAGAATGCTCTCCACTCAGAACGCCATGATCTCAGGAGTCTACATCCTCATATGCCATCTTGTTTTCTAGAAATATATTTGGCAGATTACTAAAGCAGGTAAATATTCCATAGATTCCAGGTCATATCAGCTTAAGGTGGTTATCTGGTTGGCTACCAACGTAGTCTAATAGATCTAACCAGGGGTGCGTTCGGCCATTACCAACATAGTTCTAAGATTAGGTGCTTCCCAAAACCATAGCTCCAATGAACATCTAAAAACAGCATCGCCACCAGCTTGGTCTGGTGCAGACCACCACCCTCTCTCTTATAATTATGTGGAGCACAAACAAATTGGAAATCAATTCTAAGCCTTGAATTACATAAAATGTATAAATACAACAATAAGCAAGCACAGTGCGTACAGCTGCAGCTGCAGGTGTCTCTGCCCAGGTGTAAGTGCACATTCAAGATGACACCTGTTGATTATGTAATATATTGATTGCGATCATTTGTTAGTATAACTTTATAGGGTTCTTTCTAACCTTTCCTGTTTCCTGTCAGTGGTGCATTTGCATTCACAGCAGCGCACTAATGATTACACGCTGTGAGCAAATGCCATCAAATGTCACCATCAGCAGCCGGGCAGAACCAGAGCTGCTCAGATAGATGCTGAGGCAGGGAGATTAATGAATCAACAGCACCACAAAAAAAGAGACTATTACTGAATCCTAATGAACATGAAAAATGTAAAAAACTGTAGTGACAGCAAATGTTTTGACTTCGATTTACTTTCACTTTAATGTGTTTCTTTGTGATGTACAGCACTGTTCAAAAGTTGGGTCAGTAAGAGATTGGTCATATTTGTAATGATTTTCAAAGAAGTCTCTACAGTACACCAAGGCTGCATTTATTTAATAAAAAATATAGTAAAAACTGTAATATTGTGAAATATTATCCCAATTTAAAATGAGTGTTTTCATTGTGAATATATTTTAACATGTAATTTATTCCTGTGAGGCAAAGCTGAATTTTCTGCAGCCATTACTTCAGTCATCAGTGTGAAATGTTAATTTAGAAATCATTCTAATATGCAGATTTGCGACTAAAGAAACATTTCTTATTATTATCAATGTTGAAAACCATTGCACTGCTTCATATTTTTTATGAAACCAGAATTCTTGTGTTCAGTACTGTATTAACTGATACTTTTGATCAATTCAATGCATAATTGCTGAAAAGTAAAAAAAATAATCAAGAAAAAGGGTACTTAAAAATCACATTCAAACCATTATAATTCAGCATTTTTCATTCATTGTGACTATAATAAAAAAAATATTATTATATAAGCTCATATGTAAAGTTTTGTCTAATCCTTTGTATCCTAACTCTACAGTAACTGATGTGTTTTAACATCTTATGAATAGTCATATGTATTTGCATATTGGCAGAATTTAAATGTTTTTATAATAAAGGCACTTAAATATTAGGAATATTTTTTTATGATCTAAACTAAAATGAGAACTGTTTACTCCAAATAACCCTTAACAACAACTTTAATACTGGTTTAAGATACAACACATCAGTTAAGTATAAAAACATGATCTCTTTAAACTATAACTTTTCATAAATAAACAATAATATTTTGTGTATAACAGTGAAAACATGTTATGTGTTTAAAAGTTTCAAGATGGTGGATTTGTTGACATATCCAGAGCAGTTGAATTTAGAATCTGTATAAATGTCTGTGAGTGTGTCAACAGTTTTGCACAAATAAGAACCATGGGATTTTGAGCTTGAGCCTGCTACCCTATTGTCAAGTCAGAAGGCTTTAAGTCTTTCCAAACAAATCCCACAAATCCCACAGAACAATAACATCTCACACATACCACAATCACTGGAACACACTGAACGACCTCTGAACATGCACACAATGACTGCCGTTTAGTAACAGGCAGGCATTAAAACAGCCTAGTTTTAAGCTAAACTGAATGAGTTGTTAAAAACAACAAGAGCATGTACTTACCTGTAGGATGCGCTGAATGATGGCAGGTGGGCCGATAAAACTGGACATGCTGTTTAAGACTTTCATAGTGAGCTCTTTTAATGCTGAGGAAAGAGAGACACAATCAGGGTCTGAAAGAAGACTGAGCCCTCAGCTAAATTCATTATACACCAGTGCTTCTCTGAAGTCTGTGAAATTGGTACAAAATAAAAAATGTACATACTTTTATCAATTTTAATTATTTTCATTTGAAAAAACAAAGGAAGCTTTAAAGCACTCAATTGTTGCCTATTTTGTATTTTCTATGAGGATTAGGGTTAATATATTTATAATCAAACCTCGTCAAAAAGCTAAAACTACTGAAAATCCAGTCTTCTCATGGCACTGTACTGGAATAAGTTATTGTTGGAGAAAAATCAAATAGTTAACCACAGAACAATCATTAGCTCATTCGGCCTTCAAGTGCATCTGGAAAATTCCTACTTCCAAGTTGAGTCGTCGTTTATTAAAAAAATTACGCATTCATGTCTGATAAATAATAAGGACGTTTTCTATTGCTTTCTATATATTTTTTTTTATATAGTTTTAATTTATCACTTATTAATACACAATATCTTCTGAAATCCTGGAAAATTAGAAATAACCATACATTTTTGTAAGCAATTATGTAAAAAATGGCAATTGAAATACAAAATGGATTAAAGCTGCAAACAGCGTTGAAAGGGCTCTCACACTCTTTAGAAAGACAGCGAACAGTGGGCAATGTGCATTTAAAGTGGTAAATATAGAAGGAATATGGTAGCGATTCACAGGTAGATCGCACATTGTATACAACAATGTATACAACTGAGCTACAACAACTTCTATTCCCATGGTGAGACATCAAAGTTTGTCATGCTACCACGGATACACTCTTTAACGAAAACAAGCTATAGCTATAACTGAATATGGGCATGTGTTCAGGACAGGACTCTTATCAAACATGTGAAGTTTGGGGCAGATCAGAAATTGTATGCCGGAATTATAGCAACGTCCTGTTTCATGGCAAAACATTGAAGTTTGTCAGGCCGCCATTGACAATTGCCATTCCCTTCAACGAAAACTCAAGATCTTTGCAATTTAACTTTACAAAGGGCTTTAGATTAGACTGACCAAATTTGTTGTTGATCTGTTTCAATCTCTAGGAGGAGTTGGCAAAAATGGCAAAAACAGCACAAAACCTGCTAAAAAAATTCTAAAAACTTCAACAGAGAACAAAAAACTTCCTGTTGGGTGTCAGATTTCGTATCAGGGGACTTTTTTAAGTATTGGTGTGTTACATGTGTCAACCAAATTTCCTACATGTATGTGAAACACAGCTCGAGAACCACTTCCTTGAAATTTTATAGGTGGCGCTATCAAGCCATTTTGCCACACCCACTTCTGAAATCCATTTTATTTGGAAAAGAGTATTGTTGTCATAATTTCAGACGTACGAGAATAAATATCATAGGATGAGAATGAGGGGCTTTTTTATATTGTTGAATATTTATTCTTATAGGGGCATTGGAGTTACAAAGGTTGAGAACTGCTCAAAACTAGTGCTTGTGTGTGTTTGTCTCACCCTCTGAGGTGTGTTTGAGGTCAGCTCCTTTGAGTAGTTTCTGTGGTGACATCATCGCCTCGAGGAGAGGAAACCACAGAGCCTGAGAGAGAAGATTGATGTACACACACAGTGAGAGAGATAAATGTTAAATGTAAAACCGGGAATAGGAAGATCAATACATCTTGTTCATGAAAAACACTGCTCAGGTTGATCGGACAGCACACACACACACACACACACACCTCTCTCTGCTGCTGGTTGAGACCATGCGAGCTCCTCTGACACAAAGCAATGATGTCATGCAGAGCTTCCTCCACTCTTTGTAACAGACTCGGCACTTCATCACCTGTCTCCTCCTCCTCACCATCAGGCTTGTCTGCCTCTGAGCCTTCCAGGGCAAGTTTGTGGAGTTTGCCCTTCAGGGTCTGAGAAGCAGAAATCAACAGATCGATAGCGCATTTCCACCTGCCCTTTCTGTTTCACCAGGGATATTTAAGACACTGTTCTCTGAAACACCATCTAAATGAGCTGGCCATTTCTGAGGGTGATTTCACACTGTCAGTTTAGTTCGAAATAAGGCACAGTTCGCATGAAAACATGGTAATGTGAAAGCTGCCGTGCAGAACGGAAGCAGTACCGAACCTGAGAATATCTGTAGGAGGTGGTCTGAGTTTGCTTGCCTGGGAACTTTGGTGCAATTTGCATGATTATGAAAGCAACTCGGAACTCGGGTGTGCACTTGTTCAGGAAGTAAAGTAATCTGTGCATGCATTTTAGCCTGAAGACAATGTCATTAATTCAACAAAAACGCACTTAAGGGATGACAGCTAGTGTGTAGTGTAATTGGTCATAATGAGTGCAATCAGAGCTGCAAAAAGCCAAGTGTATGCAACACACAGAGAGAAGACGCCAGTGTGCCTGCGTATTTTAGCACCAAATTAATAACAATAATAACAAATATTGACCCACATACCCACAATGATGTTCTGTTTTATATTATGCGCTGTGCTCGTTTGTGGGGATGAACGCTTAATGCATGATGTGTGAACGGGTGGCATGGGACTGCCATGGTGAGGTGGGTTATTGCGAAGGGTCAATTAATTACATATTCCTAAATATATACTGGAAAAAGTCACCAGATGAAGATTATTCAAATATATTATTAAGGCACGTGAAGACACTCAATAAACATAAAAAAACATAACTTTGTCAATGTAATGTGTATATCCATAAGGATCCATGGAGTTGGTAAGATTTTGTTGTAATGATTTTTGAAAGAAAAGCCTTATGCTCATCAAGGTAGTATTTATTTGAGTAAAACACAGTAAAAACTTAAATATTGTGAAAAAACTATATAAAAACGTATAATTACTATTTTCTACATTTCTACACATTTATCATATATTTTTATTGATGCTGAAAATATTGAAGCTTCATATTTTTATGGAAACTGAGATTGTATTTGTTTGATGAATAGAACGTTCAAGTTGCATTTATTTCCAAACAATGTAAATACACAATGTAAGACTTTACTGTCATTATAAGATAAATTATTAATTTTGGTAACACTTTAGTATTGGGACCAATTCTCACTATTAGCTAGCCTAGTAGCCATGTCTATTATTAACATATTGGCTTTTTATTAGTATTTATAAAGCACATATTTTGCTTAACCATATTCTACATCCTTAATCCAACTACCTTACTAATTATTAATAAGCAGCAAATTCGTAGTTTATCAAGGGAAAAGTCATAGTTAATGGTTTGTTAATAGTTAGAACTGGACCTTAAAACAAAGTGTGACCTTAATTTCTTACTGACCCCACACATTTAAATATATTTTGCTGGTGGTCTACAGTCCATATCAATAAGTGCAAAAGTCTATAAGTAGATTTCCATTCATACATTCCATCTGCAATACTTTTTAAACATTGGTTTAATGTGCTATGTGGCAGAAAGTCTTTAGTTGTTATGCCGCATTTCACGTTTCAGCATCTTTTTTTTTTATCATCGCCAATGCTGAAATTCAACTTTGAAACTCGCTGGCATTCTGTTACATGCTGCTACATTACAGCTGTTTTTAAATGCGAAAACATGCCCTGCGGGTACATCTGCTTGCTAATGTTTTGCTTGACTTGCTCTGACATTAGTAAAATTGTTCATTGTGGAATATATGCATGGGACAGTGGCCAGAACATGAGATTACATTTTTTTTTTTTTTTATAATTATTGCACAAAATCAATGTGTTAAATTGAGAGCCTTAGAATTATTGTATTAAAAAGGCTGGCAGCTCATACATCATCTTTTCTATTAATCGGAATGTTCTCATTTAAAAAGTTCAGAATCAAATGTGTGTTCATTATTTTTTTATTCTAATTTGATCATTCTTTTGGCTACCAAAAAGACTGTAGTGCTCCCAGTTCAATTTAAGACTTGTGAACATAGGTAAATATAGTCTGCAGTATTCCACTATTTTTTATCAAATCTAAATCAGTGCTGCAGATTCTGATACTGCTAACATGACAACTAGCTTTACATTAGTACAATAAAGGCGTTCAAAAAAATTCAGTTAAACTGAAAGGTGATATCAAACTTATTTTCCGGATTTGGAGAAATCCAGTCATTTCAATACACTGAATGCATGCTTTGCAAGGGACTGTATAATGCCGAGTTCACACTTCATGATTTAGGATCACCGTTGTTTTCACACTGCACGACTATCTGGGGTAGCATTCAGTTGCTGCTGTGTTCACATTGCATGATGGATCGGCGAAAGGAGGTTACACAATGCATGACTTTACAATAGAAAGAATCGCCAACAACTCTATCTGATCGGCAAACTACAGCCAAATGCACACGAGAAGTAAAGGAAATAACGCAAGATCACGCTGATATTATGGTCTATAAGTCCTTCACGAACACACAATAATTAACAAAGATACTTCTGCTGGAAAAATTGTATATACACAAATCTAAGCACTTGAAAGTGAAACAAAAGCCTTCAAAAGCCCTAAAAATGATGAAAAATTGTGATGATTTTGGCTCACATTTAACAAAAACCCACCAGTTCACTATCTCAACAAAGTAGAATACTTCATAGACCATAGACCAATAAAAAAATAAAAAAAAATTGTGAATTGTTGGCCTTCTGGAGAGTATGTTAATTTACTGTATATGTACTCAATACTTGGTAGGGCTCCTTTTGCTTTAATTAATGCCTCAATTCGGCGTGTCATTGAGGTGATCAGTTTGTGGCACTGCTGAGGTGGTATGGAAGCCCAGGTTTCTTTGACAGTGGCCTTCAACTCATCTGCATTTTTTGGTCTATTGTTTCTCATTTTCTTCTTGACATAGATTCTCTATGGGGTTCAGGTCTGGTGAGTTTGCTGGCCAGTCAAGCACACCAACACCATGGTCATTTAACCAACTTTTGGTGCTTTTGGCAGTGTGGGCAGGTGCCAATCCGCTGGAAAATGAAATCAGCATCTTTAAAAGCTGGTCAGCAGAAGGAAGCATGAAGTGCTCCAAAATTGGTAAACGGGTGCAGTGACGTTGGTTTTCAAAAAAACACAATGGACCAACACCAGCAGATGACATTGCACCCCAAATCATTACAGACTGTGGAAACTTAACACTGGACTTCCTCCAGATTCTAGGACCTTGGTTTCCAAATAAAATACAAAACTTGCTCTCATATGAAAAGAGGACTTTGGACCACTGGGCAACAGTCAAGTTCTTCTTCTCCTTAGCCCAGGTAAGACGCCTCTGACAACAACCTTAGCCAAATTCCTTGACACGTCTGTGTGTGGTGGCTCTTGATGCCTTGACCCCAGCCTCAGTCCATTCCTTGTGAAGTTCACCCAAATTCTTGAATCAAATTTTCTTGACAATTCTCATAAGGCTGCGGTTCTCTCGGTTGGATGTGCATCTTTTTCTTCCACACTTTTTCCTTCCACTCAACTTTCTGTTAACATGCTTGGATACAGCACTCTGTGAACAGCCAGCTTTTTGGCAATGAATGTTTGTGGCTTACCCTCCTTGTGAAGGGTGTCAATGATTGTCTTCTGGACAACTGTCAGATCAGCAGTCTTCCCCATGATTGTGTAGCCCAGTGAACCAAACTGAGACCATTTTGAAGGCTCAGGAAACCATTGCAGGTGTTTTGAGTTGATTAGCTGATTGACATGTCGCCATATTCTAATTTGTTGAGATGTGAATTGGTGGGTTTTTGTTAAATGTGAGCCAAAATCATCACAATTAAAAGAACCAAAGTCTTAAACTGCAGACCTGACGTGAGATTTGACCGTAGCCACCGCTCACGCTCTATATTAATAAATTCCAACTTTTATTATATATCTTCTTGTATCTTTTCTGTATATTCTAATGCAAAACTTTACTGATATTGCCAATTTGTACATAAGTAATTGTTTAATAATAAATAAAAAAGTCCTCCCCGAACTCCCGCTGCCCTGTATCTTGCTCTCTCATTGGCTGTAGGTCATCACCGATGTATGCTTCAGTCAGAACTCATTCACACAGCAGGATTTTGAATCGCCGACAGCTCCAGATATTTAGCATGGCAAATATTTGACGGGCGTCAGCGACACATCGGCGATTCTATCAGATCACGTCTTTGATAATTCACACTGCGTGATTGTCACTCGCGTGAACGAGCACTGATTTGCCTCCGATTTTGGGCATTTGTCGGAGATTTTTAAAACCTGTCAGCGAGTGGAAAAATTGGGCTAAAATCGTGCAGTGTGTACTTGGCATTAGGAAAGAATGATAGAGATTAAGTATTGTTTTATGTGTTATTCAGTAAACAGAAAGACATGTTGGGATTAAAAACAACTTAAATTAAGATTAAGTTATGTTGAACATTTAGAGTTTCTGTATTTTCTTTGTGTGAGTGGTTACCATTATGATGTCTGTGCACTCAATGAGTAATAGCTAGTCTAATGTCTGTGTACATGCCAGATCAATCTGTTCTTTTTTGTTCATTATGTCAATTGTGTGTAATGATTAACAAGGTTGATTGTTTAAACACAAACAAATTAAACCCCAGTAAATTATTAAAAAACTATTTGGTCCCATATAAGAACATTTAGTTCACAAATGAAATTAAGTTTAACATAAATTTACCTAAATTGTGTTAACCCAACTAAACATAAATTGTGTGTAAAAACTTTCCTAAATTAAGTAAGGGTAATACATTTTTTTTTTGAGTTTAGCATAAGCTTATTCACCGCATAAGCCAACAGAAAGCTGCATGGTATGAAAGTGACTTCTGTGTGAGATGTATCAATAATGTGAAAATGAACAAAAACTGCATTTTCAAAACTACTGCTTCTGATTTTTCATATTATTATACAATATTATCTCTGAATTAATTTAATGTACAGCCAATTAGGTTGCATTTACAATGTAATGGATGCACAGATCTCGTATTTTGACATTTTGATTTTCTTTGTCTTGTCTTTTAAATTTACTTAAGACAAACTGTTTACTTCATTACTTCACCAAAATGGGCATTTTGAGCAAGAAGCGGATTTGATTGTTCCATTTTGCAAATATATTACTACGAAGAGAGAGCACTCCTAGCAGAGTATGCAGTCTCTGAAGTAGCGTTACTTGCACATAAACATAAGGTCATACAACATGGGGATTCTCAGTGAATGGTGACTACATGGGGCTAACATCTGTAACAAAGTATTTTGGTGGTTTTTAAGTAGATCCTCTAATAAGATTTGCCAGACAGTATCAGTGAAATTCATTTTACGTGATATAAAGCGAAGATAGTCCTGGTCTTCATTATGCATCTATTTGTAAACATCCTGTTCTTGATGTTTAAGTGCCTGTAATGAGATCTGCTGACTGGACCACTCTCCTTAGCACTTTGTACTTCAGGGTCGTGCAGCTCCCACACCAGACTCTGATATGCCTAGTCAGGACACATACACTTAAAGATACTGACCAGGATGTGATGGCATGCCAAACTTCTCTAATTTGAGGAGAAAATCTGCTGACATGCTATTATAACCGCAAAGCTTGTGTGACAAGATCAGGTTAACTTCTCTGTTATGGCTATTCTCAGAAACTGCTGACACTTCTCGACTCAAGTTTCCATCAACGTTAGGTCAACCAGTCTGGAGTTGTATTGGTCCAGAGAGAGCTGCACTGTCAAGATAGAGGTCACAGTCCTATCGCCATACAGCCTCTCCATGTTGGATCAGACCAGTGACCAGTTTAACTTTGCAGCCATGTCTGGTGAAACACTCATGGATTAATAAAGGCAAGAGGAGTGGAAATAAGCTTACAACCTTGGGGGACTCCATTGTTCAGAGTCACAGCAAAGGATATGTTTGTTCCTACTCACTAGGGTTGGGTATCGTTTGTTTTTTTTTCGATACCGGTGCCAAATCGATACTTTTAAACGGTACCGGTGCCTAAACGGTGCCTGAACCGATACTTATAAAAAAAAAAATTACCAATTAATAATTGGATTGGCCATTAGCAATAAACACATGGGCCCGGTTTCACAGACACACAGACAGGGCTTAGATTAACCCTAGACTACACCTCTCTTTATCAAAGTTTTTATTATTCACTTTTTCTAAATCTTCATTTAGAAAATTTCTCTTTATCTTTCTCTCCTTCCCTTGCTAGCTTGTACTTATTTGAACAATGCCTGAGACTTGGTGTTACGAGCACTTCCTCTGTCTGTCTGCCACTTCAAGATTAATTGCTTAATGTATTCCCCAATTGTAAGTCGCTTTGGATAAAAGTATCTGCAAAATGACTAAATGTAAATGTAAACCAGGATTAGATCATAGTTCAATTATGACATTTAAATATTTTTTATAAACACGCTCAGAAAAAAAAAAAACATTACTGGGGTGCATCTTGAGACAAAACAAATGCACTGATATATTTTAGGATCAGTCAGTGCAAGTTTATTTCAGTTAAAACAGCTAAGAGTTAAATTTTAGTCTAGCACTAGGTTCAAGCCTGGTCTGTGAAACCGGGGGGTGATATTTGATATATTTCTTACCGTAAATATATCAAAACTTCATTTGAACAACTTTAATCTGTTAAGCTGCACGAGGACGCATCGCACTGAACGCTCTTTGTTTGCACATGTCATTGTTTACAAATAGATTAAATGAAATGGGACAAAATTTATCTTGACAAACTATATATCACTCTGAAGGTCTAAGCCTCATGCATTGACGATAGATCACTGTTTTCCGATGGAAAGATTATAAGGAATGTATTTGCTAAATTTGTGTAAGCAGTACACATCAAAACATCCATAATACAAAAGCAGTACATACCAGCTCCGTGTAATATTGAGTCACAAACGCATCCACTGCTGTAAATCACTTTAGTCCAATGAAGCAATAACGTTGTTGTATGGACGGATATTCCTTTGTTTACAGAATAAAGTTTACTTTCTTCAGGGATAGTTATTGTTTGTATCCGTTTTGGAATAGCTCACGCTCAAAAAACTGCGTCTTGGTTGTAAAAAAACACATGGTTTTGTAGCATACAGTGTTACACAGTGAGACCCCCCCCCAAAAAAAAAGTGGAGAAAAAAAGCGGATAATTGTTTATTTGATTTCTCGCGCACACCCGTGAACGCTGTGATGTGCTTGTCATCTGATGGGGGCGGAACATTTTTTATATATGTGTATGTGTGTTTTGTGGGGAATGTGGCTGTATCTATTTGATGAGCATCTGCCCGCGGATGTCCTTGAACCTTGAAACCTTGAACCTTGTGTGGCTGATTTTAGCTGTGATTACTCTGACTGAATGAGGGTATCACTATGAATGCCAATTGGCTTTTATGACTATATGGCCCATAACTGTATGATTATCATCTGTATTACCTCGCACATCAGTGTGTGATTACTGACTATTACCAGCAATCAGTGTGAATGTCTGGCCATATCAGTGTATGTCTGGCAATCAGAGTGTACGTGAGTATGTACTACATACAAAGCAAATTTTTTACTCAAATTATTCTTATTGTTTTTTTAGTGGTCAAATAAATCACTTATATGATGTCTAAGATTCTGTCTATAATAATTGTATAATTGAAAAACATACAGTGGTATGTATAATGACTAAAATAGTCTAATAGTTTTTAGTTTGTAGAATTTCATGCATTTGGTAAATAAATATTTTTACTCGAACATGGGGTGGGGCTATATATAGTCTAAGGAAAATCACATTTTTCATGGTATCTTCTTCAGGTTAGAAATATAAACTCATGAGACATGTGACTTTCAACCCATTACTTTTCTGGATTGCTCCAGGACTTATTTCATGTATTTTTATATGAAATACAATTATGCTTTGTATTATTCAGTGTGGTAGACTTTTTTGGATAGTAAAGCCCAAAGGGTCTTTTTTGCAAAGACACCAAAATTGTGTAGCACACTGAAGTCAGCAACTGTTATAATGTTAAGTTAGGTAGGTCTTTTTCAACTGTGAGTCCCAAAATGGGGAGTGCTGGCTAACAGGTTAAAGGCGATTTTCTCAATATTTAGATTTTTGAAATCACCCTCAGATTCCAGATTTTCAAATAGTTGCATCTCGCCAAATATTGTCAAATCCTAACAATAACAAAATAAGAAAATATCCTGGCTCTGTCGAGCTTTATAATGGAAGTGAATGGCTGTTGAGATTTTGAAGTCCAATTAAGAGCATTTATAGAATGAATGATGAATTAAGGCATTTACCCCCCCAGCCATCTGGAGTACTTTTATAATGAATGGATGCACTTTATTGGACTCCAAAATCTCAACACCCATTTACTGCCATCATGAAGCTTAGAAAAGCCAGGGCATTTTTTTAATATAACTGATTGTAATTGTCTGAAATAAGAAAGCCATTTACACCTATAATGACTTGAGTGTAATTTATGGGGTACTTTTTATTTTGGGTTTATCTCTTTAAAGCAAGTATGGATCCTCTTGCCCAGTTTCCGAATCTACTGCAGACTTGTGTGGTGTGATGAGCTCAAACCTGTAGCAGCACTTCAAAAGCTCCCTGCACATCTCCCTTCCTCTCCAGCAGGTAGGCAGTGGCCTCATGCAGCTTGTGTTTCTCTGTGATCTGTGATTAGACAAGACAGAGATAAGACTGTCAATTGTGTTGCAGTCAAATTGTCAAGATTATCAAGACAAATGATCCACTCAAAGGCGCCCACTGGATGAACACGCTCAGACTCAGCCTGAGAGAGTGTTTAGGTGAGATTGAATGTTTCATTATGGATATGGTTTCTCACAAACAAACAAACAAACAAACAAACACATTCTGAAACTAAAGTAAAAAGAGGGATCCAGTTGAATACATGAATACAAAAACAGGGCAGCTGAGAGCGAGCTCAGAAAAAAAAAAGACAATACAGACTGACAGAAACACAGCAGCAAGCAGATGGATCTAGATATGGAGACATGCACAAAGAGCAGTGAAACAAGAATAAGGCAAGATGGTAGGACTTTAGAGCTGCTGTATATGTATGCGTGTGTGCAAGGTGTCTGTTCAAATATTTAGCAGGTGCCACTCTTCCTCTGTAACAGTATTGATTCTCTGTCTGTCTCAGCGCGTCAGCACAGCAGATAACTCCCCTCCCTCTATTATTCATTCATTCATTCCTTCCTCCAGGCATCTTTCTGCCTGAGCCTGTCAACCAGCACTCTAATTACATCAGTTTGGCAACCTTTACATGCTATTTCAGTGGGTTCATGTTGATTGATTAGATAGTGTGTGGTCTCCTAATAGTCAACTTGCCATGCCAAACCTGTAGTATCAGAAGTGAATTCAGTAATCATCTGCATTTCAGTGCAACAGTGTCTTATTTACTAATAGCCTGCAATCCAGTTTACCAAGACGCTAAATGTGGTAAAATCACATCATAAAGCACCATGAGGATTCATTCTCAATCTTTCACTTTCAGCATAATCATAACTTCCTTTATGAAAATTAGGCTCATTATATATAGCGCCTTATTCACAAACTAGGCTATCTGTCTATGGCAATTAGCATCACGCAACTCAAACCGAAGGCTCTCACCCTTTATTGCATTGACAAAAATAGCTCAAATATTCTCAAAATATATTATTTTAGCTGAAGAGATTTAAATTGACTTTATGAGACTCCACGCAGAGAATAAAATGAAAAATGTACATTCATCATATAAAATTCATTTTTGTGACTTTTAGCATTTTATTACATTTCATACCTTTTTCAAATTACTTTTATTTTATTTTATTCCCAGATAGTTGCAGGTTTTATTATGGGAGCCCTGTAAAATACACAATACAATTAAAAATATATATTTGTGTAAATTTGTATTAATCACTGAATTGGTTTATTAAATTATGTGGAAGTGTTATAACTGGGCATATCTTCACTTTTCACAATTTTAAAGAGCCGATCCAGATGCATTATGTAATTAGTGTTTAGCATATTTTTCCAGGCACATTTAAGCTGATACGTAAAATGTATTTAATGAACTGGACTCGAAAACAACACAGACAATGTATGCAAAATAAACAGTCAGCAAGTGCAATGTGTCCCGATGCAAAATATTATTTTCAATATGTGCTGACAAAACTCATTTAAGCTTCTCAATAATAGACAAAACATTTGTGAGCCCTCATATTAACTCTGTTTAAAAACAAACAAACAAGTAAAGCTGGTCCTACACCTGACGAAAAAGTCATGTCAATGAGTGCGACTATGGCATAAAAAGCTGTGTAAAAAGAACGTTAAAGGCCCATCTATATTACGCTCTTTCTACATTTAACGCATAGAATTTATTCAAGCCACAAAAACACATACTTAACAAATAATGTCAGGTACACAATCTTCCAGCCATGTTTTCAGACTTTTTCTAATTTTTGTGGAATCCTATGGAATATGTTACATGGAGCTGAAAGTAATGTCCTCTTTTTGGTAGCTGAAAGCATCAACAAATTATCTCAAATATTAAAATATAAAATGGACTGATGAATGCACAGAAACATACAAAGTGAAGGGGATTTTCAGAGCTTTCAATGCCACAGAATGCAGCTGTCTATATGAAGGCTGCAGACCATAAGGCACCAACAGTCGTGTGTATGAGGTTCATTGATTTATACCTGAATGGCCTCCTCCAGTCTGTAATCCGGAGAGGTCTTAAGGAAGGCGGTGACCTCCTGAGGACTGAACTGGCACAGTAGGTCCACTAAAAGCTCATGAAGATCTGGACCCAACTTCAAGACAGTCTGAGGATTTAGACATTCTCTGGAGCTGTTACAGAAAAAGAAAACCATAAATCATGTGAAATAAATCTAGACTAGAGGAAACTGTAACAAAATACTACCAGAAAAGTTAATAAAATGATTTGTTGCAAAAGGGTCTTTTTTTATCATCAGACTATAGCTGTGAGCACTACTGTCCAGACTTACTACACACAGCACATACGAGCAGCCTGCTCAAGGCAGTCCTTCAACAGTCCTTCAAAGCAAACTTCTGTGTATTGATGTTAAGACCACTGGCTTGACTATGCCAGGACAACGATCAACAGAACAGCTAGACCAAAGCCAAGGACAAATGGACCTTACATTTTAAGCATGAAAACTCAATACGATAGAGAGTAGAATTGTTATCAAAAAAGCAAAGCAAATTAGCATGACAAGCAATTTTCATGTGAATATTTGCAGCAGTATTCTTTATAAGTTACTATAATACTATATTTACTATAATAGTCTTCTGATATCAATAACGTCATTGCCCAATGCCCAGCTAACTCTAAAAATACTGAGAGAGAACTGAAGAATGAGAAGGAGGCAAGAAAAGTGTCTTTCATTTATAGAGAATATAATTTACTGCCTATTCCAAAACTACCCATTAGCTATAATAACATTTTATTTTATTTATAATGAATATACACTACTGTTCAAAAGTTTGGCGTCAGTAAGATGATTGTTATCACCAAGGCTGTATTTAAATGCAGTACAAACCATAATATTGTACATTATGACTTTAAAATGTAGTTTATTCCTTTTATGCCAAAGCAGCCATTTCTTCACTGTCACATGATTCTTTTTAGAAATCAATATAATATGCTGTTTTTAGTGGTGCAACGGATCACAAAACTCACGCTTCGGATCATATTACGGATTTTGAGTCATGTATCGGATCATTTTTCAGATCAGCAAAAAACAAACAAACAAGCAAAAATTTTGTTTTTCTATTAATTACTGAAAGCTTACTTTAAGTACTTCTATACAATAGCAAAAACTACTAGCTGAACTAATAAAGTCAGAAATAAAACAAGAACAATTATGCAAATTACAAGCGCAGATGAATACAACAAAGATACTAATAAAGTAAGTAACACTAGTATTCAGGTGCAGAAATAGTCAAATAACACAATAGTGCTCTTCACTGCAGGAATTTATAGGCTGCTGTCTCTTTAAGTCCAAATGCATGTACCTAATACTGACACACATCTGGGACCGGATTCACAAAACATTCTTAAGAAGAAATGTATTCTTAACTGCCATTTTCTTCTAATTTTTTAACTTAAGAAAAAAGTAACGTATATTTTGTATTCCCAAATAAAATTGTATTTTTCTTTTAAATAACATTGTTCTTAAGACAAAACTTTTTTAAGAAAAAATGAAGATGTTCTTAAGAGTATATTTGAGAACTTATTAATTTTTTTTCAAGAATTGCACTTAAGAAAATTCTTACAAACTTCGTGGAATTTATCTTAAGAAATGTCTTAACTTATTTCTTAAGAAGATTTTCGTGAATCTTGGTTCCCTGGTTTCTTTCTCAGCTGTTTTAGCAATCCTTGCCAAAACGGGTATTTAAACATAAGTTTGTGTGTATGCTTCCGTTCAGAGAGAAGTGAAAGAGGAATCAATCTGTCTGAATCGCGCCTCTCTCTCTCTCTGCGTGTGTGCGGCAGCTGTAAAAAAAACAGTGTGTGTTCTCTTTTGCTTGAATGGTTTAAAATAGTTTGAATGGGTAATTTGGCAAGACAAAACATGTGCAAATTATAAACTTTCACTTTATGATGGTTAAACTTAACAGTTAACCTGCGAATCACATGCATGCTGAGCCATAGGGTCAGGTCCATACAGATCACGGATCATCTACAATCTATTGCATCTCCTGGTTGTTTTAATGAAACATTTATTATTATTCAAAGGTTTGGGATCAGTAAGATGTTTAATGTTTTTAAATAATTCTAGTCTGCTCATCAAGGCTGCATTTATTTGAACAAAAACACAGCAAAACGATAATATTTTATATTATTACAATTAAAAATATCAGATTTCTACTTTAAAATGTAATGTATTCCTTTAAAATATAATTTATTCCAGGATTCTTTGATGAATAAAAAGAACAGCATTTATTCAAAAATAGAAAGCTTTTTCTAAGTCTTTCCTACCACTTTTTCTAAAATCAATTTAATACACCCTTGCTGAATAACAATTATTTACTGACCCCAAACATTGATAGTAGTCTGGTAGTAAATACTGTTATAAAAATATTTATATTTTAAATAAATGCTGTTCTTTTTTTAATTTTTATTGATCAAAAAATCATAAGAAAAGTATCAGAGGTTCCAAAAAAATATTAAGCTGCACAACTGATGAAAATTAAGCTTAGCATCATAGGAATAAATTATATTTTAAAGTATATTAAAATTAAAATAATAATTTTATACTACGATAATATTTCACAATATTACATTTTTTTCAGTATTTTTGATTAAGAAAATATAAATCTTACTGATCCAAAACTATACAGTGTATAAATATCCTATATACATAGATGGCAGCTTCAGTGCTTTACTCTTCAGTGTGTGTTTGTTTTTGTTTGTTTTTCCTGTTTTTTGTTTCTCAAACACGACCAGTTTTACCAGGGATGAACTGCTGAACATTTGGCAGAACACACCACAAAATCTTTTACCGGATTTTGATTATTCTGACGTTTTGCTGGACATTGTAGTTGGCGGAGCCGTAGCTCTCTGCCAGCTCTCCGCTCTCTATGCTTCAGGACGCGCAGACAGGGGAATCGAGCCAGTGCGCTCGTGAAACTTCGTCAGCGCGGATTTAGAATGCCTTTGCCTAGCATCCATCTGGCAAGTCGCTGCTCTCTACCCAACAAAACGGACGAACTGCTTCTGCTCTTCCGGACAAACAAGGATTTTTCAAACTCTGCTGCTCTGTGTGTCACGGAAAACTGGCTGAACGATGCCATACCGGACAGTGCATTAAATCTGCCGTGTTTTCAGCTGATCAGAGCAGATCGCGACGCAGAATCAACAGGGAAATCGCACGGCAGCAGGACGTGCTTTTACATCAATGAGAGGTGGTGAACATATGTAACTGTGTTAAAGAATATGTGCTGTTCAGATCTAGTAACGCTCTTCATCAAATGCAAACTGTTCTATTCGCGACGGGAGATTTGTTCGTTCATTCTCGTGAGTATCTACTAGGGCTGGGCGATATGGCCCAAAAAATTATCACGATAATTTTTTTCATATCAGTCGATATAGATAAGTATCATAAGTATCAAATGTCAAATCTTTATTTCTTTCAAGTTTAAAGCCAGATTTTTGCTACAAAGTAAAAGTTGTAGAAACCATTAATTTTCCTTAACAAAATAAATATCTAAATAGAAAAAAAAAATATTTTGTAGTTTCTGCATGTTCTAATGAATGATATTGTTTCAAATCAAGAAACCGGCTTGGATTGCCTGATAATATTAATCATAATAATAATAATAATAATATCACTTTTTTGTCTCTTAGAAATTGCACATTTGATAGTAGCTTGAGTTAGGATGCAGAGGTACATTTTTGTTCATTATCAAAATCAGTAACATATGTAAAACATTTTTTATTTTTTTTTACGCATTGGTCTCCCATAGAAGCATACATGGGAGACTGGACTACTGGACTAGACTGGACTACTGCAATGCTCTTCTAGCTGGACTTCCATCATGCACAATCAAACCTTTACAAATGATTCAGAATGCAGCGGCACAACTGGTCTTCTGCAAACCCAAAAGAGCCCATGTCACATCTCTCTTTATCTCCCTGCACTGGCTCCCGGTTGCAGCTCGCATCAAATTCAAGACATTGATACTTGCATCTAGAACAGCCACAGGCTCAGCACCCTCCTACTTCCACTCCCTTGAGACAATCTATATCCCCTCCAGAAGTCTGAGATCTGCGAGTGAGCGACGCCTCGTGGTGCCATCACAGAGAGGCACAAAAGCACTCTCCAAGCACTTCCACTGTCTGTTTGCCTCTTTATAATGTATTGCTTATTGTATTCCTCAATTGTAAGTCATTTGTGTTCTTCGCTGAATTCAACGCTCCTCACTGGATCTCACAGCACTGCTTAATGTTCGGCGTGACCGAGTAAAGCGCATCTGCTCTAGTGAGCTCGCCGCGGCAGTTTGAACTGTGATCCGGCGGATAAAGCGGTCCGTGTGGTGTGATTCAAATGAGTTTCCACTTTTGGCGCATAAATATTATACTGAACATTTATCGAACTCTTCATATCGCTTTTTGAGGGAAATAATATCATGATAATTATCGTTATCAAATGATCACCCAGTCCTAATATCTACATTCCACATAGCGTTTAACGTGAGCTTAGCTTTATAGAAACTAGATAATCTGATCACAGACACAGAACAAAACACCTGACTCTGTTTTAATCATTCTCGGGACGTTAATAAAGCAAATCTCTCCCGTGAATTGCCAAAATACAGACAGCACATCACAGGTCCCACCAGAGACAGTAATATATTGGATCACTGTTACACAGCGATAAAGGAGGCATATCACGAGCAGCTTTAGGACTCTCTGATCACTGTTTGGTTAGTCTTATACCAGCCAACAGGCAAAAACTTAAATCAGCTAAACCTTCAATAAAACATAGGATGCCACATGAAAAGTGACCAAATGCATCCACTATACATCTAAATTTAATTTTGTTTAACTTCTGCGTAATGACATTTTGTAATTTCAGTGCATATCTCCATTAATGAGAGTGGAATATTTATTGCAAATGCATATCGAAATAAAAACACAGTTTAAAATCGTTTACTTCATTACTTCTCACTCCAAAAGTGTTCGTACGCATGGTCTAGAATGTCCGTAAGGTGAGTACATATTTACGGCAAGTTTATTTTTTATAAATCTGAATATGTGCGTGGAAAATTACTTGCATATATTATATGCCTATTTTGTTCGTACGCAGCGTTTATAAATGAGACCCCAGGACTAGACGGTGTGACACAGTCTGTCTGAAATCCTGTGCTGACCAGCTGGCCCCCATCTTCACACAGATCTTCCACAGATCACTGGAGCTAGGCGAAGTCCCATCATGCTTCAAACGCCCCACCATCATCCCCGTCCCAAAGAAACCCAAAATGACTGGACTTCATAACTACAGACCAGTGGCTCTAACATCTGAGGTCATGAAATAATTTGAAAGACTGGTTTTGGCTTATCTGAAGGCCTCCACTGGACCCTTACTGGACCCCATGCAGTTTGCCTACAGAGCAATAGGTTCTGGATGATGCAGTCAACATGGGACTGCACTTCATCCTGCAGCATCTGGACGGACCAGAGACTTATGTGAGGATCCTGTTTGTAGACTTAAGCTCAGCTTTTAATACCATCATCCCGGACACCCTTCAGAATAAACTTAAACCGTCCCAACCTCCATATGTCAGTGCATCAACCAGCTTCCTGACAGACAGGCAACAGCTAGTGAGGCTGGGAAAATTATCATCCAGCACCCGCACCATCAGCACTGGAGCTCCTCAGGGCTGTGTTCTCTCCCCACTACTCTTCTCCCTCTACACGGATGACTGCACATCTAAAGACCCCTCTGCCAAGCTCCTGAAGTTTGCAGACACCACACTGATCGGCCTCATTCAGGACGGTGACGAGTCTGCTTAAAGACAGGAGATTAAGGAGCTGGCTGTCTGGTCCAGACTTAACAACCTGGAGCTTCACACGCTAAAAATCGTGGAGATGATCATGGACTTCAGGAGAAACCCCCTCACTCTCCCCCACTCACCATCATGAACAGGACTGTGACTGCAGTGGAGTCATTCAGATTCCTGGGCACCACCATCTCTCAGAACCTGAAGTGGGACAATCACATTGGGTCCATTGTGAAAAAGGCCCAGCAGAGGCTGTACTTAATTTGCCAGCTGAGGAAGCTCAACCTGCCACAGGAGCTGCTGATAGAGTTCTACTCTGCCATCATTGAATCCGTCCTCTGCACGTCAATAACTGTCTGGTTCAGCTCAGCTACCAAATCTGACCTCAGAAGACTACGGAGGTAGTCCGGACTGCTGAGCGAATCATTGGTACCCCTCCCACTCTCCAAGAACTGTATTTATCCAGAGTGAGCAAAAGGGCTGGCAAAATCACTCTGGACCCTTACATCCAGCACACTCCCTAATTGAAACTTACCATCTGATCGGCCACAGAGCTCCGAGCACCAGAAAGACCAGACACAGAAACAGTTTCTTTCCCCAAGCAATCCATCTCATGAACACTTGATATTAAACGTGGAACACACAACACTATTATAAAATTATTTATTCACCACACATACTTATTTTTTTATTTTCAAATTTGCACATATCAGATCTGTACACATTGTCATGAGTCCTGAGTCAGGCGTTCCTCCCTCTCACCACTAGAGGTCGCCATCTCTCTTCCTCTTGGACTCATTTCTCCTTCATTCCACACACCTGTCACTAAGCACATCCTCAGCTGTTCCCTATTTGCAACTCATCACTTCCCAGCTGGTCTCAATCACTGTGGACTATATATGCACCTCATTTCCATCCCTCTGGCTGGTTAGATTGCTACTCACATGCTGTTGATGCAGATGTGATTATGTATGTATAGGTTTGTCTGTGTTCCTGTTTACTGTTACAGAGTACGTTTTGTTTTTGCCTGTTGGCCTTTTATTTATTAAAAAGAACTTGCTGACCTGCATTTGGACCCAGATCTCCATTTCTCCACGGGCTTCCACGCTGCGTCGTGACAGAATCTAACCAGCAAACATGGGTCCAGCAGGGAAGTTCCTTTCTATCCGGCAAGGAGACCGGAGCATCGAGGAGTACGCAGAGGACTTCTTGGGAATGGCTCACCAGTCAGCTACAGATAAGACCTGCCTCATGATCATCTTCTGGGGAGGCCTGGCCGACCCCTTTAAGTCCATGATGCCATACTGGGCTCCAGAGGCATTGTTGGAGGATTACATCAACCTGGCTCTGAATGAATTTAACCGCCTTCCGCCTTCAGGGTTGAGTCCGCTCCAAAGCCCGCTCCGTTCCACGAGCCCAGAGTCCGCTCCAGAGCCCACTCCGTTCGGGGCGACGCAGTCCGCCCAGAGCCCGTTCCGTTCCGGGAGCTCAAGAGTCCGCCCTGAGCCCGCTCCGTTCCGGGAGCCGACAGAGTCCGCCCAGAGCCCGCCTGCCGGGAGCCGACAGAGTCCGCTCCAGAGCCCGCTCCGTTCCGGGAGCCGACAGAGTCCGCTCCAGAGCCCGCTCCGTTCGGGAGCCGACAGAGTCCGCCTCCAGAGCCGCCTGTTCCGGGAGCCGACAGAGTCGCTCAGAGCCCGCTGCCGTTCCGAGCCGACAGAGTCCGCTCCAGAGCCCGCTCCGTTCGGAGCCGACAGAGTCCGCTCAGAGCCCTCTCCGTTCGAGCCGACAGAGTCCGCTCCAGAGCCCGCTCTCGGGAGCCGACAGAGTCCGCTCCAGAGCCCGCTGCCGTTCGGGAGCCGACAGAGTCCGCTCCAGAGCCGCTCCGTTCCGGGAGCCGACAGAGTCCGCTCAGAGCCGCTCCGTTCGAGCCGACAGAGTCCGCTCCAGAGCCCGCTCCAGAGCCCGCTCAGAGCCCGCTCCGTTCCGGGAGCCGTCAGAGTCCGCTCAGAGCCCGCCTCCGTTCCGGGAGCCCGTCAGAGTCCGCTCAGAGCCCGCTCCGTTCGGGGAGCCGTCAGAGTCCGCTCAAAGCCCGCTCCAGAGCCCGCCTGCCGTTCGGGAGCCAGAGAGTCGCTCCAGAGCCCGCTCCGTCCGGGAGCCGTCAGAGTCCGCCCAGAGCCCGCTCCGTTCCGGGCCGTCGAGTCCGCCCAGAGCCCGCTCCGTTCGGGAGCCGTCAGAGTCCGCTCCAGAGCCCGCCTCCGTTCCGAGCGGCGCAGTCCGCTCCAGAGCCCGCCTCCGTTCCGGGAGCCGCAGTCCGCTCCAGAGCCCGCTCCGTTCGGGGGCCGGCGCAGTCCGCTCCAGAGCCCAGCCCCGTTCGGGAGGCCCGCAGTCCAGAGCCCGCCTCCGTTCCGGGAGGCCACGCAGTCCGCCTCCAGAGCCCGGCTCCATTCCGGGAGCCCGCATTCCTCTCCGTTCCGCATTCCGCTCCGGGTCCGGGAGCCGACAGAGTCCACTCCAGAGCCCGCCTCCGTTCCTGGAGCCCATGGAATCGCTCACAACCCTCCTGCTCTGCCTGCCCCACCCTGGCACCCGTGGCTGCCTCTGCCTCAAGGCCCTCTTCCTCTACATGGGCCTGGCCCCCCCCATCCCTCCCCTACTCCGCCCCGCCTGCCGTTCCCCTTTGTTGAGGCGATTGGGAACGTCTGGAAGCCGTTCCTTAAGGGGGTTATGTCATGAGTCCAGGCGTTCCTCCCTCTCACCACCAGAGGTCGCCATCTCTTCCTCTTGGACTCATTTCTCCTTCATTCCACACACCTGTCACTAAGCACATCCTCAGCTGTTCCCTATTTGCAACTCATCACTTCCCAGCTGGTCTCAATCACTGTGGACTATATATATGCACCTCATTTCCATCCCTCTGGCTGGTTAGATTGCTACTCACATGCTGTTGATGCAGATGTGATTATGTATGTATAGGTTTGTCTGTGTTCCTGTTTACTGTTACAGAGCACGCTTTTGTTTTTGCCTGTTGGCCTTTTATTTTATTTATTAAAAGAACTTGTTGACCTGCATTTGGACCCAGATCTCCATTTCTCCACGGGCTTCCACGCTGGGTCGTGACACATAATTGGCTGTATTGTATATTGTGTTTTGCTATTTTGTAAATTGCCTATTTGTACATTTTATTTTGTTCTTTTGTTGTCTGTGTCCTGTCCTGTTGCTGTCGCTGTTGCACTGTGGAGCTTCTGTAACTATAATAAATTAATTGTATATGTGTAAACATACCTGGCCAATAAAGCTCATTCTGATTCTGATACATACTGTGAAATGTATAGGTGTTTTAGGCCATACCATCCAATCCAATCCCAAATACTGTCTGTCTCCTGCGGAAAAGAGGTCCCTTTTCACAGTGCTCCAAATGGAAATCATGTGTGATTTGTGCATCCCCTCTTGCTCTCTTTCTTTCTCAATCAAGTTATCATGTAGAGTGCTTTTCTCAGACCTCAATCATAGCCAAGCACTCAAATCAATGCCCAATCAGCCACCATCAGCTCCTGCTGCATGAGGCATGTGAAAGAGAGCACATCCTCATGTGAGATGTACTGCTCTACTCTGGTAAGGCTCTGTCATAAAACTACGAGGCATATGAGAATAATGATGATATGAAGTATATGAAGTGGTAAAAATCACACAGAAAATAAAAATTGCGGATTCTTACAGTACACAGTAGAATTTTGGAATGCACGATATTTATCGTACAAATAAATTATCGACCGATATGGGTGAAAATTCTGTCATTTTTATTGCTCCAATAAATAAATGAAATCTAGATATCTAGATCCGACAAAGTACGCTTGCTGGTAAATCGATCAATCAGTCTGATTTATTTGAGATTCATCCACTTTCCGACAACAAGTGACTGCAGCAAAAAAATAAGATTGACTCTCAGCTTGTGTCCCGCTCATTACATCATCATTTGTGAACATGTCTTCGCCGGTCTGGAAGTTTTTCTCGGTGGCAGAGGAGGACAATGCCATTGCTATTTGCAACGCATGTTCACCAAGGATTCCGAGAGGAAAAAAAAAGGCGTCAAGTTTTAACACAAATCTTATATCTCAGGATGATAAAATGTCTCCACGATCTGATTTGAAGAAATATCGTAGTATAGCCTAGTGCTACAGAGCACATTCTTTCAGTTGCAGTTCTGGCGCCTCCGCCTCAATATATAACGCCACATACATTCACATCAGTGTTAACTCAGCGGTTGAGTTACTCTCACAGGACACTGCACTTATTCGCAGTCACATAAGTACATAGTTTGCGTGTGTTTCAAAGCCTTGCCAGTTAAGCTTTTCATTCGCATGCTGGTCTGATGTGGGCGTATTTTGAGCCTGCACACCTGAAAAACATGCACTAAAACGCCTATCTAACAGCGCCTGATTTCTCAACTAAGTTATCTTTTGAGCTAATACTGTCAAAACACACAAGTTTTACACATAGACTCAGTTGGTTATGTCTAAAATTAAAGTAAACAGTAGAGAGAGAAACGGATGCGTGCCTGTATATTAGATGCGTGGAGCTCTTAAAGGGACAGTACTAAATATGCAGCCGACTGTCATTAAAGGGATAGTTCACCAAAAATGTAATTTCTGTCAATATTTACTCACTCACGTTGTCCCAAACCTGTATTAATTTATTTCTAGTGCTGGACACAAAAGAAGATTATTTGCAGAACGTGGGTAACCAAACAGTTGCTGGTCCACTTTGTCTTTGATAGTAGGAAAGAAAATAATATGGAAGTTGCTGTGGACGAGCTGTGGGCTGTTTGGTTATCCAATTTCTTTAAAATAGCATTTATGTTCATCAAAAGTAAGAAACTCATTCAGGTTTAAAACTAACTTTGAGTAAATTATGGTATAAATATAAAACACTATGACAGAATCTACAGACAGATGACAGATTTTTTATTCTTAATGTTAAAACAACAAAACACAAAGAGAGAAAAGAACTCCCTACTCTTGACTGAAACAAAATACAGCTGCTTTAATAGGAATCAATCTATATAGTGTTTTATTTTTATATTTGTTCATTCAATTTCTTGAATGTTCCTGCTAAATATGCCTGTTGTACCTGAAAATAAAGCACTGTTTGTTTTATTTGTATAGTATGTATATTTGTAATGTGTATCTTTGTTCTTATTTTTCAATAACAAATATAAAATAATGACAACGACTTTTATCTTCACCCACTTTGGCCTAATTATCCACCATTCTTTTTTATATTTTGCTACCTTGAAAGGCTTTGTCTTTATAATAGGGAAATTAGTTTGGCTGTACTGCTCAGACAAAATAGTAAAACCAAAATGACAAAGAATCTTGATAAAATCGTGAAATTGCAACCAAAAAAAAACGTGACATGATATTTTTGCCACATTGCCCACCCCTAACTTGAAAGGTTGTCATCATGGCAAATCTTTATTACGGGACTTTAATCAGCCTCCACAGTTGGAACGGTAACGCCATTCCAACATCATGTTGCGTGTTCGCGACTTCAGCTGCTACTTTGTGCCATTCCATAACCGTCTACTACAGGAGAACAGCTGCTTTGCCGTAGTCGTTACAACGTGACAGCTTATGTAGTTAAATGTTGCATTTATGTTATATACCATTTAATTTCATCAGTATACGACTCTACCATTAGTCTTTCATTTAATCTGTGTTGATTATGTTTTAAACTTAAGCAAATTTTAACGATTGTTTTTGTTTGTACAAAGATATGTCTGCTGTTAGCAACAGCACCTCAGGTAGAACTGAGACTAAATATATGTGAAGAGAACAATGTAATTATTGCCTAAACATCCTCCTCATAATCCATCATTTGTATTTAAATAAATGACCAAATGTCGCATTACATCATCTTGTTTACGGTTGCTTAATGATTTTTATGTTCTCGGCTAAGGAGTTGTAACAGATTACTTCCGTCAACATAGCTGCGTTCCATTCGCAACTATTGCTTAAAGTCCCTAGATATAACTTCCTCATCCTCATGCACTAAAAAGGTTGAATAGATGCATTTCTTATATAATATACATTTGTTGTTAATGAGTTATTAATTGCAGATAAAGCAGTTCTGTCATAGTTCTGTTAAACCATGACTGTTACTAAGTATTGTGGTGCCTTACACAAAAAAATAAACACATTTGAAGAGTCAGGACTCATGTTTGCTGTTTTAGTTAGGCCAGAGCTACTAAATGTCAGTTTCATCAGTGCATCTTAGAGTTTGTTTTCTCCTGGGTGCACAAACTGCTGATTATATGAAAATTATAATAAAAAAATATGAACTTATTGATTATCGGTATCGGCAGTGAGAAGGACTTAATTATCGTATGCATCCCTAGTAGAATTAAAACAAAATAACGCAGAATACTGATACACATTCTCTGGCAGGTGTTTTCCTATCCAAGTGACAGTGAATTATGTTTGTTTTTAAATACTAGAGAACAGATCAGTAGAATAGATTAAAAAGTAAACAATTATAGACTTTTAATTTTATCTGTAACTATCTCTTTAAGAGAGAGTAGGGTAAGATGTGTCAATAATGGGCGTCATCATGTAATGTAGCAAACTTTGCATATTTCTGTCATAGAACCAAATCTCTCATGGCTGGTAACATACATTTTTACGTCATAGTAAACTTATCCATGTATACTAATATACAGAATATCATCCATGTTGGTGAATTGCCAATAAAAATTTTTATTAAACATCTGGATAAAAAATGCCCATTAATTATTTAATCTTTTTTTTTTTTACCCCAAATACTGGCTTTGGAGTAATTGTATCCTCATTTATGATCATATTTTGATTTGAAATGTAAATCATTCACATAATGTCCTAAATCCATATTGACTCTACCGTGCGACTCCAAGGGGGAGACTTACTCCATAAGTATTGCTTTTTATGTATCTTCTTTCTTACTGCTTGTTTCACTTCTGTTCTAGTTTTTACAACCTATTACTATGTGTAAGTTGTTGTTTGTTAGCATGTGTTTTTGACGGTGTTCTTTTTTTAGGATTACTGATAAACTACTGCCGTTTGATTTGTTATGTATTTTAATTTTAGATAAATTATGCATGAATTTATTATGTCTTTATAGGTATTTTCTTTAGTTTTAGTTTGAATAAATTTAAGTAATTTTGGTAACATTACTTCAACATACTACATGGAAATTAAATAACATGTATATATATATATATATATCAGTGTTTGGCTTAGTGTTGTCAGACTTTGTTTCCCTCTTCCTTGTGTTTTCCATGCCCATATATGGTCCTTCCTGTTTCTTGCCATTAGTTTATTAGTCTCCATCTGTGTATTGATTAACTTCCAGGTTTGTCTAGTTTTGTCTCCCTATTTATAGTCTGCTCTGCCCCATGTTTCCTGTCGGTTATTGTATATGTAGATGCCAATGTCTAATGTCAATGTCATCTGTGTCTGTATACCTCCGTGTTAAAGTAAAGTCTGTTTGTTTATCACAATCCTCGTCTCCTCATTTCCCTTGGATCCCCGTGTAGAACGTGACAAGAGTCATGTTAGAATCATTTTTATACTCATACCTTTTGTTGTTTTAATATGAATTTGAATTGTTTTTAGCTTTATTTTTAGTTTTCAAATGTTGTATGCATTTGTCATTTTATTAAATTTCTCCATTTTCTTAAATGTGTATATATAGTATTTATAGTTTTAACTTATAGTTTTAGTTGCTTTTTATTATTTGTAAGTCGCTTTGGATAAAAGCGTCTGCTAAATGACTAAAAAGTAAAGTAAATTAATGATTCAAGCAAACAATTTTTCTGAAGTAATTTCTAAGGCTGTGTTAATACCTTCCAATTACACTTTACAGAGAATGTTCTAATTTCATCTTGCCAAGAGGAAGTAAACCGTGGCACAGCTTATGCCGCTCTCCTGAAAGTGTCAAAGTTTCTGCCAGAAGGTATAATCACAGATTAGTTATTTTTACAGTGAAGTATGTAGTGTGTTTATCACTGGTGTGACTGACTTCATCACAAAAAAAATAGATTTTATCTATACAAACTACCATAATTAAACTCAACTATGTAGTCCAAGATGAGGCTCTGTGACAAATTGAGATGGGAGGTTTGTAAGGACAGGAAAATTGTGAGGTGAAACGTGCTTTGAGGCTTGGCCTGAGAGGAGACAGCAGTCACACGGGGGGGACATAGTAAATTCAGATGTTCTTCCATAGAGGAGTTTAGGCCCTGAGGTGCCGTACGTCCTATAAAGGGCACTGCAGGTCAGCTACAGCAAAAGCAGCGTTGTAGCTCTGAGGGTCTGCCATGACGCAGAAATGAGCAAGCACTGATGTGTGACTCTGTCTGAAACTAAAAAAACTGTGAATCTGGGCCAAGGTGAATGTGTAACAATCCAAAAATAGACTTTTAAACATTTTCAGTAATAATGTAAGAAACGCAAAGGGTGTTGCTACACACTTGCAAAGGTGTTCTGCACGGGCTTTAGCCAGATTCTTACTGGCTTAATTTAAAAGTTACAGTGAAACAGAATTAATGAATATATATATATATATTGTGAAGCATACAAAGTACAACGAAATCAAAAAGTAGAGTGGAAACTTTTCCATCAGTTAAAATGTGGGCATTGCACTCAGAAATGGAGGCAGACATAAACGCTAGCTTTTCAGCAGATATTTTTTTTTATAAAAAATTAGTCGTTTACAATAAAAATAATAGAATAGAATAGAATGCATAAAAAAAATCCATGCTGACTTTAAAAGAGCCCATCATCATATTATGTGTATAAATACGATAAGTTAATTATTATTTTTATGTTATGGCTGATAATCACAAAAAAATTACACATTAGGGAACATATATTAATTATAAATTATGAGTTTTACCTCAATAAACTCCCAATTTGAAGATTTTCAAAGAAAGGTAGTTGTTATAGTAGTTTTTTTTAAGGTTAAGGGACCTAGTCAATATGGTCATGTGAAATAAACCATTAATATGTGTTTTTACGAGTACTAATATACAGCCAATATGATAGTAATATGCATTTTAATAAGCAACTACCGAAAAGTGTTCCCTAATCTAAGTTGGGTCGCATTAAAGGTTCAATTCTCACTATTAACAAATCATTAACTATGACTTTTACCTCAAATAAACTCCTAGTTTGCTGCTTATTAATAGTTAGTAGTTAGTTCTTAAGTTTAGGTATTGTTTAGGATTAAGGGATGTAGAATGTGGTCATGCAGAATATGTGATTTATAAGTACTAATAAACAGCCAATATGTTATTTATAGGCATGCTAATAAGCAACTAGTTGATACTGAGAATTGGTCCCAATACTACAGTGTTACCCTAAAATGCATTGATATATATATATATATATATCCAATCTATATTGTATTTAAATTAAAAATGAATGAAAAACTGTTTAAAATGCTACAGTACAAATTAATTTAAGCATCACAATGTAAACTAATGCACTGTTTTTCAAGATTTGCTGATGACTACATTTCACAGAATTTACAATAATTTTTAAGATGGACTTCAAATGAATGACAGCTAAAGTAATCTACAGGTAAAAAAATTAAAGTAAATTTATTTAAGTAAAATAAAAAATAAAAAATATGATATCGACTAATTGCTGATGTGGTAATGATGTATTGTGCATCCCTAATATAATGTTCTTCAGACTCTATGGGATTTTTCATCAGATGTTATTGTCCGCCAGGTAAACATTTTCTTCACATTAAAACGAATGAATCGGTTTTCTCCACCAGTCATCCAATCAGAAAATCTCAAAGTAAAATGCATACATTGCAGGAAGGTCTGATCTCTCTGTTATCCTCAGTGCAGCTGTGTAAAGGCCACAGTATTGACACACTGTCCTTCTCTCTGTTTTATAACTACAGGCTGTCAACAGCAGCATGTACAAAACTAACTACAGATACAGTTCTTAATCCTTGAGTCCTGTTTGCCAAGGGCAGCAGAAGAAAGACACAAACTAAAATGTGGGGGCTGGGCGTAATGGACTCCAGGACAATATACAGGGTACAAGCAAATGAAATACTAGGTCTAGATAAATGTATGTGTGGGAGAGGTCAAATGAGAAAAGAGATGAAGGAGCAATGCTTAAGACAGAGATAGATGGTGACAGAGATGGATGTTGTTTTGATGGACGACTGCACCTGCTCACTAATAAATGCTTTTACATGAGCAATATTGTTGTCTGATTAATATTAATGACAAAATAGACAGTGCTGGTCTACTTAGCCACATTTACACTGCAAGCACTAATGTATAGAATACATATTTTTGAAACAAATTAGATGCAGCCTCTAAATAACATTTATATGCAAAGTTTGATATAATTTAAACTAAAAAAATAACACCCAGATGCACAAAAACAATATATGCTGAATAGTCTCTACTTATAGACCCCTTTCAAAAGTGTTGAATAATTATTACAATTTTTTTTAATGTTTTTGGAAGAAGTCTCTTCTGCTTACCAAGGCTGTATTTATTTGAACAAAAATATAGTAAAGAAACTAATATTGGGAAATATGATTACAATTTAAAATTAAGTTTTCTGTATGAATATATACAAATGTTTTTAATATATTACTGTGATGCGAAGCTGAATTTTCCATAACCATCCAGTTGGGTACGATTTTTTTAAATAAAATAAAAAAGGGGTAAAAATATATAAATACTTTTATGCAACAAGTTCAAATAGATGCCTATTTTTTATTTCTACTCATCAAAGAATCATAAAAAAGAACATTTATTTTCCACAAAAATATTAAGCTGAATAAACTCATTCAAACATAGATAAATAATAAGAACCATTATGGAGAACCAATAATAATTAATAATGTTTGAGCAACATATCACAATGATTTCTTAAGGATCGTGTGACCCTGAAGACTGAAGTAATTGCAGCTGAAAATTCGGCTTTGCATCACAAGAATAAATTCTACTGTGAAATCTATTACCACAGAAAAATATTTCAACTTTTTACTGCATTTTTAATGAAATAAATGCAGCATTGATATGCAGAAAACACTTATTTCAAAAATATATAAAAAATAATATTCCAAATAATTATTCAAACATTTTGGTAGTGTAGTTCTAAGTAAATTATTTTTATGGCCAGTATTTACAGTTGAACCCTTTTTATAGGTTTGCGTAGATGGTAAATAAACAAAAAGAGAATGAATGGTAAACAGTGATAGTGTTTCTCTGCTAAAGCCCTGCAGAGAGATCTATGAGGTGTGAAACTTTAACTGCACACCATCACACCATTACAAAAAACAGCACAACACAGACAGCAGGCACGTAAAATGAAAAAAAACACTGCAGAATAGAGACAGTGTTGCAGAGGGTGCTGCTATTATTACCTGAGGTTCAGGAGGCACTTCAGAAACTGGAACACCAAATAGTCGTCCTACAGACACAGAGTTCAACATCAAAATTCAGTTCACTTTCTAACAGATTGCAGTCATGTGAAATTATAACTTTGACGACATCTATGTCAAATCGCAATGTATTGCAATTCTTGTTCAATTGCTCAAATACTACAGCCACACACTGAGCCTGGAATTTTTATTTTGCCATTACTTGTACTTTATTTGAGACAACTCTACTGTAAGTTTGTAAGCAGAACACCATATTTCATCTCCATTGACATAAAATTATTAAACCCTGAGAGCATGATGTTATGGGTCTGGCTTGCGCTAGTAAAAAACTGCTCAGTTTGATCACTAGTGTTCTTGTCATCGTTAATTTACTAAATGCTCCAGACTTTAATGAACTACACATCATTAAAACAGCATTAATGTTATTCTCACACTAGTCTTTGACTGTGGAAAAAAAATCTCTTAACACTTGTTTATTTTCTCCCCATTTCCCTCATATCTTTTTCTCATCGGCACATATGTTTACACAAGCAGGCTTTTCAATTAGCACCTTTCTGACAGCGTGCGAGAGATAACGCAAACCCAATTACACACAGCACTGCAGATAGAGCCTAATCCATTTACTGATACACACAAACACGTGGGCCTCAGGGGGGCCTCTTCCTTCTCACACACTTTCACTGACACTATCTTAAGATGAGTGAATAGGAGCCCAGACAATGCAACACATATATTTACACACACAAAGGAGAGAGAATCAAACACTGACAGGGTCCTTTAGAAACGCTTTTCCTAACAGTCCAGCCTTTTGGAAGATAAACTGTGTGTCAAGCCCACATCAAGTCAACAGAGAGAGAGCACTGACATTTGGCAATGCGTCATACCTGCAGAGATGTGATGATAGACTGCACCTTGTCTGCAAAGTGCACTGCAACTAGCTCTGCTGTCTTAGCTGGGTTAATGCTGACCAGATCCTGCAACAGAGAAACAATGACATACCAGTGAGCATTCATGACATCAGCCAATCCACTAGAGTAGCATTTTCTTAGTATTAGGTGCTAATTGAAAAGCCTGCTTGTAAAAACATTTTTCCAATCTTATTTATTACAAATAATATTGTTGGCACAATAATTAGAATTAAACGCTTAATCAAAATAAATATAATGGGAATTTTCAGAATTTCAGTATGCTGCGTCAACCCTATAAAGCCTGATATATGAAGTGACAGTCTAACGAAAAAAAATTTATATATACACTACCAGTAAAAAGTTTTGAACAGTAACATTTGTTATGTTTTTATTTGTTAAGTCTCTTCTGCTCATCAAGCCTGCTTTTTTTTTTTATCCAAAGTACAGCAAAAATTTTTAGATTTTTTTTTTACTATTTAAAATAACTTTTCTATTTGAATATATTTTAAAAGGTAATTTATTCCTGTGATTTCAAAGCTTTATTTTAAGCATCATTATACCAGTCTTCAGAGTCACATGATCCTTCAGAAATCATTCTAATATGCTGATTTGCGGTTCTAGAAATATTTATTATTATTATATTATCAATATTTAAAACAGTTGAGTAAATTTTTTTTCAGAAAGATCCAAATATCAGCATTTATCTGAAATAAAAAAGCTTTTGTAAAATTATACACTATAGGCTGGGACACACCAAGAACTCAAAGAACTAGCGGCGATGAAAGCCGACAGTGTTGTCGCATCGCGTCGGCAGCGTTGGACCAAAAAGCTGTACTCAAACACACCACACAGATTACAGCTGACAGCAAACTAACACGTGCATGCGTGAGAGAAATTAACTATATCTATATTAGCATCTATCAATAGCATATATTCAAATTCATTTAAAATGAGAAACCAAAACAAAGATATACGAGATAAAAGCAGATATACGAAACGTAAACAAATCAGTGCTTGCTTACCATTTTGAATATCAATAACGTTGATAACTGTAATAATTTTAAGCAGCTCATGTTGTTATGAAAACAGTCGCTTATTAGAATGATTGGGCAGGATCACGTAACAGTTAAACAGCCTTCTGTCCGTACCGCCTTCATGTACTTGCTCGTTTTCATCACTTTCGCTGTAATTCTCAGGCACCGACTCATTCGCTAAACTGAACTTCCAATCAGAGTTCTCCCTTTCGCCGACGGTCCCGATGGCGATTCCATGTTGAATTGGGCAAACGTGAGCCCGACAAGTGGAACACATCAAACAAACGATAGCCCGACCGTCGACTTGGTTTGTCCCGGCCTTATAAATATACCATTCAAAAACTTAGAGTCAGTGTAATTTTTTAAAAGAAAAATAATAGAAATGTCAATTTTTATAGAAATTAATACTTTTATTTAGCAAGGATGCTTTAAATTGATCAAAAAGGATGATACAAACATCTACAATGTTACAAAATATTTTTATTTCAGATAAATGTTGTTCTTCTAAACTTTCTATTCTTCAAAGAAACCTGAAAAATGTCTCTACTCTGCTGTTTTCAACATAATACTAAATTATTTTTGAGCAGCAAATCAGAATATTAGAATGATTTCTGAAGGATCATGTGACTGGAGTAATGATGCTAAAAATTCAGCTTGGAAATCACAGGAATAAATTACATTTAAAAATATTTTCAAATAGTGTTAAAAATATTTGTATACAAATATATAATGTTTTTGCTGTACTTTGGATCAAACATGCAGGCTCGGTGAGCAGAAGAAACTTAAAACATTAAAAAACTTACTTACAAAAAGAATTTGCAAAGTAGTGTATATGTTATTTGTTGAGCATCAAATTGTATACATCCGTCATATAGCTTGATATAGTAAGATTATGGAGGGGAAAAAAGCTCAATTTTATTAATAAGCTCAAACTGAGAAAAATGGTGAAAATGCTTATATTTATTACAAAAATATGCAATTTTGTACAGATGCTCTCATTTTTATGACCAAACATTAAGATTAAATTCTGCAGATTTTAATGTAAACTAATGAGAGCTTTATATCAGTATATAGACTACTTGCATAAAATGGTATAAATAAAATGGTATATATATCTCCCAATAATATGTCCTAGTAAGATAATATTTTAATGCTTACGCATATAATCAAAGCTCTGTAGTTTGAACACATATAATGCACTGCAATGCAATACAGTGATGACTGAGAGATGAACAAATAAACATTCCTCAAAAGACATTTTTGATACTCAAATTTGAACATTTCATTTTTTTATCCCTAAAAAATGATGTATGATAATCAAACCTAAGTTGCTTCAGTCCAGTAACTGTTCATCTTGAAATATTATTAACAATATTATTCTTGCATTAACTTTATAATAAAAATCAGTAAAGATTTCAAAGCAAAAAGACAAGTGAATCACAACCTGAAGGTAGAAAATCTTAGGGTTATATAACAAATGTTCGTTTTTAAACCCAGACTCAACTGAAAGGCAGTCACAAATACTGCAATGGCATTGACTGATTTTAAAGCTCTCTATTTTAACAAGCAGAGTAAGTCATTTGGACAAAGACCATCGACTGAACAAGATGAGAGAGAAAAGGGTCTGATGAGATTAGGGTCTGAAATTAGTTTTCTGAAGCTAGCGCTCTCGTTACCTGGAGTGTGCTCTAGACCGGGGACAAAGCATTTAAAGCCTTGTTTGACTCACCTTGATGTGTTGAAGGGCTTTGACCCACACCAACTGTTTCTCCTCTGAGCTGTAGCCTGGCATTGACAGGATGTTATGGATGTAGTTGAAGAGCTCCTCCTGGAGTTCGAGATAAAGATTTAGTACAGGAATTACAGGAGTGACAGGAAAGAAAAGAGTGAAATGGAGGGATTTAGGGTAAGTACCTTTCTCAAAGGGTCTTTCAGGTAGCAGTCGACGATTTTGTCGTAAAGGTGCTTTTCGTCATACATAAACTCGCAGATCTGATAACTGAAAGAGCGAGAAAAAAACAACAACATTGACTAATGAGTAATAATAACAACAAAAGTTTTGCTCTTCAGTTGATTTTCAATGTCTTTATCTTGAGGAAATCAATATGATGCATTCAACAAAAGTTGTTAGATTTATCATTGATTTAACCTTCTAGCTTTTGAAGTCTTGCTTAGAATGGATCACTATGTTTCCTTGGTACTTACCATGCAATTATTTTTCAGACCATTACATTTTTTTCTGCATTTCAGCACAGTTAACCACATTTTTTCCCCCTTATCCTTAAAGATAATTATCATCACTTGAATAATTTTAATTTTTATTAATTTTAATTTTTACTGTAATATAAGGACAAATACCACAAAACAAAGTTAGTTTATTTTAAATCAGCAAAAAAATGTAATGCAGTGCAACAAATACAACCATGATATACACTATCATTCAAAAGTTGGGATTGGTCATATTTTCATGTTTTGAAACAATGCAAGTCTTTTCAGCTCACCAAGGCTGCATTTATAATTTTTGATAAATTCCTTAAATACATAAATATTAAGAAATATTACAATTTGAAATAATTGTTTTCTATGAGAATATGTGTTAAACTATAATTTATTTGTGTGACACAAAGCTGCATTTTCAGCATTACCCTAATCTTCAGTGCCACATGATCCTTCAGAAATAATTATAATATGCTGATTTTCTGCTGAAGAAACATTTCTTATTGTCATCATTGTTGAAAACAGTTGCACTGCTTCATATTTTTAAGGAAACTGTTTTATTTTTAGGATTTTGTGAATGATTAAAAGATCTGCATTTATTTTATTGTTTGTAACAATGTATATTACATTAATTGTATTTAAGTAAAATATAATTCCATATTTCTTTCTTTTGATTCCAGGGTGAAATATGATCTGGACGTGGTCTTGACAAGAAAATATCTAACTAATATTAATGTACCTGTAACAGAAATGCTCTATAACGGTAATCTAATTAAGGTGCATATTAGTGAGTTGACTCTACAATGTAAATCTAATTTATCAACTAGATTTCCAGAGAATAATTAAATATATGTCTCCTCAAATCATACGCCGGGCCATTATAAATTATGATTTGCTATGATCTATGATTGGTTCATGTTGCACTGTATAAGATGGATGACCTTATTGTTCAAAAAAGAAATCATGTTTTGAGTATGAATTTAAAAGACTTCAGCTGTATATTTGTTTGGGGGATGAAGCAAATCTGATCTGCTTTAGTGATTGGAAGATATCTTACAATTCTGCCTTCTCTGCAAGGTCAAGGAGATGCCCCTCATCAAACTGGACCACGCCACCAACCTGCAGCAGCTCCAGCAGAACCTGACACATGTGAAGATCATACGATCAATCAATGAATGTTTTCACAAATCCTGAGTAAAACTAAAGATGGTTTTTGTGTTCCTACCTGCTGTCTTTCTGTATGTCTAGAGTCATCATCTGGACTACATAGAAACTCTAGAACCTGCAAAAGTAGGAGCAACAGATTAAAAAAAAAAACAAGCTTCCAGACTGGTTTTAAATTGATGCAATCTAATTAAGAACAGGCTCCAACACAGGATGTAAAATCCTGAACTATTTAACATGCAAAAACACAAGCAGAACGCTTCTAATGCGGGAGAGCTATTTTTACAGAAGCTGCTAATTGTCTTTACCAGCACTAACACCTTCTTAGAAATATTCTCTTGCTTTAACCATTATAGCTCGGATGAAAAAAATGACAGCATAGTGCAAATGGAAAAGTTGAGAGACTGACAAATGGACTGTGAAAGAAGCAGACAGTCACGTCACCTGGTCAAACAGCTTCCGGTTAACAAAGAGGGTGTTATCAGGTTTGGCAAGTTGTCGTGCCAGGAAGGTGAAAAGACAGCCGACCTGAGACGGGGTGAAGTCAGAATTGTCCACCATAACCTGAAAAGTGCGAACACACAGATAATTTGTTAGTGTCTGTATATGTATATATATATATATATATATATATAGAGAGAGAGAGAGAGAGAGAGAGAGAGTGAAACATTTGTACAATTATTTTAAAGATTATTGGAGTGTGTTTTACAGGAAAATACCATTTCAATCTTTCTAATTCAAAAGGTCAAATTTAATTGAACGAGTCACTTGCCATGTCTTTGTAATTATTTGTGTTCAAATACATAAGTAAATTTGAATGGAAATGCCAAAGTCATATTTACTTTGTGTTTTGTCATTTAATCAACTGATGCAAAAAAAAAAAAAAAAAAATTTTGTTAAAGTGCCTCTGGCATTGGAATTGGTGCACACTGCACATTTAATTTAAATTATTAAATGATGTGGAATGGATTCAAATATGGTAAAACGTGTTTAACTTTCTGAATGATAAGCATTTTAGTTCTGCTGGATATTCGGTGGAGTTATGTGGGATGCCATGGAGGCCAAGGTAGAGCTCTCTGTTTTTTATGAATGAGCTAATGATTACAGATGGAGAGAAAGGGAGAGTGTGTGGATGTTGATTTGAGTTGCCTAAGGCTCTTGAATGAGCTGTGATGAGGAGGGGGAGGAAGACAGCAGGCCTGAGCCGGTTCTCCAGCAGATAAAAGTATTACATTTATATTACAATGACAGAGTGAAGAATCATTTCAGATACAAATACTTTTTACACAGATGGAGGGAAAGCTGGGTGAGCATTCGTATGTATGCATATGTTCATTAGATTTTTATAGGCAAAAAAGAGTGAGAAATATGTCACCTTCAGTAAAATGTCCACAATCCTTTGCTGGTACTCCAGAGCCTGTTTGTCATTCCTGAAGTCCTCAAATGTCTGTGAAGCAAGGAGATATTAATATTCAGACCTGATTAAAGGGCAGATGAACTACATTCCACACGTATAACACATTAGTAGAGCACTGATGATTTTAGTAATATATATTGATTTATGGATTGGCTGATGCACACCAGCGCCAGAACGTTGAGGAACTCTCGAGTGTCGAAGTGCAGAAGAGTCCGAATGTATGGATACACGTCCTCTTCCTGTGCAGCCTCCACCGAGTGCAGACGAATGAGAAACTCAAACACCTGGAACGCATTCAGAAATACAATATATATTGCACAGCATTGCTTTTCAATTATTTTTTTATTTTTTAAGATCACCTTTGCTGTCATCAAACACTTACATTATGTTATTATTTTAAAACACTAATAATTGATTAACATATATATTGTATTCAAGTAAAAAAAACATTGTAATTTTTTAATCTATTCTGCAGGTTTGTGCTCGTGGGCCAATCCCTCTACACAATAACTAAATCAAAATTCAACCCATTATCATCGGACTACAGTACAGTGCTCACTAGTTGCCATGGTGACCAGGTGGTACACTTGTGTGTAAGAGAAAGAGAAAGAGAGAAAGATAGAGAGAGAGCAGCACAGACCAAAAGATTAGCCATTATATCCCATTCACACACACATAAAGAGAGGTAATTGGGCATCATTTGGAGGTGCTCATCTTGGCAACGCCAATATTGTGTTTTACAGCAGTGAGGTGGTTTTATTTCAGGAAGAATTTGGACGTGCAGATGTGACATTGTGTGTGTATGCGTGTGTGCGTGCGTGCATGTGTGTGCATGCGTGTGTGTGTGAGTGTGATGCTGCATGGGAATGTGTGGATGTGTGTCATTGCAATGAAGGATCAAAAAGGAACAGGAGTCTCTCTGTGCACATGTCCCTTTGAACATGACCCCAAAAGATGATACGCCACTTGATGATACAATTAACTCCCTGCTGTAAAACATGCATTACACACTGTTCAAAATAAATATATTTATAAACACATAAATACATACACAACATACATATGTCTGATTGTGTACATAGATTTTATTGGTCACTGAGTCACTATTAGGGATGGGTACCGAAACTCGGTATTTAATCGGTCTCGGGGCTAAATTATAAAAGACCGGAGTATCGATAAGCTCTGACGTTAACGGTTCTGCTATCGGTACTGGAGAAATTAAGAAAACACACATACATTTATTATTGCTATATATATACACATTATCTTGCAAATTATATCCCGCCAGAGTCACCAGCTGTTTTTATATGCAATAATATTCAAACTCTTGTCTATGATGCATTTTTGCTATTCCCAAATCAGAAGCGCGATCGCTCACGTGGATGAGTTCAACAGCAGCAACATAAGCCCTGTTTATGATAGAAGAGAGAACTAACCATTAAAACATGCTTACACTTTAGGCCTGTGGCTGTTATATTAAACTGAGTTCATTTAATGTTTTTTTTAGCTTCTAAAGATTATAGCCGTGTTTCTTCTAACACAACTTCCTTCTCTTCACAGCGGCGCGCATTCGTTCCTCCCTGACCAAAACTTAACGTCAGAATCAATCAATCGTCTGTCGATTGTTGTAAAATGCCGTCTTTACAGTTACTAAATTGCTGGACATGTTTGATAATGAAATGTTGGAAGTACAATCCACACGAGATGCTGTTCCTCAGGCTGAAGTGTGTGCGTGTGTGTGTGTGTGTGTGTGCAGGGGCGGGAAGGTGTTTATGTAGGGGGTGCTGTGGGGGGTAGTCAATTTCTGCATATAAATATTACGCCAAATAGAAACAGAAAATCGTGCTATAGCCTCGCACTTTCATGAGATCGTGTTAGACAACAATTAGCTATTTTACAAATGGGAATAGGCTACAATGAATTCATAACAATGTTTTACATTCAAGTTACATTCAAGCTTAAAACCCTTAAAATGTATAGTGAAAAGTTTTTTAAAAGCATCTGGAATGCAATAAAGTAATTTTAAAGCTGTTTTTAAAGCATTTGCTGCATGGATTAAAACTATAGGCCAATAAATAATTCACATCAGTCAGACAAAATTGCATTGCAACAAATCCTTTAAATTTCAAGGACAAAGATTTACATACTTTTTTTATTGAATACAATTATAAAATAAAACGCAAATTATAACCTCTTTTAGGCTTTCCCTTATTTTTATATTTTAGATGGTGAGGTGACGGGGAAAAATGACTTGCCATTTCCTCATTGGAGAAATATATGCATCTTAACGGATTACATAGGCTAATGAAGAGTTTTGCTTTGCTTTGAATTATTTCGTTTTAAAGTAGTATTTTAAAGCTTTCTATAGATATATTTATCATATCTCTGAGATAGTTTCGAGTTGCGAGTTTGGTTCATCATTGAAGTCTCTTGTTCAAAACCGGAAGAAAGTGCATTCTCTGTTTTCCTATTTTATAAAAGCACAATGTTGATATTGTGAATGCACACAAATAAAAGTAGACCCTTTACAGTTCAAAATGATATATTACTCTTACCTTTATGAGAAAAAAAAAAAAAATCACGTATTTTAAGTTGTTTTACTGTAAGAAAAAATCCTCCATGTCCTGTAAAGCTCGCTCAGCTTCCACTCTCCACACAAACGGTTGGATATTGCACATTTATATAGGTTATACATTTAAACTAACACTGTGATCTGCTTGAACTGTTTATAGGCCTATCTATCGATTTTATTTTAGTCAAGTCTTGATGATTTGATAAGGCTAAATTAATCAAACATAGGCGATCAACTCTGATGCTGGCCGCTTGGTGTTGCTTAAAAGAAAAAAACATTTAACGAACAAAAAATGCTCCCAAGGTTTTTCTAAATTAACTTTATGAAGAAGAAAAACGAAACATCGTCTAATCACTTTTCCATTACATACAAAACTGAACTATTTTAGCTATAAGCTGTTTTGGGAGAAGGAAAGACTCATATCGCTGAGAACAAAAAAAAAAGTACATCCATGATATTTCCATGTTCCGCTTTTAAGCCACAACCTACAAATTCTTCAACACAATCATAGCATTCACAAACATAAAAGCAAGCATTGGCAGTGCTGCGTGCGTGATTTGACAGGATGTAACGTGCGCATCAAATAGCCCTGCATCAGTTTAATAACTTTGATAACTTTAATTCTTACAACTGTTAAATTAATGGGCAAATGGTAAATATGTCGAAGATCACATAGAAATAGATAGCAAAATAGCCAATGTAAACTAAATGTTATAAACATCGGAGCAACCATATACATTTTTCAATTAATCTTTATTATAACAAATTTAGCCTATATATTTTTTATTCACAACAGTTTACAGTTGCCCACAGAAAAAACAGGGGTGCTGCAGCACTCTCAGCACCCCCTGTTCCGCGCCTGTGTGTGTGTGTGTGTGTTTGCGTGCGTGTGTGTGTGTGAGTGCGTGTGTGAGTGCGTGTGTGTGAGTGTGCGTGTGTGTGTGTGTGTGTGTGTGTGCGTGTGCGTGTGTGCTGTGTGTGTGTGTGTGTGCGTGCGGCGCGCCTCAAGTTGGCTCGTCAAACGATCAAATACACACACAATAAATATATTTGTCAGTTTGTTTAACTTTGTTTCTTTGTTCATGTTCTTACTCTATCTTATCTTATGTATATAAAACACAAAAAATGCCTGCACACTGCTGCATTTACAAATTGATGTTTTATATTTATTTAATGAAATATTTATTTAACATCTCAGAATATAAAGCCATGTTAATTAAGCTGCTAATCTATCATAGAAATATAAATTTCATACATATATGTGTATGTATGTATGTATGTATATATGTATGTATATATATATATATATATATATATAAATAACAAAAAGTACCGATAAGAATACCGTTAAAGCACCGGACCGATAAGCAGTATCGATAAGAGTAGTAGTACCGTTAAAACCTTAACGATACCCATCCCTAGTCACTATGTTACCTGTGTTATCATACTTTGAAAAAGCCCTATGCTTATTTTTTCAGTACTGTTTTTTGTTTAGTTTTTTTTATTTTATTAATGTAAAATATTTTAATATACAGTTGAGGTCAACAGTTTACATCCCCCTTTCAGAATCTGCAAAATGTTAATTATTTTTCCAAATAAGGGATCATACAAGGAGATTGTGTAAGAATCCAGGTTTAGGTTTTAAGATGGGCTGGATGTTTGAGTATTTGAACCCTTTCCAACAATGACTGTATGATTTTGAGATCACTGAAGACAACACTGAAGACAACTGAGGGACTCATATGCAACTATTACAGAAGGTTAAAATGCTCACTGATGTTCCAGCAGGAAAAACCATGCCGGAGGGAGAAAACGTTTTGAATTTGAAGATCAGGGTAAATGTAACTTATTTTGTCTTATGCCTTCTGTAGCCTCTGAATGGCAGCACTACAACTTGAATTCCGAAAATGTTGGGATGTTTTTTAAATTGGAATAAAATTAAAACTAAAAGAATTTCAAATCACATGAGCCAACATTTTATTCACAATAGAACATAGATAACATAAGTGTTTAAACTTAGAAATCGTACAATTTTATGCACAAAAAGAGCGCATTTCAAATTGAATGCCTGCTACAGGTCTCAAAATAGTTGGGACGGGGGCATATTTACCATGATGTAGCATCTCCTTTTCTTTTCAAAACAGCTTGAAATCTGGTTGCGAAGCTCCAGACTCTAGGACTGAACAGATCTCTGTGCAGCTGGATCCTGGACTTCCTGACAGGCAGAAGTCAGGTGGTCAGAATGGGCAACAACACATCATCCCCCCTGATCCTCAACACTGGTGCACCGCAGGGTTGCGTCCTCAGCCCACTCCTGTACTCCCTGTACACACACGACTGTACAGCAACACACAGCTCGAATGTCATCGTCAAATTTGCTGATGACACAACGGTGATAGGCCTGATCACCGACAACGATGAGACGGCCTACAGAGAGGAGGTGAGTACCCTGACTAAATGGTGTCAGGAGAACAACCTCTCACTCAACATCGACAAGACCAAGGAACTGGTGGTGGATTACAGGAGACAGAGCAGAGAACACACACCCATCACCATCGACAAGACACCTGTGGAGCGGGTGAGCAGCTTTAAGTTCCTCGGCGTTCACATCACCGAGGATCTCACATGGTCTGCTCACACAGATGCAGTGCTGAAGAAGGCACATCAGCGTCTCTTCTTCCTGAGGCGGCTGAGGAAGTTTGGACGAGCCCCAGAATCCTCAGGTCCTTCTACACCTGCACTGTGGAGAGCATCCTGACCGGCTGTATCACCGCCTGGTTTGGAAACAGCACCGCTGGCAACCGCAGGGCTCTGCAAAGGTCGTGCGAACTGCCCGCCACATTGTTGGAGGTGAGCTTCCCTCCCTCCAGGATATCTACACCAGGCGGTGCACAAGGAAAGCCGGAGGATTATCAAAGACTCCAGCCACCCGTCTCACAGACTGCTCTCTCTGTTGCCCTCAGGGCGGCGTTTCCGCAGCATCCGATCCCGCACTAGCCGACTGAGGGACAGCTTTTCCCTCAGGCTATCAGGCTAATCAACAGTCAGAAATGACCCACCTACAACACACTCCCACTCACACAACATGCCATGCACTGCACTTTAACACAGTTCAACTGGACTACACGCACACACTGCACTAACACAACCTATCTGCTATCACTGGACACCATACAATGCACATCCACGACACTGCATATGAATAATCTGTTGCACCTTTGCACATCTATCTGCTGCTCAACCAATCTGCTGTTAATTTATAATCTGTTGCACCTTCACATTATTACTATGTATAGACTACATTATGTATAGATAGTGTACATAATGTAGATGTGCCCATACGGTGTATAATGTGTCGCTGATAATTGAGTATGTCTTTATAGTACACTATGTGTACGTGTATTTTGCACACTGTCTTCTGTATAGTCTGTAAATATGTACTGTCCATATGTAAATTGTTGTTGTTTTTTTGCACTGTCTGGAGGACTGTAAATGCTCCAGTGCAGCTTTTTTGCACTGTCTGTCCATATGTAAATTGTTTGTTGTTTTTTTTTGCACTGTCTGTCCATATGTAAATTGTTTTGTTTTTTTTTCACTGTCTGTCCATATGTAAATTGTTTGTTGTTTTTTTTGCACTGTCTGTCCATATGTAAATTGTTGTTGTTGTTTTTTTGCACTGTCTGTCCATAGGTAAATTGTCTGTTGTTTTTTTTGCACTGTCTGTCCATATGTAAATTGTTGTTGTTGTTTTTTTGCACTGTCTGGAGCACGCTCATAAGAATTTCACTCACCAAGGCACTTGTGCTGTGGTGATGTGACAATAAAAAGTGATTTGAAATTGTCTGGGCATTGAGGTTATGTGTTTGGTGTTGGAATTTGGTCCCATTCTTGCCTGATTTAGGTTTCCAGCTGCTGAAGAGTTCGTGGTTGTCTTTGACTTATTTTTTGTTTAATGATGCGCCAAATGTTCTCTATAGCTGAAATATCTGGACTGTAGGCAGGCCATTTCAGCACCCGGACTCTTCTACTATGAAGCCTTGCTGTTGTAATAGATGCAGTATGTGGTTTTTCACTCGCCTGACCATACAACGCTTTTGCACCTTTGAAACAGTCAATTTTAAATGAGCCTTGGCCCACAGGACACAATGGTGCTTCTAAACCGTGTTCACATATGGCTTCCTTTTTGCATGATATAGCTTTATTTGGCATCTGCAGATGCCATGTTTCCAGATGCCAGAGGCGGATTGTGTTTACCAATAGTGGTTTCTGGAAGTATTCCTGGGCCTATTTAGTAATGTCAATTCCAGAATCATGCCGATGAGTGATGCAGTGTCGCCTGAGGGCCCGAAGACCACGGGCATCCAACAAAAGTCATCAGCCTTTCCCTTACGCACTGAGATTTCTCTAATTTCTCTGACTCTTTTGATGATGTTATGCAATGTATATGATGAGATTTGCAAAGCCTTTGCAATTTGACGTTGATGCACATTATTTGTAAAGTATTCCTCAATCTTTTTACACAGTCTTTCTCAGATTGGAGCACCTCTGCCCACCTTCACTTCTGAGAGACTCTGCCTCTCTAAGACATCCCTTGTATAGCTAATCATGTTACAGACCTGATGTCAATTAACTTAATTAGCTGCTAGATGTTCTCCCAGCTGAATATTTTCAAAATATCTTGCTTTTTCAGCCCTTTGTTGCCCCCATGCCAACTTTTTTTTAGACCTGTAGCTGGCATCAAATTAGAAATTAGCTCAATTGGTGAATGAGTGTAAAATTTCTTCGTTTAAACATGTTATGTTCTCTATGTTCTATTGTGAATAAAATATTGGCTCATGTGATTTGAAAGTCTTTTAATTTTCATTTTATTCAAATTTAAAAAATGTTCTAACATTTCTGGAATTCGGGTTGTAAAAAAAAAAAATGTATTTATGCAAAATAAGAAAAATGTAAACCTCTCCATTCTGGCTCTTAATGCATGCTTTTGTGATCAGTGAGCGTTTCAAAATGTCATTTGTTTTATAAGTTCACACAATAAATACAATTTTGTGGCTTGTAACAGATCACTGTAGTGCCTCTGTTCAAGCGGCTCAAGAATCGATCATCTCTTATACTTTACTAGTTATGGCACAAGATAAACATTAGTGCACATGAGAAATTATTTAGTTTTAACCATATAAAGATGTCAATAAACACAATTTTCAAGTCCACTATCCACGCCAACATCAATCTACTCTCCGGGCCATTCTTTTTTTTTTGTCTGACAAAATGGCAGATTCTCCGTTATGATTGGTCAGATTGCCTGTCAATCGAACTCTGTTTCAGGGTAAATGACCGTAGACTCAATAGATAATGTCCTGGTAGAAAACCATTAGTACGAGTTTTTTATGTATTTTTTTCTTTCAGTGGGTACTCCCCCAGCTCATCTTAAAACCTAAACCTGGAGTCTTCCACACTCCTTGATTTATCTAAGAACATTCTGTCTTGTTTCAGTACAGATCATCTCTACACAACACTGGAGTAAACAACCCTGTCTGTCATGCCTTTCACTCAAACCTACAGAGTGTGACAGCACTCAATGTGTGTGTGTGTGTGTGTGTGTGTGTGTGTGTGTGTGTGTGTGTGTGTGTGTGTGTGTGTGTGTGTGTGTGTGTGTGTGTGTGCAGAGTAGCTTTAGGTTGTGTGTGTGATCCATGTCCGTATTTAAGTTCCTCTGGAGGTTGTCCATCCTAGAACGAATCACTTGAGCACTTTGAATGGGCAACAAAGAGAAAATCCCTCTAAAAGCCCTGCTGAGAGCAAACTGCAGAGAATACTAAACATACACACTTGTGGTGTAAATAACTGAGGGTGAAAGAGTGGCATGACTCATACAGACCCATACAAACAGACATGAGAGTTACAGCATTGAGCTGTACGGAACATGAGTATGTGACTGCTAACCAAACAATACACGTTCTCTGCAATCTGGGTTTAATCAGACGACTTACCTGGTATTTCACCTGAGGGACCAGATCTTCAGGAATGTCACCTAACGGATAGGCCCGTCCTGCCAAACAACAGCTGGCAGAGGAGAAGGAAACAGGTGTGTAATGGCACACAATTATGTATGAGTACAGTACTTATGCAGAAAGTCACCTCACCTAATGTACACCAGCAGTTTATTTCCCATCACAACATGCTCATCTGATGAAGAAAACGAATGGGAAAATGTGATTATGTGCACTTTAGTCTAGCATTAGCTGACCAGATTTAAGGAATGAAAGCCATTCTACTCCAGCAGTCAAAAATCTGTTGTATTTACACTGCTGTTATTTATTAATTATCTATTAATCACAGTGTTATTAAGCAGGTTATGTACATTTTGACCATAGTACGTGAAACTGGGGTTGACTGGCATTTATTTATTTTTTTCATCCTTTGCTAAGTATCTCTTGTGCAACATGTGAAGTCTGAAAATGTGTAAAAGAAATTTGAGTTATTGGGTACGCATCAATTTTTACAAAGCTCATTGTTCTGAGAAGCGAGGCATGCTCTGATTGGCCAGATATCAAGTGCGTTGTGATTGGCCGAATACCTAAACGCCAGATGGAAATGTTACACCCCTTACCGTATTGTGATTCCGTGCACAACAACACAAAAACAATTAAACCCATTATAAATGAGGCATTGGTTGCATCCAGTGGGGACATAATTACTGATTATAATGACTTATACTGTCTTTTTACATAAACATTACCATGTCTACATTTGTGATCGGAGACACACAAACAAATCTTGCAAATCTTCCCACACCGTGATGTAGACATGTGGGGGCGTGTTTGAATGAGCCGTTTTGGGAGGAAGTGATCGAGTCTTAACTTTTATAAAGAATATCTCTTTGGTTTTGAGACTTTAGTCTTCGCAACATCAGGGATATTATCTATGCCCAAACAGCTTGTAACACTCCAAAGAGAAAGGAAAACTTGAAATAGCATATGACCCCTTTTAAAGCTGTCTAAATTTTTTAATTTCCAAATGTTAAACCAGAACTTTTATTTTGAAGGAAAACCGCAGGGAGCCCTTAAAGCCTCTTTACAAAAATTTTAATTGAAGTCATATCAAAATTCCTGATTTATTTCAATTAAACAAAATACAACAAATGTGACATTTTCTGGGATAGCTTTTGCCAGCTCCTCTAGTTTAGCAGAGTATCTTGATGTATGTGGGATGTGTTTTTATATTTGCTGGTTCTCTTTTCTACCTGTGAGAGGCTTTCCTTCACGGAGGGGAGGACCAATCGCCTGAAAGAGTTTCTGAAAAACCAGGAAACAGAAGCAGTTCATTTTTATTACATGTACAAGTGAACATGAACATTAGTAATATAACTAATTTAAAATAATAAATAATTGTAACACTTCATCTTTTCTTCATAATTACTTTGCTATTTTCTAACAACCAGCAAATAAATAAAATGTAAGCTATTAAGGAAAGTCACTACGTAGACAGCAAGTCATCACAATTTGAAATATGTTTTTTCCTCTGGAAGATTATTCATTATAAAACCAGAAGAAGAAGACAGTAAATATGCTCTCTTTTGATTTCATCTTGACTTTTAACTCTTAAGACAATCTCATTTATATTTTCAGCAAACACACATAAATATACAGCATGTTGAGAGAGTTTCTCATATTGTGCTAAAGAAGTACTATATCCAGCACTGTAGTTTACTCTCCCTCCAGACTCACAGCAGCACCTGCAAGACATGGTCACATAATCCAGCACAACACCCACTACAGCAAAGTGCTGTTGTGTTTGGTCAGTGTGTGTGTGTGTGTGTGTGTGTGTGTGTGAGACATTTTAGCCATGAAACAAATGAATCCCTGTCTCAGTCGCCTTTCATCTGGGGTTCTGAAGATTCCCCTGACAACAAGGCTTTCATCTTTTTTTCTAGCTTAATAGTGAGAAACACACGAAAAAAACACACACTTTATGGGAAAAACAGTGGATCAAAAATCTGCACACACACACACACCCTTGATGTGTCCCTAAAGGCTTACCAGGTTCAATTGAGTGGTTTCTGCTTTGTGTGGCAATTATACCATCAAGTGCATTAATTAAAAAAATAATAAAAATGTAAAGCTGAAATGTGTGACTTTTGCCCAGCTTTTGACCCAATTTACAGTCTAGACAAGTCGACGCTAGTTGTCAGAGCCAGTTTTCAGATTTTGGGCAGTGTAGTGTATAATGGGCACAGATATTTTAGCTTCAGTACATGATTCCATCCAGTTGAAAGACATTGAAAATAAACAATATTTTCAGCTGATTTTAGAAGATATCATATCATAGCGACAAATGATGATGTACGATGTGCTTTAGACTCAGGGTTAGTTCAAATATGATAAACAGAAGCTCAAACATGTTTGTTTGACACACGAGAACCAATGAGACTTGTTCTCATGCGTTATGCAAGCATGTTTGAGCTTTGCGTTTGAGGTTTGTTCTCATGCATCAAGCTTCTGTTGACCATAGTGGATGTTTATCATATTTATATGCAAAATACAAGATTAACCCTCTGGTACTGTTAATTTGGGAGTAACACTTGTGTTGTTTGCAGTCAAAACTGACCGAAGACCCGAAATTTACTTGTTCCAGTAAAATCAATGTAATATATTTTTGCTCCATAATATTTTGTATTTTGAGAGAATTTCATGGTACTACTTAATATTTATGCAATAATTATTATCATTTTATTCCCACTGAAAAAAATATGTTCAATTATGGCAGTATTTCATGTTAAAATAGATACAATGCCTTTAAAATCCCATTTTTTAAGTCAGATCAGTGCCATCTGGTCGGAGTAAAAAAAGAAAAACATCTGCAATTCCATGGTTTAGCCTCTAGATTCCTATTTAGCTCTATAAAAATGGCTTGTAAATTATCTAGTTGTTTTTAGGCATAAAGACTTAGTTTTATTAAATTGTGGATCTGGATATATATTTAGACATTATCAAAGACAACTTTTTGTAAAAGTTTTGATTTATTAGTTTGAAATGTTAGTTTTTGCATTAATTTTACTAAAGCCAAACCTGAACACAGAGACATTTTAGCATTTTGTTACACATAACATCAAAATTCAACAGAAATGAACAGGAATGCTTTATCAGAGATTAATCAATCTGATTTCAACCTCTTATTTGAGAACTTGATGTTTGAAAGTGTCACTCCTTTATTACTTTTTCTGCATCGTGAATGATTTGAAGATTGTACACACAAAAAGAAAACTCACTATTTTCTTATTTTTGCTTATTTCCTGTGACTTTCATAAAGTATCCAAGTTTCGTACCATTCCAATGAAGTAGCGCTCTTTTTAAATTTGAAGAAAAAAAACATATTCCAGTCTAAAATGACCAAACAACACCAGAGAGTTAAAAGCCCACTCCACCAAAACTTTTGGTGATTTTGGAATTTCTTATTTTTGGAATGTTCAAGAAGAGACGGTAAAATAAATCCATATGAATCTACAGAAGTCAACTGAAGAGACATGATCTCTTTACAGGATGAACATATTTAATGTAATGGAAGAACAGAATGCTCTCAGGGTTTCACTCTCAGGTGAACAAATTTAAAGGAATAGTCCACCCAAAAATTGTCATCATTTACTCATGTCTTTCCAAACCTGTATAAGCTTCTTTCAAATGTTGAACACAAAAGAAGATATTCTGAATAATTTTTGAGGAACCAAACAGTTCTTGGTCCTCACTGATTTCCATAGTATGGAAAGTAATACTAATCAAACAGTTGGTGGTCCAGGATGAGTAAATGATGACACAATTTTAATTTTGGGTGAACTATCCCTTTAAAAACCTAATGTCATTCACTTCCAACTCATGCTGTAGTCTGTGCAGGCCAGACCGAACACATCTACCTACCAAGATCAGATCTGAATGTGCTTGACTTGTTTTTTCTCATCATGCATCTTCTAGCAAGTTTCTATGAGTCTGTTAAGTTCAGAATGAATGGAAAAGTCTGGTATTGTGTGATCTTCAGTTGTTTAGTGTATGATGCCCAGATCATCTCTGTAACCCTTCACAAAATCGGCAAGTGTATGAAGCAAGCTTAGTGTTTTAAAATATTAACACAATAACACAAACATTGATTGAGCACACTATCATACCTCCATGGGGCTGATGTAGTCGTTCATTCCACTGTTGAAGACGTAGATCATGGCATCATACAGCTGGTTATCCCAGCACATCTGCACTACCTACAGACATCCAGTAGACATATGCTGACTTAAGAAATACAGATGATGAAGAGTTGCTACTATGAAGCGTTTACTCATACACACCTGTTGTATGTCCAGATTGGTGATGTCCATATGGACCAGGCATCCCTCCACACTATCCATCATGCCGTTCTCCTGGAAGTAGCTGAGGAGGTCTCTCATGACGGGTGCAGTCAGACAACCAATCCTCTCGCTTAGAATGTAAGGCTCCAGACTCTCCAGAAACACCCCCCTGGCCACGGAGTTCTCCACTAGCCGAGGGTAAATCTGGTTAAACAGTAGGTCCCTGATCAGAAGAGAGATTGTTTTAAAAATGAGATGGGTTATCACATTTACCATTGCCTATCAAATCCAGTCATTTCAATATGAACCCACATGAATAAGGAATTTAGTGTGAACATTTGTCCTTTGTATTTTTAGCATTGGGTTATTTTGGATTGATTTGTTAGATTGAAATGTATTGCACAGACCAAGAAAAATCTTCTTGGTTGCCCTCAACGTGGTATATACAATATATATTTTTTGCCTTCAAAAAGTTTCACTGACTTGACCACAACAACAATTTCAAAATAGTTATTTTTATCCAAGTATTGTTTATTGCTCCTGTGCTCTTGTGTAGTAGAACAAACAAACTGAAAGAACTTCATAGTAAAATGATAATCTGTACATAGAAATGTGTATACCCTATGACAGCTAAAGTTCCTTTAGAGACACCGCTCTCATACAAATGCTCCTATAGTGCTCTGTCATTCGTACTGTGTAGTGTGTGATGCTGTCAAGACTTTGTTGCATTAAATCGCATTACTTTCTAACTTTTACAAATAAGGATGTAACTATAAAAAATGTTGATCGTGTGCTGGGGAAAACATCTTAAATACTTCTATTAAATCAGCTGACAGTAAACCATTCTAAACTATATGCTTAGAAGTTTGTTATAAGCTCTTAATATAAAGCATTCTCATGTTTAGGACATGTTAGGTCATGTACTTTTCCCACAGCAGGTTCTCTGCATTCTTTCAAGACATTTTTTGTCCATGTTTTTTTTCATTGTCCGATATTTTCATAACCAACTTATATACTTCCATACTTTTGATTTTGTTTTAATAAACTTCAACTACTTTAACATTTTATGAATTCATTAGCACTTTAATTCAACAATAATTAGTAATTTTGAGAAGATAGTTTATATTGTGCCATAATTTTTTCACAGTGGGATCATTAGTTCATTCACTTACAAAAGGTTGAATTTAACAATTGTGTAGTCTTGTATATTTCTTCAGATTTTCAAATATTTTTGCTTGGAATTAAAGGTTGTAGTACTGTGATTCATCGCTGAGCTCATTAACTTTATGTCTTAAAACTCTTTACTCTTGAAATGCCTACTGACAAAGTGAAGGGGGAAAATACTTCCATAGCCAAGACCAAAGAGACAGTGAGTGAATATTTTTGCATTCTATGTAAAAAAACAATGGGTCTGTGCGAATACCCACACTGTCTTAGCCACTTGAACGCCTGTGCACACAACAGGAAGCAAGTGTGTAAAACTGCCCCAGGTCTTAAAAAACGCCAAAGTGCAGTACCCTTAATGCATGTTCTGTAAATAAATCATTATTGCCAATATCTCAGTGTAAGTTAAATAATAGTAATAAAACAAAGTGTTGCTCATTTTATTGGTGTAAAGATGAGTATGCGTGTTTTGCACAAGTCCAACTGCTTTTATCACTTCATTAGAAGCACTACAAATTAAATTGTTCATTAAACTGAAGTTTATTTTAAAATGTGTGTCCAATCGGGCAATTAAAATTTCTACACACACTTGTGGTCTTCATGCTCACTTGAACTATTGGGCCAAACACAGGAAATACATAATGTAAGCAGACAAGGGGTTAAGTGCAAAGACTGCAAGTGTGGGTATTTGGACAAGCCCATTAAACACAAAACACAAAAGAAGGCAAATGACCAAAACATTTTAAAATCAAAAGAAATGTGAAAATCATAAGGTTTTCATCCACCTTCATTCAGTCTACACATGTCAGCAATAATTGAACTTTTAAAGATCAACCACAAATTATATGTTTATATAGATAATTTTAAAGTCAAGTGTTATGCATAAAGCACATGGGCAGCTAGTCTCTCTAGTGCGGAGGTCTGTCACATGCTATTGGCGAGCTCCCTGATCAAAGTACAAACACAGAACAAAGCAGTCTTAAAATGCACATACAAACTATACTTCATTATAATGCATTAGTGGCAGATTTGAAAACTGACATATAAACTCTCATAGTATTCTGCATCTGTATAACACTGAATTATGAAATTTGACAATTAAAATCTGAAATACAAAAATCAAAAACAGCAAATATCACACAACACTAAAATTCAAAGTCTGTATAAACAGCATAAAAAAAAAATAAAAAAAACATTTAAAAACAAACCTACTGTGATAAGAGCTTATCAGTTAATGATGCGACACGGTCACAAGCACCTTGTAATGTAAGAGAGGAATGTAAGAGAGGAGCAAAACTCTACCAGAAAACAGGAAGTGATGACAGGGATTAAAGTCTCTGTGAAGACAGCAGAATATCAACTCTAGGCAGTGGGACTGTAAAGCTTGAGTACAAAGGCTGTGAATATATACAAGTGCATCTCAAAAAATTTGAAATTTCATGAAAAAAAGAAATTCTTTGGTAACATTTCAAAAAGGGAAACTTTCATATATTCTAGATTAATTACAAGTAAAACATTTCAACGTTTTTTTTTTTTCGTTTTGATGATTAGAGCTTACAGCTCATGAAAGTTAAGAATCCAGTATCTCAAAATATTAGGATATTTCCCAAGATCAATCAAAAAAAGGATTTGCAAAACAGAAAGTTCAAGTTCTTTGAAGTATGTTCATTTATGCACTCAATACTTGGTCGGGGCTCCTTTAGCACAAATGCAGCATCAGTGAGGTGTGGCACTGCTGAGTCACTATTGAGCCTTCAGCTCATCTGTATTGTTGGATCGACTGTTTCTCATCTTTCTCTTGAAAATATCCCATAGATTCAATATGGGGTTTAGGTCAGGCATGTTGGCTGGCCAATCAAGCACAGTAATATCATGGAAGTGGTTGGAAGTGGTTTTGGCACTGTGGGCAGGTGCTATAGTCCTGCTGGAAAAGAAAATCAGTATCTCCATAAAGCTTGTCAGCAGATGGAAGCATAAAGTGCTCCAAAATCTCCTGGTAATTGGCTGCATTGACTTAGGACTTGATAAAACACAATGGACCAACACCAGCAGACGTCACGGCACTCCAAATCATCACTGACTTGGGAAACTTCACACTGGACTTCAAGCAGCATGGATTATGTGCCTGTCCAGTCTTCCTCCAGACCTTGATTTCCAAATGAAATGCAAAATTACTTTTATCTGAAAAGAGGACTTTGGGCCACTGAGCAACAGTCCAGTTCTTTTTCTCCTTAGCCCAGATACGATGGTTCTGACGACGTTTCGGATTCAGAAGTGGCTTGGTAGCCCTTTTCCTGAAGACGTCCGAGCGTGTGACTTTTGATGCACTGAATCCAGCTTCAGTCCACTCCTTGTGAAGCTCTCCCAAGTGTTTAAATCGGTGTTGCTTGACAAGCTTCTCAAGCTTGCGGTCACTCCAGTTGCTTGTGCACCCTTTCCTACCCAATTTCTTCCTTCCAGTCAACTTTGCATTTAATATGCTTTTATACAGCACTATGTGAACAGCCACCCCTCTAACTAATGACCTTCTGTGACTTACCCTCTTTGTGGAGGGTGTCAATGATTGTCTTCTGGACCATTGCTAAGTCAGCAGTGTTCCCTATTATCGTGGTTTCAAATGACAAGATATACCCAGAATTTATACTGTAGGGATGGTCATTTAATGAAACTCAAATGTACAGGTGCTGGTCATATAATTAGAATATCATCAAAAAGTTGATTTATTTCACTAATTCCATTCAAAAAGTGAAACTTGTATAATGTGTACATTCATTCCACACAGACTGATATATTTCAAGTGTTTATTTATTTTAATTTTGATGATTATAACTGACAACTAATGCAAACCCCAAATTCAGTATCTCAGAAAATTTGAATATTGTTAAAAGGTTCAATATTGAAGACACCTGGTGCCACACTCTAATCAGCTAATTAACTCAAAACACCCAAAAAGGCCTTTAAATGGTCTCTCAGTCTAGTTCTGTAGGCTACACAATCATGGGGAAGACTGCTGACTTGACAGTTGTCCAAAAGACGACCATTGACACCTTGCACAAGGAGGGCAAGACACAAAAGGTCATTGCAAAAGAGGCTGGCTGTTCACAGAGCTCTGTGTCCAAGCACATTAATAGAGAGGCGAAGGGAAGGAAAAGATGTGGTAGAAAAAAAGTGTACAAGCAATAGGGATAACCGCACCCTGGAGAGGATTGTGAAACAAAACCCATTCAAAATGTGAGGGAGATTCACAAAGAGTGGACTGCAGCTGGAGTCAGTGCTTCAAGAACCACTACGCACAGATGTATGCAAGACATGGGTTTCAGCTGTCGCATTCCTTGTGTCAAGCCACTCTTGAACAACAGACAGCGTCAGAAGCGTCTCGCCTTGGCTAAAGACAAAAGGACTGGACTGCTGCTGAGTGGTCCAAAGTTATGTTCTCTGATGAAAGTAAATTTTGCATTTCCTTTGGAAATCAGGGTCCCAGAGTCTGGAGGAAGAGAGAGGCACAGAATCCACGTTGCTTGAGGTCCTGTGTAAAGTTTCCACAGTCAGTGATGGTTTGGGGTGCCATGTCATCTGCTGGTGTTGGTCCACTGTGTTTTCTGAGGTCCAAGGTCAACACAGCCGTATACCAGGAAGTTTTAGAGCACTTCATGCTTCCTGCTGCTGACCAACTTTATGGAGATGCAGATTTCATTTTCCAACAGGACTTGGCACCTGCACACAGTGCCAAAACTACCAGTACCTGGTTTAAGGACCATGGTATCCCTGTTCTTAATTGGCCAGCAAACTGACCTTAACCCCATAGAAAATCTATGGGGTATTGTGAAGAGGAAGATGCGATATACCAGACCCAACAATGCAGAAGAGCTGAAGGCCACTATCAGAGCAACCTGGGCTCTCATAACACCTGAGCAGTGCCACAGACTGATTGACTCCATGCCACGCCGCATTGCTGCAGTAATTCAGGCAAAAGGAGCCCCAACGAAGAATTGAGTGCTGTACGTGCTCATACTTTTCATGTTCATACTTTTCAGTTGGCCAAGATTTCAAAAAATCCTTTCTTTGTATTGGTTTTAAGTAATATTCCAATTTTCTGAGATACTGAATTTGGGGTTTTCATTAGTTGTCAGTTATAATCATCAAAATTAAAAGAAATAAACACTTGAAATATATCAGTCTGTGTGGAATGAATGTGTACATTATACAAGTTTCACTTTTTGAATGGAATTAGTGAAATAAATCAACTTTTTGATGATATTCTAATTATATGACCAGCTCCTGTATATATATATCCAACATAGAAATTCCCATGACTTGTAAATATGTATTTTTTTTAAATAAAAAAATCGAATTAATACAATTATTAATGTTTATTTAATTACAGTCATTCAAAATCACAATTTTGAATCTCCCTGAATTTGTTCAGGTTTGCTAAGGTCGTGGGAACCCTGTACTGAACTACTTTAGATCCACCCAGAGAGATGGTGTTTTGCTCAAGAGGATCACAGTTTGTCCCAGTATGACAGAACACATTTCCCTGAAGGGCATCAGTGTTTGAGAGCCCCAAAATACATACACACATCAATGTCAACACACACAGACACAGAATTATGATGAGAGACTCTGGCATTCTGTGAACAGCAGGGCTTTTTAAACACGATAACATCAGTGAATGCACCTACTCACTGTAACCACTGACACAAAGTGTCACAGCTGTCAGTACGTCTCACATCTAGAGACACAGCACCATTAATCTCATCTCTAGCTCAAACATGAGTCAACGGTCTATATGAGGACAAAAGCAGAAACCATCCAACATGCACATAAATGAGACATTTCCTTGCATAAGTCAAGTCACCTTTATTTATATAGCGCTTTTAACAATACAAATTGTAACAAAGCACTGCACAATAAACATTCCCTTTGTGTGTGCGTCAATAACAATAATGATGTCCAAGACAGTAAAAAATGAGAAATCATTAGTAGGGTTCGGTACACATTTTAACCAGTACAGTACCGGTATCGGTACCTGAAATTCTGTGCCGGTACCCAACGGTACCTTTTTCGGTACATACTCTACATGTAATAAAAACATTTCAGATAAAAAAAATAAGCCCAAAACACGTTAGTTTGTTTGAATTTTTCCTCGCATTCCTTTTCTTTCAAATAGCGTAAAAGTGCCGTGCACATTTTACTTTCACTTTCAAATTAGCAGCAATTTGATAAATGGCAAAAGTCAACAGGTTGGGCATTATTGGGCATTAAATAATAACACAAACACCAGTAAATTGACCAGCGTAAATCTTAGTAAATCGCTTTGCGTGATTCATTTTAATACTCTCCTCCCATAAATTAACCAATCAAAAGGGAAACTCTTACAAATGCATATTCAATAATTTGAGCCACAAAAATAACTGTCCATGCCTTTTCAGCACTAATTTCCCACTGCGTGTCTTTAGTAAAAAGTAGTTTTTTAATGCCAAATGTGGGTTTGCGCTGGCGCTTTGCGATGGATTTTTAGGAGGGATTTTTTTTTTACAAACATTTGGTTTCAAATACTTATAACCACAAAGTATAGTGCATTTCTAAGTCATTAATATCAGTACATTTTCCTAAGATTTTTTTTTTCAAAATAATTAAATTCAGATTGTAAATAAATGCATATAAATTAATGGATCAACGTGTATCTGGAAACAAAGAATATGAATGGGTAACAAGTCTCAAATTTGAAGACTTCTTTCTTTCAATTTAGTTACATTAACAATCTTCATAAAAGTTGCACAGCATTAAACTGACATCATATTTTATGCTATTTTAATAATAATAATCGATAAGTCCATTTAATTTACTTTTCTTCACCTGATGGATAACGCCAACTTATAGCTTACTGTTATATTTGCTTAAATGTTTTCAGATGGATTACCATGGAGTGTCTAGTCATGACACTCACAACATAATAACAAGGAATTTCAGCAGTGTATGATGATAACAACAGAGGAGAGGCACAGAAGAGTGGAGGTTGAAAGTGTGAGGCAGGTCTGATAAAGGCAGCTGCTGACCTTTACTGGCACTGATAATACAACAAGAAACAAAATAACACAGGCAGGAAATTGGCTTGTCATAGGATAGACAATAATACTCCCAGAATATGAGGAGAAAGATGAGGAGCATTTCAACGTCTGCTCATCTGGAATATAAATAACAGTTTGTCATAGAACTTAAGATAAAATATATATATATTTTTAAATATAAAAGGCTTAATGAAATATAATCCAGAATAAAATAAAAAGCAGTTAAACAATTTTCCCCCAACATTTTTAAGAATATTTGTATTTATGTTTATGTCATTTGCAGATTTCTGAAGTACTTGTATAATTGGGATTGAGCACAGGACAGATGCTTTGCAAGGTCTGATTAACCTTGTTGAAGATCTTTTTGAAGCGGCACATGTTTTTATTGCAGATTTATGACATTTGGTCTGCAGGTTAACCGGTTTTCATTTTGGTTGTGTATATTTTGCTTCTACAGCGCTGCTTTTCAGAGTTGAGGAGCGAGCAAAATGTTCACATTATCCACCACAGCCATCACTTATCTGCCTCACTGCACAATTTACATTTACCCTTATGCATTTGGCACACACTCACTTTTATTAAAAGCAACCTGCACTGCATTTCAAGGTGTCCCTTTTTTTTACATCAGTTTATGCATTCCCTGGGAGTTACATGACATGTCACACTGGCTAGAAATATCAAATGGCTGTGTTGCAATGCTGATGGTGATGTTGCATGATTTTTTGTATTATTTTTCAGTACCAGTATACAAGTGCAAGAGTTTAAACATCATGAACCCCCCCCTATTTTAGCACCAAATTGTTATGGTGCTTACCACGGGTTTGAAAAATGCTGAAAGGGATAGTTCACCTAAAAATGAAAATTACCCCACGATTTTTCTTTTAGACGAATGCAATCGGAGTTATATTAAAAAATATCCTGGGCTCTTCCAAGCTTTAAAATGCCAGTGAATGGGTGTTGAGATTTTGAAATCCAATAAAGTACATCCCTCCATCATAAAAAGTGCTCCACGTTGCTCCGGGGGTAAATAAAGGCCTTCTGAAGTGAAGTGATGTGTTTGTGTAAGAATAATGTCCATGTTTAAGACTTTAAAAACCGTAATCTCTAGCTTTCGATAACCATTGTTTGCACATTCACGAGAGAGTGGTGGATAATGTAGGACGTTGGTGTAGCATAAGCTCCGGTGAAAAGTGATGAGCGCGGAAGCGCAGCGGACAGAGCAAAACAAAACACCAGTCATGAATTAGTACAAAACAGGATTTGTAAAGAAAAATGTCAGAGGATTTTCAAATAAGCCAAGAGACTGGTTTTCTTTGCTTGAAACCAAACTTGGTTCTCCCAAGACTAGCATATTTTCACCAGAGCTTATGCTACACCTTACGTTACACTAGCCATGTGGAGCACTTTGTATGATTAATGGCTGCACATTATTGGACTTCTATTGGACTATTGAATATCAACACCCATTCAATGCCATTACATTATAAAGCTTGAAAGAGCCAGGATTTTTTTTACATTACTCCAATTGTATTAATATGAAAAAAGAAAAAGGGTAAGTTTTATTTTTGGGGTCAGTTATCCCTTTAAAAGTGGGTGTGTTAAGACGCCATATCAAAGTTTCTCACAAATGCATACTGCAATTCACCATTCATACAACAAAATGAACAAATACATCATAAAAGTTTTTAAAAGCTCTCAGTACATTACACAAATACACATACATCCTTTGACAACTATAATTTAATGCACAAATACATTCACCAGCCACTTTCTTAGGTGCACCTGTTCAGTAACACAAATATCCACCAATCACATGGCAGCAACACAATGCATCTATACATGCAGACATGGTGAAGATGATCTTCTGAAGTTCAAACCAAAGATCAGAACGGGGAAGAAAGGTGATTTTGAATGTGTCATGGTTGTTGGTGCCAGATGAGCTGGTCTGAGTATTTCAGAAACTGCTGATCTACTGGGATTTTCATATGTAAGCATTTCTAGGGTTTACCGTGAAGGGTCCAAAAAATATACAGTGAACAGCAGTTCTATGGGCAAAAATGCCTTGCTGATGCCAGAGGTCAGAGAAATATGGCGAGAATGATTTGAGCTGATAGAAAGGCAACAGTAACTCAAATAACCACTCGTTAGTACCAAGCATATTTAACATTGAAGCAGTGAGTGTAGTGTTTTCTACAGCAACAGAAAACACTGGGAGCCACTTCTCTTAGCTAAGAACGGGAAACTGAAGCTGCAATTCCCACAGGCTCACCAAAACTGGACAACAGAAGACTGGAAAAAGGTTGCCTGGTCTCATGAGTCTCGATTTCTGCTGCAACATTCAGATGTTAGAGTCAAAATTTGGTGTAAACAACAGAATGGATCCATCCTGCCTTGTATTAACAGTTCAGGCAAGTGGGGGTGGTGTAATGGTGAAGGGATATTTTCTTAGAACACATTGGGCCTCTTACTGACAAATGAGAATTGTTTAAACACCACAGCCCACCTGAGTATTGTTGTTGACCATGTCCTTCCCTTTATGATTAGCAGGATAAGGCTCCATGTCACAAAGCTAAAATCATCTTAAACTGGTTTTCTGAACACGACAAATGTGTTCATTATACTTAAATGTCCACCAGTGTAATCAAATCTCAATTCAATTGAGCACCTTTCCAATATCATGGAATGGAATGTTTTCAGCACCTTGCAAAATGTTGAAATCTCAAACTGTTACCAACCCAGTGTATCCCACACATAGACTTTATATTAACGGCCGCCCAATTATATTTGGTGACACATTTTTGTTTTTATTACTATTATTATCTCTTACACTTTTTTTTTTATCCATCCGAGATAATGAAACCATCCGCGATCGATTAACCACCACCATCCACCACCCGCTGCCATCAGCTCCCGCGTCTCTCACACACGAGCACAACTTTAGCACAATATTTAGCAACTTTCAGAACATTCTGGCAGCTTTTTTCCATAACAGGTACATACTGACGACAAACCTAGCGACTTTATAAAAAAAATAATAATAATACTTAGCCTATCGTTCAGTTGGAAGATGTCTCCAGAGGTCTGACTCTCCCGGCGTCTGTTCTGAGAAGTGAGTAGCAGAGAAACAGCACATTCAGCTGTCCGCAACCGACTCGTCTTCAGAAAAGAATTTACAAAACAGCGTTTCCAAGCCCCTGTCGCTTACTGAGTGTTTGGACTAGGGCTGCAACAACTAATCGATAAAATCGATTATTATCAATAATGAAAATCATCGACAACGATTATCATTATCGATTAGTCGGGTCTGCCCACCGTGCACGTCCAACTTCAGCCGGTTACTCAAATTACAGCACTGAATAACGCATTTCTATGGACAAAATGCATCTAAAAAGTGGAGGAAACAGAATGAGATGCCGCGGGAGAAGTATGTGATCCAAGCTGCCCACAGCATGATAATTCTTTATTTTGAGCTTTAAGTTAATGCATTAGTGCCTGTCAGGCGCTGTGACACGTGTGTGCGCCCTCAGCGCAAAAAACGTTCAGTTTACGGTCATATCCTTATCTATAAATGTCAAAAGTTCACACGAGCATTTCCATTTTTGCATTAAGAGGTCCGTCCTGACAGCCTGTGTTAAATTTAAAATACCGTATGAGTGCGGCGGGCGCGTGCACACGCATCAGACAGACAGAACACAGAGAGGGGGTTGGTTTAGTTTTCGATATTCGTGACACATTCAGCGATAAACGGCAATAACTCCAAATCGACTTGCCCCAAAAAATCTAAACAGTGTGACCGCCAAAAGGATAAAGTTGATCATGTTTCACAGACTTCTTTTTCATAGTTTTCGCTCGATGTAATTAGCCCCCACAAGCCGTCTCAATGTGCATCAAGCCGGGAGAGCTCGCTCTCTGCAGAGCTTTCAGTAAGGGACGTGGGGAAAGTGCAAGTTTTCTTCATTTTTTGCTATGGCTCACTGGGCGGTGTTTTTGTAATAGCTTTTTAGTTAAAGGGCCTATAGACATGGGACCAGTGTTAATCAATAGAAGGGACAGTGGGTATTTTGCACAACCTCCCATTTTACACCTACTGGTAGCAAAGGGAATTGCATGTCAAAAATTAACTTTCTTTCTTCAACATGTAATTGTCTGAACATAAATATGAGACGCTCCATAACCGCCTTTTACAGGATAAAGAAATGACAGTAAGACATGACTGTGATCAAAGTGAATGTGTGCTCCTGCAGAACATTCCTCACCGGTTGTCTTTATTATCTTTATTATTATTTACATTTTTAAAAGAGATTTAAACTATATTCACTATATACAATTCTTAACAACTTTATGTAAGGTTTTTAACAAATGATGTAAGGTTTGTGCCACTGCTGCTCTAAACTAACGGCATTGGTGATTACCAAAGTCATTTATTTAGCTTTCTGTATTGGTTATTCCTCCAAAATGCGTAAGCTATTTAGTAACAGTAGTAGGCTATTTCCAATGCTATAATATAATTATTGCTGTTACCTATGAAAGAAAGGCAGAGCACTTTATAGTGTTTTTTTAGATACCAAATTACAGTCAAAAAGTACATAAACAATGCAAGTTTGTAATGTTTGTAATTTTCCCAATAAATGACTAACATTTTTAGATTCAAACAATGTTTTGACAGATTCCTAAAATATTTGTTTTCTCTTTATGACAAGTGGTCTACTAAAATAAGCACTGTATGTTTTCATAGCATTCAGGTTGTTTGAAGGATATTGAGCAGAATGTGGAATAGTGTGATTTTATATAAAATAAATAAAATAATTTTATTTAATCCGATTAATTGACAGAATAATCGGCCAACTAATCGATTATCAAAATAATCATTAGTTGCGGCTCTAGTTTGGCATTTTAAATATGAACATAATTCGTCTGTTAATATGCGCATAGTTTGCTACTCAGACGCAGGCAGTGCGCTGAATGAGACAAAACAGTAATATAGCCAAAACCACCGCATTTAGTCACTTTTTTTTTTTAGTGTAAGTTAGATCTATATTGATTTTATCAGACAATGTCGCGATTATAAATCAGGATTTAAGGAGTATAGTGAGAGTGATTCCTGGTTAACATGCAGTATTAATGGGTCGTACTATTTATACTTGTTTTATGACAACAGAAAATATAATGTTAACAGCTTTAATGGGCTTTCAGTTGTATTGCAGAATGTGACAGTCATAGAGTAGAACAGATCTGAAGTGCCAAAACTCATCTGAAAGCAAACTTGACACAATGACTTCATGAATATGCTAATTAATATGTGACGTCACCTGCCGCCACAAGTGTTTTACAAAATCCTGTGGGAAACACTGTACCAACCTATATATAAAGTTAGGGTTACCAATTTGACAACATAACCCCTAAAACAAATAATTTACAGTAAATTTTATACAGACAAATCAGTTTAAGGGCTTTTAGAAAATCAAAAACTACACCTTTGATTTGAAATCCTCCAAAAAGTGGCCACATTTACTTTGTACTATGCTTCTCCACAAAGGTGATCTTTGAAAACGTTTACATTAAGTAATTTAGCAGACACTTTTTTCCAAAGAAACTTACAAATGATGACAATAGAAGCAATCAAAATCAACAAAAGAGCAATAATATGCAAGTGCTATGACAAGGGGCAAGTTGAAATTATTTTGTGTTAAGCAACTTTATGCCAGAAATGCTGCCAAGTGATCTTCACTAGTACCAGGAATATTTATTTAATAATAATAAAACTTGAAACATGCAGAGTTTCTCTCAACAAGGAAGGAAGGAGTGAGTGAGAAATGGAAAACCTGGAGTGAATCTGGAGGCTTTCAGCAGAGAGGAAAAACGTAGTCGGTTACTTTTGTAACCTCAGTTCCCTGAGATATGGGAACGAGTACTGTAAGTATGGGAAAATCCCTTCACTGAAGCCTTTTTCAACCACGCAATTATAACTGCATGTGATTGGTTCGTGTAAGGTGAAAGAAACGAACAAACCGACGGCGGTGGCGAGCGAGCCTATGGCTATGCAGCCCGCCAAAATGGAGGGGCATCTGGCTATATAACTTGCCGCCTGCCACCGCATCTCAGATTTCTTCGAAGGAATTAACCGAGCGTGCAGTTCATAGCACGGCCAGGAAAAGTACTCGTTCCAATATCTCAGGGAACCGAGGTTACGAAAGTGACCGAGTACATTCCCTTTTCGATATTTCACTCGTACTGTTAGTATGGGAACCAGTTCAATCACGCCGTGCTATGACGTGGAACGACTCGAAACCAAGACTCACGTGGGATTAGGCTCAGGGGAGTCAATAGAATACATCAAGCACAGGGTGAGCCTTGAGGGTCATCCGTGGCTTGGGTGTCGTCCCGAAAGTGATACCTGGCGTCCATACAGTTATGGACAGACCAAGCAAAGAGGGGCTTGAACAATGTTGGTTAAGTGAACCCGAAAAGATTGCTGTTTAAGAAGAAAGGACTCTGGCTTGCAAGGCAGGGATATCCAGGTTGTAAAACTTTGCAAATGTGGATGGCGAGGACCAGTCAGCTGCCTCACAAATGTCTGAAATGGACACTAGAGTTGAGCCGGATACTCGGCTGAAACGAGTATCCGGTACGGATAAAGCACTTTTGACGAGTACGAGTATCATACGAGTAATACGAGTCAATATCTGTGCTCGGATTAAATAAAAATTATCATTGGGTAGCTGACTGTGTCTGCGTTCTGTGATAGGCTAGTCACAGCGCCCCTCCCCTACACACACAGATGTATTGTGTTGCTGTGTCCCGCTCTGCTCACTCACACAGAACACTGAGAAGAGAACAGCGCACGCGCTCTCTCTCTCTGTCTCTCCCTCAGTCACCCAGGTTCGCGGGTTTTTTCCGTTAACGTTTAGGGTTTCTTCAGCTTCAGGTTTGTTTTTTACTTTGGTTTGTAGTACTTACTTATTAACCAGTAGAGTTTTGGTAAAAGTGGGGTTTGTTCAGACGTGGTGCTTGGTAGAATGCGACTCGCGTCTCTGCCTGTCGGAGATTTTTTTTTTTCTTTTTTAAACCGTCAGCTGGCTCTAACCAGTTTTTTTTAATTCACGCACTGAGTGTCTGACACTTTCTTGCTGTATTTTATAAAAAAAATAAAGGTAGTTGTGGTATAAAACTATATTACAAATTAATTAGCTACACACACATACCTGGTGTGGAAATAAAAAAATAAAAAAGAACCAAAAAAAAATCACACTGATCATAAAAAAATTTAAAGTTAAAAAAAGAAAGTTATGTTGAGATGAAAACTTTTGTTCATTACATTTTACTTCATAATTGCAACCACATTCATTGTTGCAAAACTTGTTCTGTATATAGTTCGTTTGTTATCGTGATCAAAACCATTGATCTGAAGCTCAATGCTGATGCTGTCATGTAAATAGTTTTCTAATCAGCAATAAATATAACAATTTCTGATCAACCCATATCAATTGCATGCTTAAAATAACATACCGGTTAAAGCCCCGCCCATTTCAAGACAACCCGACCCACTTCCAGGTTAAATCCCGCCCACTTCCGGGTTATGCCCCGCCCAGTCCGAGTACAGATACGGATACAGATAATTCATATGGTTAACAGATACAGATACAGATACAGATAATGCTGTACTCGCTCATCCCTAATGGACACCACGCTGGTCCATGCCTGGTGGAATGGGCTCTGACTCCGATGGGGCACTGCAACCCCGAGGAGGAGTACGCTAATGTGATAGCATCCACTAACCACCTAGAAATTCTCTGCTTCGTAACAAGGCCACCTTTAACGCAGTTACTGAAGCCAACAAAAAGCTGTTCTGACTTTATGTACGAGGCAGAACGCTCAATGTATATTCTCAGGGCCCTGACGGGGCAGAGCAGGGACTCCTGGCTGTCCGTTGGGGGGGGAAACGTGGAAAAAGTTATAATCTGGGCTCTGAACGGGGTGGAGATCACCTTAGGTACAGAACCCAGCCTTGTTTTCAGGACAAACTTGGAGTCGTTGGGCCCGAATTCCAGGCAAACAGTGTTGACGAAAAGGGCCTGCAGGTCTCCTACTCGTTTGAGTGACGCCAGTGCTAACAGCAGGCCGGTTTTCAATGAGAGTACTCTCAAGGACGCTGGGGATTCATTCTCCTGGTGCCTCATAAAAATTGAGTTACCGCACTCTCTCTGCCCACCGATCGGCCAGCAATAGGGGCATGGAAAGCCGCTATGGCTGCCGCGTAAACCTTAATGGTGGATGAGGAATGCTGTTTATCCAGCATCTCCTGCAGAAATGAAAGAACCACTGACACATCGGAGGTGACCGGGTCTAAGTCGCAGTCTTGACACTAAGTCGAGAAAATGGCCCATTTCAGAGCGTAGAGGCGTCTGGTAGATGGGGCTCTAGCTTCTGCCAGAGTGTTTAGAACACGCTCTGGGAGGACGAAAGGCTCCTGTCGAGCGGCCACACATGCAGGGCCCATAACTCGGGCCGTGGATGCCATATCGTGCCATTCGCTTGAGAGAGGAGGTCCCGTCTCCAGGGGATTGGCCACGGAGCTGCTTTCAGCAGCTGGAATAACTCAGACACTCACGGTTGGTTCCTCCAGAGGGGGGCTATTAGAATCAGCTTGTGCCATTGCTCCCTGACTCGTCTGAGTACCTGCGGTAGCAGAGCGACTGGGGGGGAAGCATAGAGCGGAAGGCTGGGCCATTCGTGGGCCAGGGCATCAATGCTCCTTATAAAAAAGATTGGGCAGTGAGAGTTGTCTTTGGAGGCGAAGAGGTCTACTCGAGCCTTGCCAAAGATTTCCCAAATTCTCTGAACTGTGAACGGGTGGAGCATCCATTCCTCTGAAGAGACATTTTTCCTTGACAACATGTCTGCTCCTTGGTTAATTTAGCCCGGCACATGCGTTGCCTTCAGTGAGCACAGATTTTTCGGAGCCCACACAAGAAGGTCGTTCACCAGCTTGCAGAGTCGTTTCGAGACGAGGCCGCCCTGATGACACCACGGATAATGCTGTCGGAGCGTATTTGCACATGGTGTAGCCCGAATGTCTGGCAGGAAGAATTGATAGGCCTGACACACTGCTAGCATTTCTAGGCAGTTGATGTTTAAGCCCAACTCCTCTTCGGACCATAGGCCGAAGGTTGGTTTGCCCTCGCACAGCGTTCCCCAACCCTTGTTGGAAGCGTCTGTCGTGACAACCTTCCTTCTGTGCCCCGTGTCTAGGATCACACCTCGCTTTAGCCAGAAGGGTTCCCTCCAACGGGCCAGGGCTGATACACAGGCCGCGGATGTAACCCTCTGCTTCAGCCAGAACTGGTTGGATCGCATGTGATGCAGACCCAACTTAAGTAGCGGCGAAGCCGCTGCCATAAGGCCCAGCATTCTCTGGAAAGCTTTGAGCGGACGAGCGGTACCATCCTTGAAGGAGACTGCGTGGCGCTGAACTGTCATGGCTCGCTCTGTTGAGACAGTTGCTGTCATCTGCATTGAGTTGATAACTGTACCCAGGAACAAAACTCGTTGGCTGGGTCACAGTATGCTCTTGGCAAAGTTGACCCTGAGCCCCAGGCAATCTAAGTGGCTGAGGAGGAGGGTCTTGTGCGATGTTAAAACCGCCTGCGACTGGGCCAGAATGAGCCGAGGTAGTTGAGAATGCGGATTCCCATCTGTCGCAGAGGGGAGAGAGCCGCATCCATGCATACAAGTGTGGTGAGCCAGGGATAGCCCAAACGGCAGGACCTAGTATTGATATGCTACCCCTTCGAATGCGAATCTCAAGAATCGTCTGTGATGGGGGGCTACCTGAATGTGAAAGTACGAGTCTTTCAGATCCAGCGACATGAACCAGTCCCCTGGGCATATTTACAGGAGGATCTGTTTCAAAGTGATCATCCTGAACGACCGTTTCATCAGGGCGTAATTTAGGAGTCTGAGATCTATAATAGGTCGTAGGCCGCCATCTTTTTTGGGGATGAGGAAGTAGCAGCTGTAAAAGCCTGACTCGCTCTGGGCTGGAGTAACGATTCTATGGCTCCTTTTTCCAGCAGATTCATCACCTCTGTGCGGAGGACCTGAGCGTTCTCGCTGCGCACTGTGGTGGCAAGCACACAGCGAAAGCGCAGTGGTCTTCGAGCGAATTGGAGTGTATAACCTTGTTTCACCATAGTCATTACCCACGTTGACACACCGGGGTTGGCCTGTCAGGCCTTGGCCCGCGTGGCAAGGGGTTGAAACGGCTGTACAGACTGGCTGCATAAGGGCAGGACGCTTATGGTAGGCAAAAAAAGATTTTTGCTCTCTTTTTGAAAATGTATGCGTTTTATTTTGTAGCAGTCAGTCCCGCTGAGGGCGGAGTCAGCGCAGCATTTGCAACAACGGCGTGAAATTTGCTCTTTTAGTGAGGCTCTTTGGATCGACGCCGGATGGCTGCAGGGGATGACCGAGTCTGCAAGCTGATCGCTGCAAGGACCTAATCCGGCTGCTTGAGGTGTTTCAACAGCGGATCCCAGCGTCAGCGAAGGAGGGAGTTCGTTGCTGAAAAGAAGGAATCTAAGATGCGGTGGCAGGCGGCGAGATATATAGCCAGACGCTCCTCTCATTTTGGCGGGCTATGGTGGGCTGCATAGCCATACGCTCGCTCGCCACCGCCGTGGATTGGTTTGTTTCTCTCATCTTACACGAATCAATCACATGCAGTTATAACTGCGTGATTGAAAAAGGCTTCAGTGAAGGGGAAAAAGGGATTTTCCCATACTTACAGTACGAGTGAAATATTGAAAGGGAACAGCTATTGCTGCACTCCACTGACATACTTTGAGGCAAAGCTTTAGGACACTGGTCTTGGATCTGAGGGGAGATGAGGTTATCTGCTGACACTGACTAACACTGACACATTGTTAGAGAGAGAAAACAGATGGAGATGATAATCAGCATGAGAGAAAGTGCAGGGCAGTAATGAGATGTCTGAGAGTTTGGCCCAAGGATATTGAGATGCCAGTTTATCTTTGTGTGTTTGTGCATGTGTATGCATGCACGTGCTCATGTGTGTATTATTCCAAGGTCCCCATGAGCCACAGACAATGAAAACACCATGAAAATAAGATGAGAAGTTATATTATTTTCCAATACTGATTTGTAAGTTAGTGGTCTCATGTGAGGCTGGATTTATCATTAGATGTTAATTAGTTTAGAATAATGTGTGTGTGCTCATAATTATCAATGTTCAATTCTAGGTTTGTTTATCCAACCATGAAATTAATTTAGAGTCTAAAAGAATAAAGAACAAATCCCCAATAAAAAGCACAATGTTCAAACGCTGGCCCGCTGGCTCGGGTCGGGTAGCAGACCTCGCACGTCACAACCCCACGTGCCATACTTGCGTTTGGGATAATTTTATTTTAAATCCGCAAAAGCAGTGGCAGTGGCAAAATCAGTGGCAGTGGCGTTTGTAATGCGCACTAAAAAAGCTACTTCAAAGACCTCAAAACCTCTTGATGGAGATCTTGAAACAAGGGAAGAGGCCTACGGGGCTGGGATGGAGTACGGTTAGTAAAAAAACGGTTATCCATGTTAGATTGGGCCTGGTTTTGCATCAGCTCACAGTCCCAGTCTAATCCCAATTTGTCCACTGCGCGTGTCACAACGTCTAACAACTCGTTGTAAGATGAGGAATTGCGTTTCTTCTGTCTGCTTAGAGGAAGAGAACTGCAAGACAACCGAAGGAAACCACGTTACGGGCCTCCAGGATAGGCCGCAAATCGTCAATGTCAAAGACAACCGGCTCCCTCTTGAACATGGCCGGGCGAGAGCGTGAGGAAAGGCGAAAACTCTGTCATCTCGCTCTCCATGGGCTCTTACTCGCATGTGTCACCCCAAGTGATTGTCTCATGCGGCACCTCAGCAATAGAGGTCTGATACCCGAAAGTATTTCGGGACCCGCGGGTTCGGGTCGGGTTTCGGGTTAATGTTTAATGGATAGCTTCGGGCTCGGGTCGGGTTTGTAGCTAAACCAAAACTATATGCAGAGGCTTCGCTGCTTTCATAGACGCACGCACACACATATCAGAGATCGCGCACAAACAGCACGGAAACTTTTATTAGTAAAATAAGCTTGACAGGCTACTGACTGCAAGTCACAACATTATATTTATCTGCAATGAGACGGCAAAATCGCTGTTTTTGAAGTAACTAAGCCTCATTGCTTGTAGAGAGACATGCGCAGAAGCAGGTTCACATGCACGCAACTTTCTCGGTCTCCTCTCTCTCTCTCTCTCTCAAATAAATGATTAATTAATTCAAATAAATACAATCTTATTTAAGATCTTATGTCTGATTTAAAGTAGACAGAATGCTAACGAGCCTTAACTGATAAAAATGACCATAATTTGCACGGTCATCATCTTCTTGTCCATACAAAATTCATAAACTCGGCAGAATGTATGCGCTGCACCTGATGTTCACAAACTTTCATAACTGGTAAATGTTTGTGAAATGGCAGAACCTTGATTAATCCGTTTCTTTGCATGCAATCGTGAAATGCAACCTTTTCCTTTTTGTTATTCGTTGTGGGCGGGGGTGATTTGGTCGGGTTCGGGCTCTAAATTTAACTGTGCCGCTCGGGTCGGGTCGGGTCGGGTCAGACGATCTCGGGTATGGGCCGGGTTCGGGCTTCAGTTTTGAGCCCGTGCAGACCTCTACTCAGCAACCACAGAAATGGATTGGCGGGAGTTAGACCGGTTGCTCACTGAAGCTAAGCAGGGTTTTGCCTTGTCAGTACCTGGATGGGAGATCTACTGGGAAAAACTAGGTTGCTGCTGAAAGAGGTGTTAGTGAGGCCAGCAGGGAGGCTCACCCTGTGGTCTGTGTGGGTCCTAACACCCCAATATAGTGACGGGGACACTATACTGTAAAAAGCACCGTCCTTCGGATGAGACGTTAAACTGAGGTCCTGACTCTCTGTGGTCATTAAAAATCCCAGGATGTCTTTCGAAAAAGAGAAGAACATATATATAAATATGTTTTTTTTTAGGGGTAGGGGTGTTACCCCGGCATCCTGGCCAAATTTGCCCATTGGCCTCTGACCATCATGGCCTCCTAATCATCCCCATACACTGATTGGCTTCATCACTCTGTCTCCTCTCCACCAATAAGCTGGTGTGTGGTGGGCGTTCTGGTGCACTCCAACCCTAATCAAACACACCTGAAGAAGCTAATCAATGCCTCCAAGATCACTAGAAAGTTACAAGCAGGTGTATTTGATAAGGGTTGGAGCTAAACACTACAGGACACCCGCCCTCCAGGACCGAAGTTGCCTATCCCTTGTATAAGTTCTTCAGACATTCGTCACACCGAGAGTGTGCCCAAAGCGATGACATCATCGCAGCATTGAAGTGAACATATGAAAGGGAACTAAAAGGCAGAAAGACCCACAAACAAACAAACAAACAAACAAACAAAAAAAATGGGGGAGTGTGTGTGAAATTTTTGTAATTCCTAAGCATTTTAGTTTTTTTGTTCAAACCGTTGAATTAAACCTTAAAATCTGCATTTCAATTTAATTTTGTTTGTTTTATCTTAATTATATTCTGGTGGCATACAGAGCTGAAATTCTGATAATTGTATCAGTGTCCCAAGCTAACTACAGTGTATATGTATATGCATTTTTAATCTATCTCTAATCTAAATTAAAATGGGAAAAGGTACTAATAAACTGTTAGTGGCTCTAGATAAAAAAAAAAAAAAAACACATAACTATCAATAATTAAATCCATCTACTGTTATCAAAAAACATACAGTTCCTAAAACTTATAGAATAACAAAACTAATTTTAGTTAATACATACATTTAGGCACAATGTTCTATTATGTTAATAAAAAGATTTGAAAAGCTGCTTTGTCATAACTGCAGAACATATTGGAACTAATTTTAGCCTATACTGAGAGGGGGCATTAATATTGTGTTGGACAATGGAGGATCTTTGATTGAAAAAGCCTGAGAACCACTGCTGAAGATACAAAATGCAGCTCTTTAACAGTATTATTCGCAGAATATAGGTATTCAAGGGACAATCGGTATTCAACAAATAACTGTCCTGAAACTTCTCTCATTCTTAAAAACCTTAAGATCCTGAACCACTGGACTACTCTAATCATTGGTCGGTTGTGGGATGGCGAGTTCATCATTCCAAAGCAATTCGATTGAGCATACTAGTATTCAGTTTGGTATAGCTCAAAGCACTGTGGTATTACCACAATATACCATCAAAGTGCCACCTCAGAATAAATGTTGTTTAATGTTGTTAACAGGAAGATAATCCTTTGGCAAAACTGCTATAAATTCTGTGTGGCTGTCGGAATAATGTGGTTAGACTAATATAGGAACAGCTGGAGGTTGATGGAAGGGTGATCAGAACTGCTGCTGAAATTGTGCTGAGGCGGTGGAGCTAACACGATAGGGAGTTTTAGCCGGATTAATCGAGGGGCAGATATCTGCTCTTCATCACAATTCTTCCTTAAGTTAACAAGCTCTGCTCTGCTGAGTTACTTGTGCGAGTGTAAAAACAAAGACACACACATGCTAACCACTGTGCAATACATTGATAGAAGAGTTAAGACATTCTCTCACCTGCTATTCAGTAAACACAAACAACCAAGCACATACATGCACATACACACACTCACCATCTTCAGATTCTCATTAGCACTCCCACACACACAAAGCAAAATATATCTGACTGTAGCAGAACTGAAGGGGTAGAGCTGTTCTGTGCGACATATGTCGCAAGGGCTATGAAAAGATTGGTCTGCTTTCACTCCCTGCAGGTGTGATCATGTTTTTCCCCTCTCATATACCCTGCAGCATATGCTGCCTTCATGTGCACTTGGGAAACTTCAATGGATGTCACATATGAACGCCATGCGTTCAAGTTGGAAACATAACAGAATTAGCCAAACAATTATATTCTAAACCATAAACCTAAAAAAAATAAAACTACACCTGAAAATGATACAAATTTCAATAATAATTTCTATCACTCCTTTCACAAATTTATATCACATATTTATACATGGTATCAAAGCTCAATATATTGTTAAACTTTGTGAAAGTTGCGTAAATAACCTTAAACTTTTTGTCTATAAGCTGTTTTGTACATTGCACTTTTAAAATGATTGACATTCTGATACAATAAAATTACTTGCAAAATCATTCATTCCATTCATAACAGACAAGTAAATAAAAGCCTAAAATAAATCTGTTCATGATATGATGCAAACGCTTTGCACAAAACCGCTTGATTCAAATGGATTCATTTTATGACAATTTAACATTTTACATTTTCGTTTCTTATTTCAGGGATGGTAAAATATTGGCGCTTTTCCACTGCATGGTACGGTACGGTTCGGCACGGCTCGGTACGGTACGGCTCAGTTCGGGTCGGTTGCATTTCCACCGCAGTTTAGTACCGCTATAGAGTGGGCGGGATTATTCACGCGTCGTTATAATTGCACCGCCTCTACTGCCGTGACATCATCGTAAACGCGCCACAAACAAACTCACAACAAATAAAGGAGACGGAATAGTGTTCTTCATTCTCGGCATGTGGATGTTTTTAACAACAATGGAGAGGTCTATGAGAATGCTTGTGATTTACCCCCAGCAGCAGAGACTGTGGTGACAGTGACACGGGCTGTAGAGGAGGAGAGCAGGGATGTGTTTAACAGCAATGGAGAGGTCTATGAGAATGCTTGTGATTTACCCCAGCAGTAGAGACTGTGGTGACAGTGACACGGGCTGTAGAGGAGGAGAGCAGGGATGTGTTTAACAGCAATGGAGAGGTCTATAAGAATGCTTGTGATTTACCCCAGCAGCAGAGACTGTGGTGACAGTGACACGGGCTGTAGAGGAGGAGAGCAGGGATGTTCGTGCAGGTGTGCTGCGTTACTTGATTAGTTAACTATTCATGCAGCGTGTTCTGTAAAGTGAATTATCAATAAACTTTTGAATATTTCAAAATGTACAATGTATCCCTTGTTTTTTTTATTTATGTGATGGTTTTTATAATTGCGGCATTAATCATGTCTTTTTCAAGAGGTTCATTACGTGCTCATACAATAATACATATTTAATATAGTCTGGAGGTACACTTATTCGATCAGATTGTTTTTAATTGAAGCAAAACACAGATACAGAGGTAAAAATATCAACAGAAAACATACTCTGAAAATATAGCAAGTTCAAAAGTAACGTTAAATCCCACTCCCACTCACACAACATGCCATGCACTGCACTTTAACACCGTTCAACTGGACTACACGCACACACTGCACTAACACAACCTATCTGCTATCACTGGACACCATACAATGCACATCCACGACACTGCATATGCATAATCTGTTGCACCTTTGCACATCTATCTGCTGCTCAACCAACCAATCTGCTGTTAATTTATAATCTGTTGCACCTCACATTATTACTATGCATAGACTACATTATGTATAGATACTGTACATAATGCAGATGTGCCCATATGGTGTATAATGTGTCGTTGATAATTAAGTATGTCTTTATAGTACACTATGTGTACTGAGTATATGTATGTGTATTTTGCACATTGTCTTCTGTACAGTCTGTAAATATGTACTGTCCATATGTAAATTGCTGTTGTTTTTTTGCACTGTCTGTCCATATGTAAATTGCTGTTGTTGTGTTTTTTTGCACTGTCTGGAGCACTGTAAATGCTCCAGTGCAGTTTTTTTGCACTGTCTGTCCATATGTAAATTGTCTGTTGTTTTTTTTGCACTGTCTGTCCATATGTAAATTGTCTGTTGTTGTTTTTGCACTGTCTGTCCATAGGTAAATTGTCTGTTGTTTTTCTGCACTGTCTGGAGCACGCTCATAAGAATTTCACTCACCAAGGCACTTGTGCTGTGGTGATGTGACAATAAAAGTGATTTGATTTGATTTGAAATACATAAGGCTTTTTCCTTCGGCATCGCGCCATCAAGCTCTCGCTGGATCCGCTCCTCGGCTATCAACGAGAGGAACGTCTGAACTTCCTCAACAGACAACGACACTGCTATTTTGTGGTTGATGCAAAAATGTGCGTTTGTTTAAACAGAAGTTGCGTCCGATCCTTCGCTGGCTGTGCTTATTTAAATCTAGCGGGTAGGACTGTAGAGGAGGGTCTCGTGTCGCAAGTTCAGTGACGCAGTAATGACGATTTTCTCCGGCCAATCAGTGATCAGGAGAGTTTACACGTCACGTTTTGGTAGCAGTGCGGCTCGATGGAACCTCGACCGAGTGGTACTAAAAAAGTATCAGGTACCAGGTACAGTACCCAGTGGAAAACCCCCCAAAAGTGAACCGTACCGTGCCGTACCATGCAGTGGAAAAGCGCCATATGTTTTACACTTGTAGTGCAGGCCATATTGTAGCACACAACTTTCCAACTCTAGCAACAGTGCTATGGGCAAAAAAAAAAAAATGAATGAATGAATGTACAGCCCTGTCAGGACAACACAGCTAATGGTAACCCAGTCATTCATATTACGTAAAGAAAGCTCCATAGTTCAAGTTGAAATATGTGATACAACTATATTACACAATAACTATACAATTAAGGTCAGTAAGCAATTAGTAAGTTTGGGGTCAGTGAGAATTATTTTTCCACAATTTCTTAACATTTTAATTAAAGTGAAAAGAAGTGATAGAAAAGACACATTACAGAAAAAAATATATATATCTGAAATATTTATATTTAATGAATCCAAAAATGTATGGCTTCCAGAAAAATATCAATCAGCTGTTTTCCACTTTGATGATAATAAGAAATTATTCTTGAACAGCAAAGCAGCATATTAGAATGATTTCTGAATGATCATGTGACACTAAAAACTGGAGTAATGGCCACTACAAAATTCAGTTTTGACACCACAGGACTAAATTACATTTTACAATTACAACCGACAATAAACAGTTATTTACAATTATTATAGTTATTTTAAATTACAATTACTTTAATAATATTTCACAACCTTTCTATTTTTACTGTATTGTTATCAAATAAAAGCAGCCTTGGTGAAGAGATGATGTTAAAAACATATTGAAAAATCTTACCAGCCCCAAACTTTTGAATGGTAGTGTTATTTATCTGTCTTTTTTTTTTTACTTAGGGTCTGAAATGATTTTCAGTGGTAAATTATGTATTGCTTAAATTATATTGAAACCAGAAAATGTAATTAATGCTTCAGGCTTGTTTAGCAAACTCTGGGATGATTCCCAGAAAAACAACAGGCTCAGAGTACACACATGCTACAGCATTGTACATACTGTAGTGTGTGTACTATATGTGTGCAGGAAAAGAGGTGTGTTTACACTCACGTTCTCTGCAGAAGGAGACAATAATCCACCACGACAGGAACCATGTCCTGCAGAGGAGAAGAAAGAAAGAACAAGCAGCAGCAAGAAAAGATGGAGTGATGGGGTTTGAAGGAATAAAAGAACAAGAAAAAAGATAGTGAGAATTCATTAATTCATGATAATAAAATTTATTAATAACATCAGGGCTACCAAATTAAACAAGAAAATGAGAAAGAAATCTATATTTGTAGAAATTGGAAGAAAGCTTAACCGATTTCTACAGAACTAGAACAATACAGATTCATAGAATCAATAAATAAGCAACAAATATTCTTACAAATATTGAGAATATTATCTATATGATATATATCCCAGCCTTAATTACTATAGAACCACAGTATATATGGGTGAAGTAATTAAATATGCACATTTCTCTTGTGGTAAAACTGACTTAGAAAGTGTGTCTGACAGACTGGGAGTTACAGCAGCATAACATTCCACATTGCCCTAGATATACAGAGCTAAATCTGCCATTTGGCCATGGTGAGTGCCTTATTTTTGTGATGACAGAGTGCTTCTTAAATGGCAAAAAGAAATCGGAGGGAGAGCGAGCGAGACCCAGGGGCAGGGGAGAGATGACATTAGTGGGCCATTATTGTATGTGGTTTCTGCCTTATGATGAGATGCGGTTTATAAATGGATGCCGCGGGCCTAAGGACTGACATAAAGGAAACTGTCTGCATCGCTCTCTCAGTCTGCTCTCCTCACTCTCACCTCTTTAAAAGCCTCTATAATGGTAAAAACTTGTCAGCTCTGTCTTAGTCTCGTTAAATAATATCTACATCTTTAAATAATAAAAAATTTTATATGTTAAATTGATAAGATAACACCATTTGAGGCTCATTTGAGAGGGCTTCTATTGGTGACCCATTACCTGGAAGTGTTGCTCCATCACCTGGATTTTCCCTTGCTCTGGACATTTTTTCAGAGAGCGATCCACATACTGTAACAAAATTTCCACCATCTGTGAAGAAAATCAGAGAAAGCTGTCTTTTATTTGCACAAGTTAATTTAGCCATAATAATAACTGTCATTTACAGTGCTAGAGTTAAATTCATTTTGAAATCTGTTATTCAGGAAAATCAAATACGGTCTCAATAAGAAACAAATAAATTTACAGCATAAAGAAGTGGGATTCCAATAGGATCCTTAGTTCAGTTAGAGAACAAAGCTCAAATATTTGTAATCAATGGATTTAAACCCCAAACCAGCTCAACCAGGTTTAACTCTGGAGACAGTGCTGGCCATTTCATGATTTGAAGCTACTATCCTGTTCTACCCTACTGTTTTAAGCAATAGGTTGTTTGCAAACACGTGATTCTGATGACACGCAAAATGCAGCTGGAGGGCAGGAAGTGATTTTTCTCCATAGGAATCAGTAGCAGAAACTCAAGATGCCTGTGTTTTGAGTGGTTTATGAATGTTCAAATTAAAAATAAATAAATATTTACGATGTAAATAAGATATTATTTGCAGTTCAGAGAGGTTCACTGATTATGAAGGAACCGTGAGATTGTGATAAACAGCATTCGTGATTACATGGAAGCGCAATTTGCTCTTTTTCTAGGCTTTAATCAAATCAGAATTTAAATAGAAGTTGTTTTCGTGCTGCTAACAGGGCCCACGGCCACATAACCTGTCCATGCAGCAAAGTTTCAAGACCAAAATATATCCCACATCCCTCTTATGAATATGGGATTCACTTTCGAAATGGCTTGTTTGCAGTCAGGGTTAGTTGCTTAGCCTATATCCACCACTTCAATGGCATGCAAGTATTTCAATTTAGTTCAAAAATCGGTCCTCTTTATAACGTAAGGATCACATAAAATTGTGTTTTTCTGTTTATACCTTTCTCTTGTTATAGCACCTAAACCAATACAGTATGGACTTTCCTCCATCTCATCCGTTCTTTTTTTATCAGTCACTCCTGATGCGTTGCTACAGGTACAGGGTTAGTGTATGTTGGTCCTAGCAGCACGTAAAACAAAAGTTTTAGGCAAATTCTGAATTGTTTACAGCCTAGACTGCGAGTTAATAGCGCTTGTATATAATCACTAAAAAGCTGTCACTCCCTTCAATTTATTGCAATCTCACAATGTTCCGTTATAATCAATAAAGCTCTCTGAAATGCAAATAATATCTTATTTACATCGTGTCTACGTGTGGCGTTTAGCATTGAGTGGCTTCTGACTCCTAACCCTGCTTGTGGTGGCAGCCCTGGATTATCTAGGCTATTTATATCTGTATTAATATCTTAATATTATATCTTATATTAACCATTTGCACACATGAGCATTATCCGACTTGGCTCCTCCCGACTGCAGACGCAGGTTTACAAGCCACTTTTTCCTGCGTTTTTCAGTCTATTTCTTGACATTTCCCCCCTTGTGAACAACACATTTCGTACCCCATAAAAAGGTCCTTGTGCTTTTTCGGTTTGACCGATTTAACATTCATAAACCACTCAAAACACAGGCATCTGGAGTTTCTGCTACTGAGTCCTTTGGATAAAAATCACTTCCTGCCCTCCAGCTGCATTTTGGACCACAGCAGTGACGTCATGTGCAAACAACCTATTATCCTGTTGAAGGATGAAACCCTTACTAAGATGCAAATAAACCAAAGTAAACCAGAGGGTGCTTCAATTCTTTTTAGTCTAATGTTAGCAACACTGGATGCAGCAAAACGTCCCTGACCAATACGCTTCCACTTCCATATCTGATGTCACACAATGAGGGCTTACTTTACTTGCAGCATAAAAAAACACTGTGTGATGAACCAAAGATTGGTCCATAAGACCTACCATTCTTCAGTACTCGGTGGTATGTCATGGCCTAGACAAGCTTCTTTTTCTTATTTAGAACATGGAGATGTTCTAAAATATTTCACAGGTAGTGCATGGATTGTGCATCCCTAGTTCAAAATGCTTCCTATTCACCTGTATAAAATAAGCCTATGGGCAAGACTTCCGGGTTAATTAGCTGCTATAGGGAAATAATGAGAAGAACAACAATGTTTGCACTACAAACCAGTGTGTTCGTAATTAAGATAATGCATTAAAACAATATGGTAAGACACACCAATTTTCAATATCAAGCAGCAAATCTAACTGTTTTGCACAGCTAAAAATAGCTGGACACAGATGAGACCGGAAGCTAGACCCATAGAATTTACAAATGGCCGCACCCATTTATACAGGAAGAAAATGGTGGATAAAAGATGCATGTACAGCAGTGTCACTGCATTAATAATAATCTTACCTTGTCTGCAACCAATCCTTTTCTTTTAGCAGGGTCTGCAAATAGCCCTGTTACATAAACATTAAGTCTACATTACTATCTTCATTTTGTGGTATCATTAAAGCATTTAAATCTTAATTCTATCAAACAGCATTCTAAATCCTTTTATTGTGATTAACAAGAATTCTGAAGTTCTTGGAAAATTAAAGACTATATCATTTGTAACTTGGATAATTAAAGATTGAGGTCTGAAAGCTGTTATCATTTTCACAGAAATTGAGAAAATAACAGTCATTTGGTTCAACAGAAGCGTAGATTTTAGAGAGGATGTGAACAGAAGGACCGACCTAACACAGCTTTGGCGGTGCCCTCGTGGAAGGACCAGGCAAGAGACAGAGCATCCATGAACTTCTCCTGCTTCAACAGATGGTCTACACGCTGCAGGATGGCAGAAGTCCCATTACTATCAGATTCAGTATTGTGACTCAGATATGTGACCTTGGACCCCAAAAGCAGTCTTAAGTCGCTGGGGTATATTTGTAGCAATAGCCAAAAATACATTGCATGGGTCAAAATTATCGATTTTTCTTTTATGCCAAAAATCATTAGGATATTAAGTAAAGATCATGTTCCATGAAGATATTTAGTTAATGTATTACCGTAAATATATCAAAACTTAATTTCTGATAAGTAATATGCATTGCTAAGAACTTTATTTGGACAACTTTAAAGGTGATTTTCTCAATATTTTTTTTTCATACATCAATGGAAATATTATTTATTCAGCTTTCAGATGATGTATAAATCTCAATTGCGAAAAATTGACACTTAAGACTGGTTTTGTGGTCCAGGGTCACATATAACTTTTGTGATGTACTATAAAATGATGCCTTACCTCGCGCCAGTTCCTCAGGGTCATGATGTGCACAGACTACAAAAAAATTCAAACGGGGATTAATTAACAAATCTGAAACAGGATTGACCAATAAGGGAAGCCTGATCACCCAGAGCAGTGCAAGAGAGTTTTGAACCAAATGATAGAACTGTCAATTTTACCAGATAGATGTTGCGCTGTTGCTAAAAAATATAAATAAATATTCACGATCATTCAAATAAATGCCGCTCTTTTGAATTTTCTACTCAATAAAGAATCCTGAAAATAAAATAAAAAATGTCATGGTTTCCACAAAAATATTTAGCACTAAGCAGCACAACTGTTTTGTCGATGATAGTTACATTAATAATAATAAAGTTTTTTTTTTTCATTTTTAATACTATTTTACAACATTACTTTAATGCATTTTTCACATTAAACATCTTACTGACCCCAAACTTTTAAATAATAATAATAATATTAATAATAGAAAATTATACTTTTAAATAGCCCCCTAAAACATTTATTATATTTAGAATGGACCAGTGAAAATGTACAAAGCCCAGTGAGGTATATGTTTTTGCCATTAAATGTATTAATAGAGCATAAAATTAGAATAATTCATAAAACTAAAGGTCACTTTGGATGTTTATTCAAGCACTGGCTGAGTTATTAAATAAGCAGCACTTGGGGGAAGTGATACAGGCCGCGGGAATTAATGTAACCTCCCAGAGCTGGCCCTCTACCATGTCTAATGGATGACCCACAGGCAATTTTAATGCAGTACTTCCTTCTACCCCTCCCTCCAGCTGCCCCTCTCTCCTTCATTTCTCTTCCCTTCCCTCCCTCTGGCTGCAGGTAACAGGAAGTTCAGTGAGGACATCATGGAGAGCAGACCTCAATGAATATTCAGGGTATGCCTGATGTGTGATTAGCATAATAGCACTTGAGTGTGCCATAGCTCAGTCAGAGGGGTGCTGGAGGAGTCAGCCAAACTTACAGCTGAACACAAACCACCCAACATGTGCTACCAGACTGAGAGTTTACAAGATGCCCTTGCAAATCCCATGTATTCATTATTGCAAATCTTCATAAAATTAACAAATGATAAGATTATTTGTTGTCCACTGCTGTGGACAACACATGGAGTGACATGGTGACTGGCTTAATTCCAGATAATCTAGTTCAGATCAAAAGTTTTAAAAGGACATCTTCACCCAACTATGCTGAAAATGAACTAACCCTTAGGCCATCTAAGATGTAGGTAAGCTTGTTTATTCATGGAAATATTTTAAGAAATGTAGCATTACATAAATTGCTCAAAAGTGGATGCTCTACAGTGAATGGGTGCCGTCAGAATGTCATAACAGTCCAAACAGCTGATAAAAACATCACAATGATCCACAAGTAATCCACACGACTCCAGTCCATCAATTAGTGTCTTGTGAAATTATAAGTTGTGTTTATAACAAACAAATCCATCATTCAATTTGTTCTTTTTTTTGCTTTAAACTGTCACTTCTAGCTAAAATGACTCCTCTATTGCTTTCTCCAGTGACAAAGAGTTATCTCACTTAATAAGGAAATAAATCAAACACTGTTTACAAGCAAAGACCGTGCTAAACAAATATGTTAGTGGATTTTGATGTGAGAGGACAACAGGGAATAGACTTTTTAATCAGAAGAACCATTATTCATATTTCGGTCAGAAGCAGCAGTTTGAAGTCAAAAACATCTTAATGATGGATTTGTTTCTTACAAACACGTAGCTTTTCATATCACAAGATGTTAACTGATGGACTGAAATGAAGCCGTGAATTACTTGTGGATTAAAATATTTCATCAGAGGTTTGCCCTCTCATTCTGACAGCACCCATTCACTGCAGAGGATCAACTTGTGAGCAAGTGATGTAATGCTCCATTTCTCCAAATCTGTTCCCATGAAGAAACAAACTCATCTACATCTTGGATGGTCAGAGGGCGAGTAGATTTTTGGGTAAACTATTCCTTTAATTTGTTAAATATACATGACGTTGGCTAAATGTTTTGTCTGTCAAAAATGTATCACAAAGCCAAAGGCTGGCAGTTTACAGTGAAAATTATAGGATATACATGCATCTCTAAAAATGTCACAAAATCTGACTGCACTGCTTGAAGGCAAGCTCATTTTGTTTTTGAGAGTCATTTTTGGTATCATGTACAGTTTTATAACATGAACACAGATTGCATAATTTCTTGACGAGACATACTGAAGGGTGAATCTTTTTAGACAAAATCTGATGTAAACAATAGAGAATATATAAACATTTCTTAAGAGTTTACACGGTTTTTGGATGTTGTTAGATGTTTTTCTCTAGCAAAGTGCCGCTTGTGATGACAATTCACCCAAGTATGACGGATTAGATTAGTCTCATAATAAAAGGAATGAAGTCCTATATTACTGTTGCTAGAGGATCTATATTTTAAAACCAATACCGGATATTGACATTAAACTCGTATACTATATAGGGTAAAAAAAATGCCATTAAAGATAACAGTAAACAAAACTAAACAAAGTAACTGAAGTCACCCCTCTTCCATTTTCAATCGATTAGTGTAAGAAACCTCTCACAAAACGAAGAAGATCAAAACATATTCTCAGAGTAATCTTTCAGAATTACAACCTCTTTCTGTTGTTTTAGTCCTTGCATTGCCGCAGGCTCTTATGATGTCACATGCTGACTGCTGGGACTGTGCCAGATTCGGTAGCACTCTTGTTCTTGCAATTTTGTTAAATTAAGATACAAATTCAGAGCTAAGAGCATTAATTTGTTTAATGATGTAGCTGCCCACAGCACAGTGTACTCTAATTTAAAAAAAGAACATTATTAAACAGCATTTATTTTTGTTCTAAGCAGTTTCCATTTGGCAATAAGGACATGTGAATATATATATATATATATATATATGGTTCTGCTCAGAAACACCTAAAAATTATCAGCATTTACCTTACAACACCTGGTTGGTTTGAAATTATTTTATTTTTGGCACTGGACAATCATATAATTAGCTGTGATTAGCAGTTAGAAATATGACAGATATGGACATTGTTACTACCACAGTGTGCTATGGGAGAATACTATACTGAAAGCTCGCATAGAACTGAAATTTTAGCAATGTAGGAAGTCCATTCTTATGTGACGTGTTGTGCTTGTGTTCAGAGTTATCATGAGTAGCTTTACCTTTGTTCCCAGATACATGATCTGGCCTGCATAGCTGCAAACAGACTGGAAACATGTCTTCTCTCCAACTAGAGCCTAAAGATGTACAGTGGAATAGTGATTTAATGTCTCCACCTTTATATGCAAAGAAAAAATAATTGACTTTTATATGCCAGACACTCAATGTGAAGCTTCCTTCTATAGTTCCTCTACATCTTATGAATTGGCCATTGGGTTATTCATGTGTTTATGAATATAACGTTTAGGTAAATGGTCTTTACAATGACTTCTGAATCTTTAATCTATGCTCTTAACAACCAGATCTTTGCCTCGGCCTTAGTGTCTATCAGATGTAAATTGTATACAGTCTAACCTCAAATAACTCCACCTGTCTACATGAAAGTACAATTTTTATTCATTTTCTTCATAGAGAAATTCTCTTATTATATAGAATTTTTTGTCAGAGATTTTTCAAGACAGACCTACCATGCATTCTGAGATTGTTAAGTGGGAGTATACATGCTTCCATAAAAGTCACTGTGATTCTAGAATGATCATTTACCTTAAAAGTTGTGCTTAGTAGCAAAACGCAATGTACTGTCATTTTTTAAAAGTGCTATTTGAGAATTATTTCTATAATATTATATTTTTTTCATATTTTTTTATATTAATATTTAGCTTTTGTCTTTAGTTTTTGCTTGTAATGTTTAGCTTATTTATTTTTGCTTAATTTTTATTAATTTTATTACTTAAACTTACTTTATATCAGTAACCTGTCCAGGCAACATGTCTAATTTTAATAGCATTTTTTACGGTAAGGTTTATTGAATATTAAATATTACATTTGTATTTTTATTAATTTACATTTAATTACATTGTGCATACTTGAGTTTATTCTTTAAGTATTCTTTAAGACAATTTCTCTCATTTTTCAATATTGAAACATTTTTCAATATTTTAATACTCAATAAATTGTAATGTCATGGTATACCTTAGATGCAGTGATTTATGTTTCCTCATCAAGCTGGTTGTTTGAATATACTTAATTCTTCATATTTTTGAACCCTTATGAAGTAAATATGGTCTGGGGAAAAAGGGGCATTCTCTCTTTCACACTATAAAGTGCAACATGCACCAGACTAAATGCTGAAAACTCTGGCATATCAAGACCCTGGTCTTTACCAGTGCTTGGCTGACATTTCCACCGGTAGCGAGGGATTTAAAATGGCTGCTGTTATAAACCAGCTGCAGCTCGGCCATGTCCACTGTTTCCAGTTCCTCCTGACTGGGCCTGTCCACCACTCGCAGCTTCTCTGTGCTGTCCATTAACACAAGCGTACGGGGGTTTATCCACTGCCAAGAGACAATAGAACATGAAACAATGCATACTGCCATAAAGTTAATCAAACTCATATGAATGTTAGTGAGGGTCTGACTCACGTTCAGACTGATGAGGTCACAGTTGAGTTGAAGCTGTCTCTGTTTGATGACATGGATGGTTCCAGACTCATCCTTTTTAACCTGAGCACCAAAACAACAGAGTGGGTTGATTACTGTATGACCTTATTTAAAGGTGAAATATGTCATTTCTATTCCGCTAGCAGAACTAAACAGATGTATGACTTGTTTTCTAACTACTATCAGCCACTCATAAATATCAGAACTGTCTCAAACAGTTATCCCTCTCCAAACTCACACTATTGGTTTGTCTGGCCACTAGAGATGTACAAACAGATCAGAAACGCCACACTTCACCTTTAAGTCTACATTCATTTTATCATTTTGAAAACAGTGTTGCTCAAACAGACCAGCAGGAAGTGGATGGTGTCTCCTCGACAGAAAGACAGAACTGGGTTGATTGCTTTATGTACTGCCACAAACTGCCAAGCCAACAAGGGAACACTCGCAGGATCCGTCTGCATTCAAAAACATTTCAAATGTATGAGATATTTAGAACTGCAAAGGTTAGAGTCCAGACCAAAGACGCAGGTATCCTGCTACTTCCTTGTTCGCATTGTATGTTCTTATTGTCATACTCGCTGGTGCTTTTTGGACCTCGCACTTAATTGGCACCTTTTTCTACCAGCAGAAATAATCATCACTATTTATTACAGCAAATTTTCCTATGAGAAGATGCCATGAAAATGTTTGGCGGCACCTCAAAACTCCTACATAACCCAAATCAATCATGTGAGGCCAAATTGAGTGATATGTGCGTGCTAATGGGAAGCTGGTCCATGTGCTCTGTGCTAAATTAATTTAATTTAGTTAAATTTAATTGAAAAGAACAACCTCCACACAGGCATATAGGAGACAATAGACCAGATGAATCCATTTCAACAGTCACTTCAGAACTTTTGTTAGAGGTTTACAGAAATCTTAGCAGGTGGGTTGCTTTATTTTGAACAAAAAATGTTTAATGGCATCTCACTATGAAGCTCTGTGTGAGAGTTGTGTGGATTTTAAATGTAACTTCCAATAAAAGCATTTATTATTTAGTGAATTATGTTGTTGTTTTTTTTACAATAATTGTGAACAATCGTTACAGATATTCTGCTCTAAAGTCACCATTAAACAAAAGTTAGGACTGACTTCCATATTGTTATGTATTTCCATGTAAAATACAAATATATGTGCAATGGTCAATTATTCACAGTAATACCATTAATCCAAATTAAAGGAACAAATAAGATAAAATTAGGAATTCATGCAAATTTGAAATTAAAAACCCACTCTCATTTCTTGTGTAGGCAAATGCAACAAAACTTTTCTTTTTAATACAGTTAAAAAGCATGATAATCACTCGCTGCATTGGAAGTACAGTTATGATTCTGAAGATAAAAGAAAGTCTAATGGGTTTGGAACGACATGACAGGGACTAAATGATGATAGAATTTTGAGTTTTGGGCAAACTATCCCTTTAAAATATTTATAGTGACACTGAGATCAGGGCTGAGTTATGTAAGGTAAGGTAAATGATAACTTGTATATGATATTTACAGCTGAAGAGAGGAAAAGCCCCAGAGATGCAGTCAATAATGTATGTGCTGTGAAAACAAATGCTAACATAAATCTTGAATACAGAGGTTATAAGTTTATCTTTTAGATAGCGTGTTGATGGCTGTTGGAAAAGCAAACAGACACACACACACACAAGAACACTGAGAATGAAAGTGTGCACTGCACCTTGCCGTAGGGAAAAGTCATCCACACTTTGAGTGAAGGCTTCAGTCCTATCAGCAGAATCTGTCAAAATAAAGAGTTCAGAGGCTGAATAAAACTGCAGTCAAACAGAAACCAATCGAGTGTGTTTGGATGCTGACTGACTGGTGCCCCAAACAAACAAGCAATTCACAAGATATGAGACAATACTGTTAGTTTATGCACATAAAACCAAAATAGAAGTAATTTGAAATACAAATATCACCCCATATAATACAGATACAGTGACATCTATAGTGCCGCTCAAAAGTTTGGAGTTAGTAAGATTTGTCTGTCTCTAAGGCTCTTATGCTCACGAGGGCTGCAACTATTTAATGAAAAATACAATAAAACAGTAAAAATGTGAAATGTCATTATCATTTAAAATAACTCTTCTGTTTAATGTATTTTAAAATGCAATTTATTCCGATGATGCAAAACTGAATTTAAGGCAGCCATTATTCCAGTCTTCAGCATTGCATGATATTAAAATATATCAAACATTATTATTATGCCAGCAGCTGCGTTTTGCAGTACTTCGTTTGGTCAGCTTGTTTGTCACTGTTGTTACACTGTAAAGGAATTTTCCTTTTTGGACAGTAATCAAACAGTGAGACATAGATTCAGATGTATGTATTATATGTTTTCTTCTCGTAGTTAGATAAGCATTCTTTGTGTGATGATTTACTATGATTGAGAAGTGATAGAGGTAAGGAAACGCAGATGGTCAAGGGGGCATTTGCCTCCCTTTTCTGTATAACCATCAATCGGTAAACAAACTGGTATCTTTCCCTCTAGAGGAGGGAAGGAGGAGGCCTTGGAAGGAAAGGACTATAAAACAGACCAAAACTGCTTTCCCTTAGCTCGCTCTCTTGCTCTCTTGCTACTTCTTATCTCTGGCTCTCTGGCTCTCTCTATCTATCTCTCTCTCTGTCTCTCTCTCTCGCTCCTGACTGACTTACAGCTATGTGTGTTAGAACTGAGGGATCTTCTCTTGCAAGAGAATAAACACTTTATTATTATAATATGGACTCAGAGTTGTCTCTTACTCAGTGATGATGTTTGTTAGAAAATTGCCACAACAGTTTGGTGTCAGATAGTGGGATTCCTTGGGCGTGACTTCTGGACCTGACAGCGGACGGAGGCTGATCACCTTGGAGCTGAAAAGTTCCAACCCTACCTCGCAAAAAGATTGAGAGACGAGGACCGCTCCGCTGTTGGGACCGGAGGGATCGACCACTGGAATCAAAAAGAACCCAGGTGGCACAAAACGACATCTCTGGTAAGAAACAATTAAATTCAATTTAATTAGGGTGAAATTCAGTTTAAAGAGTGAAATTGAACCATATTGGCTGAGATTTGTTTCTGTGGTAGAGTAATCTGAGCAACATTCAGATTAGGTAACCTGAGATTAATTTGAGATCTGTACGGATCAAGAGGGTTTCAAACAGGTACCGAGGACTCTGGGCACGAACGTTCAGATAGGTAACCTGAGATTAATTTGAGATCTGTACGGATCAAGAGGGTTTCAAACAGGTACCGAGGTTAATTGGGGTTAGGAAAAATCGAAAGATTTTGATAAATCACAATTAAGAGGGCACTAATAGTGCAACCCGATCCGATTGCGGGATAAGAGAAAATCGGATCTGCTGGAGACGTCTAGCAGATTAAAGAAGCACGCGTGAGTAAATCCACAGAACAGAACAAAAACAGCCAGTATGGGGATATCTCAGAGCAAGTTTGTGAAATATGATACACCGGTGTACTACCAAATTAAAAAATGTATTATGGTCAGAAATGTATGCAAGATATTGAAAAATTAATCAAGCATCATGATTTTCCCGAAGAGGGAACATTGAGTCTCACAAAACTGAAAGTGGTTTCAACAACCAGGTTGTTGTTGCAAATGTGTTAAACATGTATGTTAAAAATGTGAACAAACAGTAGATTGTTGGCTCAAGGAAGTAGATGGTTGGCTCAAGGAAGTAGCAGGAAGGAAACCAAGTGCAGAAAGTTAGCAGGAAGGAAAAAGCAAGTGCAGAAAGTTAGCAGGAAGGAAAATGAAAAGTGTGAAAGTCTATTTGTATGTGTCTGCACGACCAGAACCGAATGACCCACAGTATGTTTGTGTTTCCCACATGAAAATACGGTGAGGCCGGCACCGCCAAAACACCCATCTACCCAATGGCTCAGCTGGATGCATTGAAATTCGCCCCGACCTCGACTGTTTCTCCGTCCAAGACAACCGCAGCGCGAGACGCTGAATGAACAAGCACGAGCAGCGCGAGTGACAGAGGGGGAGACAGATGCAGCTGGCTGTTGTACAGATTAAAGCAGCACGAGCAGCGCACAAATGTGAACATGACTTTTCTGGCTGCACGGAGTGCAGGTTGTCCAAGAACCATGGACACTGGGCACAGGACTGTCCAGAGGCGCGTAAGGCGGATTGAAACGAGAGGAACGGAGAACAGGAGAGGAGAGGGCGGGTGACAGGCATTCAGCAAGCTACGAAAAAGGGAAGTAAAAATTTATTGACACACACAACACGCTCACATACACTGATTCAAATACCGCTCTCTGCAATGAAGTAAAAGCTTGCAAACCCTTTTATGTGTGAGTGTGTGGAAGTTTTGAATAATGCTACCTGCAATGAAGACATGCTTGCAAACCTTTTTTATGAGTGTGTGTAAGTTTTGAATAAGGCTATCTGCAATGAAGACATGCTTGCAAACCGTTAAATGTGTGATTGTTGAAGTTTTGAATAATGTTAGTTGACTGATGAATGTCTGAGAATGTACAAAAGTTTAGGGTTTTAAGGCTACAGAGATATCCCATGTTAGTTGACGGGACAATGATAGACTTTATGGTTGATTGTGAACCAAGAATGACGGATTTAGTGGTTGAAAGCACTTGAAGTCAGGGCATTAATTTCAGAAAACTATACTGTGCCGTTAAAATGTGAGACGGAGGGGGGGCAGGGCATTGAAACATGCGTTGTTGTGCTCTGAAACCTGTCCGGTTCCGTTAATGGCCAGGGATCTAATGTGTAAATTAAATCTGAAACTCACTGCTGGCCCGTTTGGGATTTACAGGAGAGGAACAGCAGATGAGAGATTCTGATTGGGCACAAATGATTTTGAAATTGAGCGTGAACCTCAATATGAGGAAGAGTGGTTTAGCGGGGCAGAAAATGTTTTTGACAAGGTTTAATAAGATTTTCTGGAGTGAAAATGTGTGTGCGCTTTCGGCATGCCTGTCAGAAAAACAAATGAGGCTGTATTTGATAACAGGCCAGTCTGCGCCTCACTTATCAGTAATCAAGGCCACCGAACAGAAATGGGAAGAAATAGGCCTGTTTGTGAGAAAATGTCTTTCTGCCACAGATTGGATTGAAAAACCAAACGGGCAGAAACACAGTAGAAATGCAGGTGTTTTTATGGAGAAACATGAGCACGGATCTATTTCTGCCACAGACATTCATCCTGTCCTGGCAGAAATACCTCCAAAATTGTGGGCAAAACACAAATATGATGTTGGGTTGATTAAAGGTTGTGAACCAGTTGTAATCACTCCAAAGTCTGATTACAGGCTATGTCCATCGCAATGTCCCCTGAAGAAAGAGGCATTGAGAGGGATACAGCCGGTTTTGAGTCTCTGAAGGAGAGTAATAATTCCTGTCATGATTCTCCAGTGCGAACTCCTATTTTCCCGTAAAGAAAATAACATCTAACACAAGTGAACCAGTCACGTGGCGATTTGTGCAGGATCTGCAGGCTGTAAACTCAGCCGTTATTGCAAGAGCTGCCCGCGTACCTAATCCATACACAATTTTGTCACAAATTCCGCAAAATGCAATGTATTTCACTGTGGTTGATTTGGCCAACGCTTTCTTTAGCGTCCAGTGGAAGAAAAAGTCAGTTTTGGTTCGCGTTTGATTTTGACAACAAAGGGTACATTTACCAGGTTGTGTCAGGGCTATTGTGAGTCTCCGACGATTTACAATGAAGCGCTCAGGAGCCTTGAACCATTAACTCTATCGAGCGGAACAGCGCTTATTGCAGTATGTCGATGACTTATTGATTTGTGCACGAGATGAGGTTACGTGCGTGGCTGACACTGTGACTCTCTTGAACCACCTGGCGCGGGAGGGTCACAAGGTCAGTCTGACAAAGCTACAGTTTGTGAAGCAGGAAATAATTTGTTTTGGGTCACACTAACACCAAACAATAAAGCTATCTCTGAGAAACGCATAAAAGCTATCAAAGATGTACCAAGACCTTTAACAAAGACAATTGTTATCATTCTTGGGAATGTGTGCATATTGTCGAACGTATATTCCAAATTATGCACTTCTTGAAAAGCCCTTGAGAGCCCTGACAACAGGGAAAGGGCTGAGGTCATGTGACAAGATTGAAAGTTTTTTTTTACACAGATGGTAGACGCAGTCTTCATGATTTTGCAAGAGCAGAGAACATCACATTTATCAACAGCCCGATGGCTGAGGTATCACACGATTTTACTTGACATGCCAAATGTAACGGTGAAAAGATACACCACTGTTGTCTATCAGCAGGAACAGGTGTGTACACCACGTCCAGACCTGTTGGACACACCTTTAGAAAACTGTGACAATGTCCTCTTTGTGGATGGATCGGCGTCAAAGATCCACAAACAGGCTTGAATAAGGTTGGTTTCGCGGTGACCACTGAATTTGAAGTCGTAAAGTCTGGCAAATTGCCATCAAATTATTCGGCTCAGGCAGCTGAATTGGTTGCTCTGACAGAGGCGTGTAATCTTATGGCAGACAAGTGTGTGACAATTTACACAGACTCGCGTTATGCTTTTGGGGTCACTCACGACTTTGGGGCGCTTTGGAAGCACCGAAATTTTTGAAGTCGGATGGACATCCGATATTAAACGCAGCTCTGGTGGCTAAGCTTTTGGAGGCCATTCTTTACCAGACAAGGTCGCGATCTGTAAATGCGCTAGCGCACACTAACGATAAAGTTTTATCTCCACAGGAAGCGTGAGAGCAGACGCGGCAGCGAGGCGCGGCAGCACAGGAGACAAAAGAAACGACGTGTGCTTTAGTATCTGTGACTAACCCTGATATTTCCCCTTGTTTACAGAGTATGCAGTCTTTTTCCACAGCAGGGGAAAAACAACGATGGAGGTCGTCTGGCTGCAGTCTCGAGGTGTATGGATGAGTGTTGATGACATTCCTTGTTTGCCCAAACACTTCTTTCAGCATTATGCTAAGTTGACACATGGGTTGGATCATGTGTCAAAAGCGGTATGATAATGCAGATGAGGGAATTATGGTTTACAAAAGGGGTTACAGTGTTTGCTGAAAATTTTTGCAAAAGATGTGTCACTTGTAAACACACACAATGTGGCTAGGGAATAAAACACCCTTGGCATCTCAACCAGCACCGGCAGGCCACCATTCATGGGCATAGAAGGGGGTAAACAAGGGCTGCCATCAAAGGATGTGTGTGAGAATGACATGTTGAATTACTGCAAAGAAGTGTCTTGTCTGTTGTCAAATATTTCTGTGCAGGTAAAAGCTGCCCAGGGGAAGGTTGCTGAGACATTCCTGCACGAGGTCAGACCTGGCGATTTCGTGGTGATTCGTGATCACAGGAGAAAGAGCTGGAAATCGAAAAGGTGGCTAGAGCCTTTCCAGGTGCTTCTGGTGACGCACACGGCAGTGAAGGTCGCAGAGAGGGCTACGTGGGTTCACGTTAACCATGAAGGAGGGTGCCGCCCATTGCGGAGGCGGAGCAATTGCTGGAGGAGGTTCAACGCGAATGTCAATAAATGCTAAGATCCAGTTTGAAAAACCCTTGCATTGCAGCTGTGTGTTTAGGCGGAACCAGATATCAGCAGCAAGGAGGAGACAACTTTGATTGCGCAACCGGCATACGGGTGGACACTGTAATCAACAGAACAGATAAGACTCTTAGTGTTTCAAAAACAGTACTTTCTCACATTCTTTGGTCATAACAGCATCTTTTGATAAAGAGTAACTGAGAGAACGGAGCGTCCAAGACCGTGGCACCCATTCAGAGTAACAGGAATGTGTGGCCTGTATAAAACCACATGTATAATGACTTTGTTGTCAGTAACAATTTGCTTGGTAATACTACACTTCACAACAGGTCTGAAGGTGTTGCCAATTATAGTTATAGTAGTACTAATTTTGTTATGAATACCATGTATTATGCAATGTGTGTCTAGCTTAGTACAGAGACTGGTTAAGGTCGGAATGTCTGTTCAATTGGTGAAAATGACAGTCTATCCGGATGATGATGTTAATGTTGATGACCAACAATATGATGACACAAGTAGCGGAAGTTACAGTGAAAGGGGTAATTGAGTTATGATGTGTCTATTTTTTTTCTTAAGAATGATTGGTATGTAAAGAAGGTTAAAAGCAGCAGTTATCCGTATACGAGAGGGGCGTACAAGGAGAGGGTTGAAACTGAGGGATTTTCTACATACTTTTAATATTTACATTTTATATTACAGGAGTAACTCAACAGTGATAAATTGATATGTTTATTTCCTACTTTGAACTATACTTTTCCTTATTTATACTATTGTGACTGAGGGTTCGGTCTAGGCCGAGAGTGCGACAGCAATGCCTGTCCATTTAGCGATAGAATGAAATCTTTACTATGCTTGCTAAACATTTACAGCCTAAGCATTTTTCAAATATTCAAAAAACTTACTTCACAGGTTCAAGAAGAGTGATCATTTATGTGAAAATCAGAGATGAAGAGTATAAGTGTGATTAATGACTTGAACTTGTATTTATTATTATTTTACTATTATTATTACAATGTTTGATTAATCAGTTATCAGAGAATGATAAACAGAGAGGAATTGTAAAGGAATTTTCCTTTTTGGACAGTAATCAAACAGTGAGACATAGATTCAGATGTATGTATTATATGTTTTCTTCGTAGTTAGATAAGCATTCTTTGTGTGATGATTTACTATGATTGAGAAGTGATAGAGGTAAGGAAACAGATGGTCAAGGGGCATTTGCCTCCCTTTTCTGTATAACCATCAATCGGTAAACAAACTGGTATCTTTCCTCTAGAGGAGGGAAGGAGGAGGCCTTGGAAGGAAAGGACTATAAAACAGACCAAAACTGCTTTCCCTTAGCTCGCTCTCTTGCTCTCTTGCTACTTCTTATCTCTGGCTCTCTGGCTCTCTCTCTATCTATCTCTCTCTCTCTATCTCTCTCTCTCGCTCCTGACTGACTTACAGCTATGTGTGTTAGAACTGAGGGATCTTCTCTTGCAAGAGAATAAACACTTTATTATTATAATATGGACTCAGAGTTGTCTCTTACTCAGTGATGATGTTTGTTAGAAAATTGCCACAACAACACGTTATATGTTACTTGTACTCTGACAATATGGAATGGCCGTTATGGACACATGAGTTTGAAGTTAAAAGATAAACTGTTAATAAGTCCATTGGAAATAGGCCTTTGATATATAGGCCGATTCACATGAAGAATGACGGCTATGAACATTATGTTTAAATAAAAAGCTACGACTCTTAGATAACAGCAGAGTCCACGCCACAACTATAACAGTATTGACACAGAGGAATAATATTTTTGCAATCACTTTTTAGAGTGATTTTCTTCTAGCAAATGAATGAAAAAGACACTAACAACCATTCAAAATCCTTTCATTAAAGCATGTACTCAAAGACCCAAACGTTACATTAATAGAAGAGCAAAGAATGTTGACTATACAAAAACAAGCAAAAACCAAAGACCGACATGTATCAATTTTTCTGAAAGACCTATCAAGATACTATTTCAGGTTTTTCAAGGAAAATTTGCCATTTTGGAACTGTAGAGCATGAGAGGTATTTTTGACAATCGGAACACATGAAAACAAACACTGGGCCAAAAAAATGTATCGGGGTGCTGAATATGAGAACTGCCTAGCCATTAAGTGCACTTTTTTTTCAAGAGATTTAATTTGGCACAAAACATGTTTATTCTCACTGTAAATGAACCAGGCCAGCACACACTGTAACTAAATGGTCCAATTTAGCAAATTCTCCAACCGGTTCAACTACATTTTGGTTACATTGGTGTGATTACAAAAGCATGTTTGATTGTTTACATGCTGCTTTTATGGGAACCGCCAAAATCTTCTAAAACAACAATAATGGATATAATAACATCTGCAAAAAAAAATATTAGAAAATCTTTACAGTTTAAATAATAAAGTGTTTTCACACACACACAAAAAACTTGTATTAAAAGATAAACCCCATTTTTGAGCCAAATAAAAGATTCTGTATGTTATATAGAACTGGTCTGAACAAAAACAGAGATATTGTGACACCCCTAGAGCTTTAGGGAGTGAGTAGTCAGCAGTAGAAAGTACTGAATGTATGAGTATACCTTGGTGAGTGAGGCCATGGCCAGCAGGGAGTAGTGGGTAATGGGATGATCTTTCAGTTCAAGTCCAGCATGTAGAGGCTCAATACAGCAAACCTCACCTTTAGAACCACTGAATAAACACCTGGATTCACATGTCCTCATCCCCATTACCCTCCTAGATAGAGACAGAAAGAATGTGAGCACATTCATAATCCAGAACCACTATAATAGAGTCCCAGCATTATAGCAGTGAATGATAGATACCTGTCAGGTTAATAAGAATTTAGAATAAGAGAATAAGAGTTTTTTTCACTCAACAAAAGCATTCAGCGGGAAATGAATGACAATTTTCCTCCTTCAATAAGACTAGAGTCATAAGAGAATTCATCAACTGATACAGATTCAGATAATTAGGTTTCTGTTGGAATCTCTAAGTTGAGGGATGTGACAGAACTTTATTCTCTGCCATAGAAGCAATGTAAGAAAAATGAATGAGAAATGGCAGGTAAAATATGGCACAAAAAATGAATGCTAATCATTGTTCAATATAATAATTTATAATGTAGAAAAAGAGTGGGTATACCATATTGGCAAAGTGGGCCAGCATATCAAGTCATGATATTAACAATATAGCAATAAAATGACAGTGTAGTGCAGTGCATAATATTTGTACATGTTTGTATTTACAGAATGGAGAAAAATAATGCAGGAAAGAAAGTGAAAAAACAGAAAAAAGATGGTTAAGAACAGAAGCAAGAATATACACTCACTGGCCACTTTATTAGGTACACCTTGCTAGTACCGGGTTGGACCCCCTTTTGCCTTCAGAACTGCCTTAATTCTTCGTGGTATAGATTCAACAAGGTATTGGAAACATTCTTCAGATATTTTGGTCTATATTGACATGATAGCATCATGCAGTTGCTACAGATTTGTCGGCTGCACATCCATGATGCGAATCTCCCGTTCCACCACATCCCAAAAGTGCTCTATTGGATTGAGATCTGGTGACTGTGGAGGCTATTTGAGTAAAGTGAACTCATTGTCATGTTCAAAAAACCAGTATGAGATGATTTGAGCTTTGTGGTATGGTGCATTATCCTGCAGAAAGTAGCCATCATAAGATGGGTACACTGTAGTCATAAAGGGATGGACATGGTCAGCAACAATACTCAGGTAGGCTGTGGTGTTTAAACAATGATCTATTGGTACTAAGGGGCCCAAACTGTGCCAAGAAAATATCCCCAACACATTACACCACCAACACCACCGCCACCAGCCTGAACCGTTGAGACAAGGCAGGATGGATCCAGGCTTTCATGTTCTTTACGCCAAATTCTGACCCTACCATCTGAATATTGCAGCAGAAATCGAGACCCATCAGACCAGGCAATATTTTTCCAATCTTCTATTGTCCGATTTTGGTGAGCCTGTGTGAATTGGAGCTTAGCTGACAGGAGCGGCACCCGGTGTGGTCTTCTGCTGCTGTAGCCCATCTGCTTCAGGTTTCGCTGTGTTGTGCATTCAGAGATGGTATTCTGCATACCTTGATTGTAATGAGTGGTTATTTGAGTTACTGTTGCCTTTCTAAAATCTCTAACAGTCTGCCCATTCTCCTCTGACCTCTAACATCAACAAGGCATTTTTGTCCACACAACTGCCTCTCGCTCGATATTTTCTCTTTTTCGGACCATTCTCTGTAAACCCTAGAGATGGTAGTGTATGAAAATCCCAGTAGATCAGCAGTTTTTGAAATACCCTGACCGGCCCATCTGGCACCAACAACTATTCCACGTTCCACATAGTCACTCAAATCCGCAATTGAACAGGTGTACCTAATAAAGTGGCCGGTGAGAGTGTAATATATATACATACATACATACATACATAGAGAGAGCGAGAGAGAGAGAGAGCGAGAGAGTAGTAATATTGAATGGAGATACTAGAATACAGGAAAATGTTTTCTCTTAAATCAGAGATATTTGATGTAGAACTGACACATTTAAATCCTTTTTTTATTTGATTTGATAAGTAAATATTTTAATGTGTATGTTAGTATGAATCATTTATGTAAATTAAAATACTATATCAGCTCACTTACAGCTTGCTTTCTATTTTGTTTGGGGGGGGGGTGAGAAGTTTGTTGAATATTGTTTAAGCGGCATGAGGCTTCTTTATGCTTCACTGAACATGTTATTATTTTGAATTAAATCTTACTTTCATTTGTTTACGTTGTAGTCATTTTGTTGTGTTTTTAATATCTGTACAACTCTACATTTAGATGTAGTTAATTTAGTTTTATGAAAGAAAATAAGTTAACATTTTCATGTTATTTTATTTCAGCTAATGTTTATTTTAAGTAAATAAAATAGATCCATTTTCCAGCAGAGTTTAGCTCTAACCCTAATCAAACACACCCGAGCACGCTAATCAATGTCTTTAGGATCACTAGAAAAATCACAGGTAGGTGAGTTTGATCAGGGTTGAAGCTAAACTCAGGAAAGTGGATCTCGAGAGCCAGATTTAAGGATCCCTGGTTAGATGTATGAGGCTCTACTACCCCCTAAACACCAGTAACACTACAATGTTATAAATGTGCCTTATAAATGTGCTTAAAATGCATATAAAATTCAAGATATGCTTAAGTTGAAGTACATCTCACCTGAATGACATCTCAAACACTGATCCGCCACTGTCATTACACACGGCTAATGCCGGGTGGTCAGTGAACTGTGGAAAGAAAGAGAGAAAAGTGCTTTATTTAATGTCAATGAACAACAAAGCTTGTAAAGTACATACATAAGTACAGTGCATAACCTTCACATGTAGTATGGCAGTGCCAGGTGGATGGGCGTCAGTGATAGTGCGGAGCAGCTTCCCATTGGCCAGATCCCACATGGTGATCTGCATTAGGAATAAAATGACACTTTACATACCTTGACCTGACCTGATCAATATGAATAAGTTATTTGCTATCCAGATTCCCAGTGCATTTAAGGGTTTGTTGCGGCTCACCTGTCCTTTGGCAAAGCCACACAGCAGTCGTGTGCAATCGTGATTCATACTGAGAGCTGACACCGCCCCATACTCCGCTCCTGTCGCTGTGGTGCCCAGACAGAGACGCAGAGCCTGGTTTTGATCTGAAATCCAAATAGACCAATTAGACGAAACAGCATTAAGTGCAGATTATGGAACAATTGTGTCCTTCTTCAAGCTTTATCAACAACATAATTAAAAAAATTCCACACACAAAAACACAGTGGTTTGTTTTTGTACCAATACTTCCAAATGCAGCAGCAAGCAAGACACAAACAGACGAAGAGCGTGCAAACAGCCATGGCAAACTTCTCAGCCCATATCTTTCTATTAAAAAACCATGCTTTAAATGGTTTAGCTTGCTCTTAAGCTATTTCACACTAGACACATAAACACATTTTTGTCTGCACCCATGTTAGCAGGTTAGAGGATTCACACTGAAAGGTGAGACAGCACAGCACTGTGATCGTTTCCTATTCTTGCTGTGTGGTTCACACTGAAATAAAGTGACACTGCACTGTTCCTGGCCAAAATGCACATGTGTTAACATGAAAAAGCAGCATAAAAGCATTCAAGTTGTGTCTACTGCACTTATCTCAAAAAAAGGGGTACTGTGTCCAGTAGGGGCCTCTGCAATTATTATTTTTAAATACAACAAAGCATTATGTATGTATTGATTTATTCCTTCCTGTGAAGAAAAAGGGTTCCAACAATTTTGAAATGCCTGGATATATGAGGCTGCCTAGTTTTAAAATTATGATTTATTGAGCTGGTCAAGTAAATCTGAAAATATTTATATGTAAATATTTATAATTGTGTAAAAAAAATCGTTAATCCTTAAGTAAATCATGAACGACTGAAAAATATATCTAAATTCACTGGTTAAAATAAGTGAAAACCCTGAAAAACATTGAGCTTTTAAAACTCCTGGAATCCTAAAATTTTATAGATATAGTTTTAATTATCATTATAATAATCCATGGACTCTCCTTTTAAATAAAAAGTTTTGGGGGAAATACCATCATAACAGCAAATATACAAGTGGAATTAGTGAAAACCTAATAGCCTACATGAGGAGTAGGGGCCATCGAGCACTAACGTTGACGATGCGAATTTACATTTAGTTATTTGCAGATGCTTTTTTTCAAAGCGACTTACAAATAAGAACAATGGAAGCAATCAAAATCAACAAAAGAGCAATGATATGCAAGTGCTATAACAAGTTTCAGTCAGCTTGATGCAGTACACGTAGAAAGGTTTTTATTTTATTTTTAAATATAATTCATAAATTAAACAGATAGAATAGAAAAAGAATAGAGCAAGCTAGTGTTAGAGGCCTTTTTTGCTTTTGTTAATTGTATAATAAATAAAAAGAAAACAGACAATACAAAATGATTAGAAAAACAAGTGTTAGTTTATTTTTTTAAATAATAGAATTAGAATAGTGTGTATTTAAATGATTTGGTTACAGTTTAAAATAGGGAACACATATTCACTAAGAGTTTTCCCTGAACAAACTCCTAATTTGCTGCTTTAAAAGTTAGGTATGGGCTAGGCAGAATAAGGCATTAATATGTGCTTTATAAATATGAATTAACAGTCAATATGCATGTTAATAAGCAACTAGTTAATAGTGAGAATTGGGTAAAATAAAGTATTAGCAATTATTTTAACTAGAAATATATCTTCAAAAATTTTACCATACATGAACTACACTACAGTACACAGCATGCTACATGGTTTAGCATCATATGGTTATAGTGTGTGTGTGTGTGTGTGTGTGGGAGGGAGGACACAATGACAGGCTGATGATAGCTGGGGGTCAACACAATCAGCTGTGGTTCAGTTGTACACTAGAAACACTGTGAAAGCACAGTGAATGCCGCTTCTGCTCTGTTTACACGTCCAGTGTGAAATGGGCATTAATGTGTAGCAATGCTAAACATGATGCAATGGAAAAAATTGTGGTAAACACATTTTGCACTATATTAATACATTACCTTTTCCTGAACATTCCACCCAAGACAAGCCAAGGCAGAGAGATAGTCCCAGAGTCGTTTAAAATACACTCATTGACAAATAGACTACTATTACAGTAGTGCACATAAAGAGTACTAAAACTGCATTTAGTGTTTTATATTAATTAACAATAAAGCACTCAGAAAAACAAAGTTTCAGACAGACTGTTATGATTAAACATATAACATCCCTTCCGAAAATCTAAAATAAATTCCACTTGGTGCCCTTTATCAACTTTACCACAACAGCACAAAAGACTGAAACATGCTTACCAAATACTAAGGCCAGACCATGTGACGTCCCCACAGCGATCACATTTGAAACAGTCTGCAAACACAAAAGCATTTCAGACATGACAATTTTTTATTATTATTTATTAGAAATCACAAATAAAATAAAATACTCACTATTGCCGTTGGCAAGCCAGCATCAACTTTATCCTGAAGAGAGATAGACAGAGTAAAAACACCAAATTATAAAGTGAGCAACACAATTTCATTAGAATAGAAGACATTTATGTTGGAAGAGTCTCATTTATAGCTCTGAATGATTCAAACAGGATTGTGCACCATTGCCAACTAAACTGACAATGTCTGAATTTAATCTGAGGAAAGAAATGGAAATGAATTCAATACAAAGCATATAACTGCTGTAAGTGTAGTTGTAAAGTTGTAAAGTGTAATTTCATCATGTTATGTTATTTACATTACCCACAAACATTACCATATACACAACACATTTACACACAGCATACATATTATAGCTTTGCATAGTACAGCATAAGCAATAGATGAAGTTTAATTGGTCTTACCGCAGCTGATACTATCTGAGCTGAGATGCCTTTCAGCACATTTCGTCTAAGAACAGATCCATGTAACGGTAGCATTAGTTTCACTGCTTTCCTCCTCCTGAAGTGAACATACACAGACTAATTACTGAAAAGAAAAGACTTTATTCAATCACCAAACATGCATCACAACATCAATACAGAGCAAGCGCTGTTGATGTGTAGCCAGGTTAAGAAAGTGTCCATTCCTCTTTAAATGTGTGCGGTCTCCACTGTCAGAGCTGGCCAGAGATGAGGTTTCACACGAGTGGGCATCAATGTTCTCTGTGTTCAAAAGACAAGTGTCCTCCAGAATGAATGGCTCATCCTCGTCTTCAGGCTGAAAACAAGCGTTGAAAAACAAAAGAGTTGCTGTCATAAAACAGTACTTTATCATTATTAATTTCTATAATAATTCTGTATATTTTTTCTCTCTCTCTACGTTTGTGCATTTCACTTCAGCTCTAGTTAGTAAACTAGCTTGTACTTGAGACTCGGTATTGTATATTAGAAAAAATACTTTGCTTTTATGATAAAATGCTTGCCGTGTTCATCATTTGTATAAAAGCATCTTGAATTAATAAATTACATGTCTGCTGAATTAAAAGATGGATTCAAGATAAGAAAAAATTACCATTCATACATTATGAAAAGCATTTATCACTATCACACTGCTCTTACAAAAAGAGTACTGTGGTAGTGCCATGGCATAGCAATGGTATCGACTAAAAATAGTTGTGTTAAACACTAATAATATTTTCACGATATTACTGTTTTTGCTGTATTTTTTATTAATTAAATGCATATTTGGTGAGCAAGAGACTTTTATAAGGTGAGGTAAGACAAGTCTGCATGTGTCTACATATTAATTTATGTATTAACCATTTTAATGGATGAGTGGACAATATTTAGTTTATAACATAATTATCACACTTCCATTTAAGTTATTTCATAGTTTTTATTACTTTTACTACTGTTCTGAATTGTGGAAAATACTCGCGATAACAACGAAGAAGGTGTGTCCTACTTTTTGACTGTTATATCTGCAACTTTAATATGTATCTCTTGTGCTGTAAGAAGACTGTGGAAGTGTGATAACCTGGCATACTGACCTCATTCAGGATGCTCTCTAAGGTCGGAGGCGTGTCCACTTGAGGGATGTCAAACTCTTTATCATCAATCTATAAGATAAACACGTCATTCATATTAAATCATACATGCATCGCTCTGTTTTCAATTACTGACATGTTTCGCTGTGAATACTTCAAGTTTCTCACGATACATATCAAATAATGTGAATGTTTTGTCCATGTAAGCATTACTGCGCATTTACAAAAACATATTAAACAAATCACGAACTCAAGGACTATGAGAATCAAGCACATATTAAACGCACTGATCTCAAACGCAGCATTAGTAAACTGTCATTAAGAACAACACGAAGCATGTAATGAATTAATTGAAACAAACCATACAGACAAAAACTGAAGCAGTCAATCTCAGTCTTACCGCCTCTATTTCCATTAAATTGAGCTGTGAGGACGCAGAAACAAGACTGCGACTGTCCGGAGATTCAGCCATTATACAGTCAGATATTAGCTATCGAGTGTCACAACATTTATATTGTATCTTTATCAAACGTAGTCATTATGCTCTACAGCAGCAGTTTACATCCCTGATAGTGTCGGAAGAGGCGGGACCTAACGGCATACGTAACCTTTCTCCTTCCTGTTTATAAATCGTACCACTGAATAAATACATTTTACCAATTTTTTTTTTTTTTACTTTTCACTACCTTCTTAAATGAACCTTAATTTCGCATTTTTTTTCTGCCTTTACGGTGAAACATGTAAAGTTCGATTTAATACCCTATATTCCGCATAATAATACTACTAATAATAATAATAATAATAATAATAAAAATAAAAATAGTATTTTAAGTTATTATATCATTAAAATTTAATTGTTATAAAAACTAGATTTTTCTTAATATTATAATATGAATTTAAATATAATTAATAGTTATGTCTAAGTAAGAAATAAATTATTTACAGTTTCATATCATGACCACACTTACTGCTTTGATACATAGCTCTTTTACGGATTTAATTGTTGTTGCTGTTGTTGTTTTTATTTTTTAGAGTCCGAACACAGAACATTATAGGCTATAAATAACGTGTCATATCATGCAAAGGCTGAAATACGGTTAAAGGTAGGCAGTGAAAAGTAAAAAAAATAACTAATAAAACAAAATTTACTCTGAAGACATTAAAATACATACAAATGATTTTATATTGATATTAATATTGATATTTTACGATTTAAATTAAAGTTAAATTTTTAAGAAGCCCACAAATCATATATTTCCGAGCTATGATCTCATTGCAGGGGTTTGCTGCCCCCGTGCGTTTATGATTAGGCATTTCTGGAAGAAATCGAACCTGGTGTTGTTTTTATCCAGACTGGGGAAAACATTTCTAAAATGTTTGCCCAATTTAAGAAGAGTAGCAATGTGGAATAGTTCGTATGCTTTGTTAAAATTTAACCATCTTCACTTATAATTAGTAGGCCTACTCGGATATAAAATTAGATACTTTCTATTCATTTCTATGCCTGCTGTTCCTCACACAACAATGCACAGTAATGCTTTCACGCTGCTTTTAACGCACACATTTGCTCAATGCACTCCATTTAAATAATGGTTAGGCCTATAAATTGATTAGGTCAGATCAGATTTGCAGTCATATCGAGCTAAATTGCAGTTACAGTTATTTTTTAAAACAACATAACTGCTTATGAAACAGTGGAGAAATGGAGTAATTATACCATAGTGTATAATGCATGAGTTAGCTATGGCACACTAACCCATCCTTTGTTAATGAGAGACCTTTTCCTCTTTTCATCTGCTGGCAGCGATAGACCAGAGACAGCAGGCAAATGTCAACCTCATCACTTCGTTGCTCTGGAAAAAAAGGACACTGTCATATGTAATGACAGACCTCACATTGTTACTGCTCTGTTCACTTCCTTTCTGAAATGTGGGAGAGGTGTGAAAATAGAATTCCAGCAGGTGTAGTTACTGTATATGATTAATGCTAAACATTCAGCAAGGTTCATTTGTTGTCTAAAGTAGTAAAGTTGATGAGATACAGTACTATATATTTAGAGAAAGCATATTTCGGTTCTCAGGGTTCCAGAAGAAGTATTTGATTGGTAGTCACAGATGGATGATGGTACACAACTCTCTGTTTGGCTGAGAGAAGATCTGGAGAGGAATCCAAAGACAGGGTGGTGTTTCTGGCTCACATTCACGGTCACCATCGGTGCATATATTTAGATCCAGCTTTTCCAATACTTTCCAAATAGAAAAGACCAAGTCTGATCCAAAATCACTTTAAGACCAGATATCTGTTCTATGCAATTGCATTGTAGGCCTATATTGTATTGCAGTCTACAAGGACTCTTCATAAAATAGATTTAATTGTGAAAAATATTTTTTATTATTATTTTGTCTTCCTCAATATTTTATTCCTTATTTTAGTTTGATTTTAAAGACTCCATACTAGTGCTGTCAAACGATTAATTACAATTAATCGCATCCAAAATAAAAGTTTTTGTTTACATAATATATGTGTGTTTACTGTGTATATTATGTATATATAAAGACACACTCATACAGTATATATTTTGAAAATATTTACATGTATTTAAATGTACATACTGTATCTATATTTATATAATTTATGTTATATATAAATATATTTAATATACACATATAACATATTTTTCTTAAATATATACATGCATGTGTGTATATTTATTTGTACATAATAATATACAGAATACACACACATATTATGTAAACAAAAACTTTTATTTTGGATGCGATTAATCGCAGTTAATCGTTTGACAGCACTACTCCATCCACAAGACTGCAGTAGGGCAAGCATCAACTATATTCGTATGCTACCTCTTCTGGTGTCGGAAGAGGATGGGTTAACCTAGAAATGCATGGGTGAAGGAACATTTACCCGTTTTGAGCTGCAATTGGTAAGATCTGCATGCTTGCTTGATTTGGATTTATGAAGGATCTAATAAGACATGCTTGAAATGAAATGGCGTTATACGTTGAAAACTTATATCTTTATCTTCCAAGAAAATGTACATCTGTGAAATGTATATATAGCTTTATAGCTAACTATGACAATATCACTCTTGATAAAGGGCAATGTCATTTATTACATTCCTGTATTGGATCTGCATACACGTTTACAGTACCGCCCACTAATATTGGCACCCTTGGTAAATATGAGCAAAGATGGCTGTGAAAATAAATCTGCATTGTTTATCCAATTTATCCAAACAATTTACTAAATTCTAAACTTTCATTGAAATAAAACGATGTAAAGTGGAGGAAACACACATTATGAAATCAGTCTTTTTTTCTAGTTCACGTTAGCCACGGTTATTGGCACCCAACTATTGCAACATCCTTTTCCCAAGATAACAGTGAGTTTTCTGAGTTCTGAGTTTTCTCCTATAATACCTGATGAGTTTGAAGAACCCCTGACAAGATATCAAAGACCATTTCCTCATCCAGAATCTCTACAGATCCTTCAGATTCCCAGCTCCATGACGGTGCTTCTCCTCTTCAGTTCACTCCACTCATTTTCAATAGGGTACGGGTCAGGGTACTGAGACAGTCATGGCAGAAAATAAATTTTGTTCTCAGTCAGTGGCACATTTTTTTATTGATTTTGATGTTGTTGTTAATCATTGTCTTGATGGAAGATTCAAACATGGTCTATTATAAGATTTCTAACAGAGGCAGTCAGGTTTAGATTTTTTTTCTGTTGGTATTTGATAGAATCCATGATGCCATGCATCTGAACAAGACGTCCAGGATATCTGGCAGAAGAATAGGCCCACAACATTAAAGATCCAGCAGTATATTTAACTGTGGGCATGGGGTACTTTTATCCCTGTTTGCACCAAACCCATCTGGTGGGTTTGCTGCCAAAAAGTTCCTTTTTATGTTTCATCTGACCATAGAAGACAGTCCCATTTTAAGTTCCAGTCATGTCTGATAACTGAATGTGCCAACCTGGTCTCATAAAAATACGTGCCTCTGTGCACTTTCTGTGCGACACCATTTTATGTACCTTACTGCACGTTTCGCCACAGTTTCAAAGAGAAATGTCCACTGAGTGGCACTAAAACACAGGTTAAATACGTGAACCCTGGCACATTTTTATTACGTAGAGATAGATACATATTGCTGTGTTTTTATTATGTTGCTACAGAAACGTATTGCAGTGATTCAAAATTCAAATATCCGGGTCTGTCCATAAAGGTTAATGCTCTATCGTGCCCTACACCAAACCCAACCCTAAGATTTGAACTGCTTTGTCGAACCCTAAATAATGTTACTCAGGATTCGAACCAGAGCTCCTCGCCTCTAAAGTACATCTCCGTACTCCGTGAGCTACCGAACAAACTTAACCGCTACGAAAACCCATAGATGCGAGGCTGGATATGTGTGATTCTAACGTTCAAAAGCATCTGTTTTCAAATCTCCCAGCATATTAATATTGTTTTGAAGTCGTAACATTATATTCTTCAAGTAATTGTGCGAGAATTACGCTTTATTAATCAAAACTCTGTAAAGCATAATGTAGCAATGTGCTGGAATTTGTTTTTGGATAAGCCAGTTTTTTTTCTTGAAACCCATTTGAATAAAATGTGGTGATGTAGGCACTGTTTGATATATAGATATATATTAGGCTTTCTAAACCCAAGACTCAACAAATCTATGCAGTTCTCCAGCTGGTCCTTGGAGTGGTCTTTGGCCACTCAAACTCTCGTCCTCGCTGTGCATTAGGATGATATAGACATGTCCTCTTCCAGGCAGATTTTTAACATCTTTAGTTGATTGGAAGCTCTTAATTATTACCCTGATGGTGGAAATGGGAATCTTCAATGCTTTAGCTCTTTTCTTACAGCCACTTTCTATTTTGTGAAGCTCGACAATATTTTACTCCTTGTGGGAATTTGGCCTTTTGTGTTCCTTATATTTATAATCATGTGGAACAGGAAGTCGTGGCTGGACAGTTTTAGTCACCCTGGTGAGCTGCAAAATGTAAATATGAAATATACTTCAGAGATATTTTACTCATAAGAATTTCTTGGGGTGTCAATAATGTAGCCATCATGCATTGGAGAAAAACATTTATTTCATAATGTAAGTTTCCCCCCACTTTTAATTGTTTTACTTCAATGGAAGGTTAGAATTTTGTCAATTTGTTTAAATTAAATATTAAAATATTTTTGCTCACCTTTGCTCATATTTACCAAGGGTGCCAATATTAGTGGGCAGCATTGTAAAATGTATAGACTTTCTCTTCCAGGAAAATTATTTGATCAAATCAAATTTTAGCATGTCCTCTTGCCAACACCACCAATGAATGCATAATGCTACATTGGGAAGGGTAACACTTAAATAACAATGAACTATGCATAATTACATGCAAGTAACACTTAGCCAAACCCTAATCTTAACCCTAACCATATAATGAGTGCATGTAGTTAATTAATATAGTTACTCAGTATAATGTATAATTACACTGTAACAAGGACACCTTAAAATAAAGTGTAACTGGAAGTTTCAACTTACAAGTTCAGAAATCATAATAATGACATGATGCCTATAAAGCAATTTTGGGTGTAGCACAACTGTTGAACAATTTAATTTGACTTTCTCTATTTCTCTCTTTCTCCCGCTCTCAGTGATCTTCATAACATTTACAGCATAAATTAGATTAATTGCCTTCAAATATGTTCTAGATGTATGCAAGATTTTTCAAATGCAAGATCTTTAAAGCCACCCACATCCACCAAGGCAATTATATTATTTGAAAAGCTCATATTAACATAATTGTAATTATGAGGAGGCAGGGTTATGGCTAGGGTTTATTACAGTTTTTCTCAATTGCTAACACACAATTCATGAAACAATTCACCTTTTTCTACTATAACTATAAACACAATCTCAAAACTACACACCAACTTGTGCAAGCTTCAAACTTCCAGGTCAAAACCAAATATTCTAGTCAAAAACATGTTCTCTTCAGTCAAAATCAAACTTTGGCCTCAGATGATGCACAAACCTGTCAAATACACAGACTACTCCTCTGCCTAGAGAACACTAGAGAGATCAATTCAAAACACTGTTACAAAAACTGCCTTTTGGGCAAAAGGAATAATTTTGCTAGTCATACAACATAAATTTAGGGGTGCAGATACAGTAAAATTCAGCAATAAACTTTAAGAAAAGTTTACTTTTACTACACTACTGTAAAGAGATCTTACATGAAAAGCACTATAAGAGAAAAGTTCAAAGTCCAAACAACTGAATATACAGTAAACACACTAAAAGTGGAATATTCTGTCAGTAACTTTACAGAAATAGATAAATAATGAATGTATAAATAAATTAATTAATTCATTCATTCAGCATCCTCTGCCAAGCTGCATTACAGTATTGGTTGTATCCTTATTGTTATAGCAGTTTCTTAGTCTTCTGAAAAAAAGACTTATCTGGCTCCCCTAGACAGGGGAATGAGTTTGAGGGTGCACAACATGTGCTACATTATTTACTGTACATAGAATAATGAATGTTGCCTCATCTGAAGTACTGCTGCTATTATGCACTATAATTATATTGTATGTGTACTAGAAGAGAAAAATTCAAAGACCAAACAACTGAATATACAATACAGTTTTTTCTGAATGCTTAAACCCTAACTGTGATTCTTATAGCGCAATTTCTAAAACTATTAATACTTATAGCAAAACCACTCACTGAGTTTGCAAAACTAAAAGCACAAACACTCACTTTGCACTCAGTTTGCAATTTTGTAACACACACTTTGCAAAACTGTAGGTACAATCCACTGCACAGCACTCTTTTTGCGGAACTGTAAACACAACTCACTGCTTTACACTCAATTTTCAAATGATCAACACACTCCTAGCAAAACTATACACATTTATGGCTATTATTTACACTATTTTGCCAACTGTCTGGCACACTGTCACATGTGAAAACTGTTTTAGATAATTAGTTCACTTTGCAATCAGCCTAAGCACTATAAATAAGCTACAGGTAAGCTGTCCGTGTGAGTACAATGGAGGAGCAGGAAGAGTGAGAAGAGTGAGAATTAGAGGAGGCCGAGGAAGAGGACGTGGAGGTGAAGTTAGAGGAAGAGGACAAGGAGGAGCAAGAGGAGGACGAGGAGGGGGAAGAGGAAGGGTAAGAAGAGTAAGAAATAGAATTACTGATGACATCAGAGCTACAATAGTGGACCATGTAATCAACCATGGAATGACCCTGAGGGAAGCTGGCCAACGGGTTCAGCCTAACTTGAGCCGCTACACTGTAGCAAGCATCATAAGGACATTTCGAAATGAGAATCGGTTAGTACAGTCACTTTGCACTAAGATTTGTAGCACTGCCATATTCTAATGAGAAACACAACAATACCATAGATGTAAAAATACTGAAATTGTTACTTTACAGAATTGCTAGACGACCAGATGCTGGGGGCAGACGAAGAATGTTCACTGCAGAACAAGAAACCCATATAGTCAATATGGTGATTGCAAATAATTCCATAAGGCTCATAAAATTCAGCAGCGCATAATTGAGGATGACACCACCTTCCAAAACATACACAATGTGAGCATTTCTGTATTAGGTTGTGTACTTGCCGCAACAGAATCCGAATGAAACAAATCTACAGAGTACCTTTTGAAAGAAACAGTGAACGTGTAAAACAGCTGCGATATGACTATGTGCAGGTAAGCTATAGTATCATTGGTACTGAATCTGGAAGTGCATATAGTGCTGTGCATGGGCCTGCTGTGCTGAATTTGTTTTGTCTTGTCTAGAGAGTGATGGAGCTAGAGGCAGATGTCATGGGTCATGAGCAGTTTTTTGTGGATGAGGCTGGTTTTAACCTCACTAAGACAAGGAGACGTGGCATAATCAATGTCCCAGGACAACGTGGTGGTAACATAACTATGTGTGCAGCTATAAGTCAAAATGGTGTTGTTCACCATTATGCAACCCTGGGCCCATATAACACTGCACACATTATTACATTCCTGGACACCTTACATGACATGCTCACTAATGTTCAGAGACCAGAGCAGACCAGATACGTCATCATATGGGACAATGTTAGTTTCCATAGGGCTGCTTTGGTCCGCAACTGGTTTACAGATCACCCACTCTTCACTGTACTCAACCTCCCCCCATACTCTCCATTCTTGAATCCAATTTAAGAGTTCTTCTCTGCCTGGCGCTGGAAGGTCAATGACCGTCATCCCCATCAACGCATAGCCCTTTTACAGGCAATGGAGGAGGCATGTGGGGATATTGACCAGGCATCATGTCAGGCCTGGATACGCCATTCCAGAAGATATTTTCCCCGGTGCCTTGGACTAGAGGACATTGCATGTGATGTAGACGAAATTTTGTGGCCGGACCCAGAGAGACGACACGATTTAGACTGATTTCTTTTTTTTCCTCAGTGAAATTACTATTTTGTTTTGACTTGGAAAAAAACACTTGTGTTTGTTTTGATGTCTGTAAATAAACACCAGTACTTGAAGTTTGGATCCCTACTATGACAAAAGTATGACCTCAAACTGACATAGCCTACCTTGTGCACAGAGAAAGCAAAAGCCAGATGTGTTTTTTATTCATACCATCAGTGTGTAGTTGGTGCATTGTGTGCTTATTAATGTGATGGCTTGTGTTAACTTTTTGATATGAAAATACAATTTTTACGAAGGTTTGAAGAGTTAAGCAAGGTTTATTAGCTTTTGCAAGAAAACTACAATGTTTTGCTGATTTGGTGAAGAGTTTTCTTATTTGTGTGTAGAGTTTTGCAAAAATAGCCAATAGTTACAAAAAATGTGCTTAAGCCATCAGAAAAAACTGTAAACGCACACTGAAATATTCTGTCAGGTACTGTAAATTAATTAATTAATTAATTATAATTCATGCAGTCAGCATTCTCTGCCAAATTGCATTACAGTATTGGTAGTATCCTTATTTGTTTTCGTAGTTTCTTAGTCTTCTGAAAAAAATATTTATCTGCCTCTCCTAGACAGTCGTCTCTCAGTTTACTCAAGTGTAATGTAATTATATTGTATGTGTAAGTAGTACTGAAACCTTGTAGATGAGCCTGTAGGCCAACTTCCCTCATGGTCAGTTCATGCAGAAGAACATGTACTATAGTGCTTTGTATTTCATCAGGAACAAATTAACTTTGACATCCTCCCCTTCATTTTTCTTTTCTCTTTTTATTCCTCTTTGTCTCCTACTACCATGATTGGTTTTCCAAAACACATAATCACTTGTGCTCTTGTTCATATCATCCTGAGATTGTTCACACATGGATAAATGTGTGCTGTTTGAGTTAATGTTTTAATGCTTGAATTAATTATATTGTGTGTTTGTGTTTTCTGAATGAGAACATGGTTAAACCTGTGCAAAATGATGGTGTTTTTGTGTACAGTTTTGCAGAAAACACTAAGCAAATTGGAATGTGTTTGCAAACAGGTAAAATGTGTTAAACGTTTTGAGAAATGTGTCTTTGGTTTGAGAACTGTATGAATGGTTTGGAAAATTGAGCCAAATTAATCAGTTATAGTGTGTTAGCAATCGAGAAAAACTGTCAAAACATCATCAACCTCTTCAGAAATCCAGCTGCACATAATTGAAGAGAGACAAATTGGAGCTGCTGCTCTGCGTTCAACATGCACCTGAGATTTTTGCACATTAGACATTCAAGAGAGCAGTTCGGGCTTCAGATGTAGTCATTGCATGACTATTATCATTGCAGTAGTAAGAGAAGGTGAATCTGTCAATGGTACATCGGAAATTGAATTTGAGAATATCTCCATGGTGACACACACACACACACAAGTATCCTGGCCATGATTCACGATTCACATCCAAGGTTATTCTCACTGGCTGTCTCTAGATCAAGCCAGCTGAGTCAATCTATTATTCATGATTCAGTTCAGAGTCTCAAAAGAATTCACCAAAACCTGCAGATCATCTGACAGAACAGGAACTATTCATCCCGGTGGAAGAAAGTGGCCCTTTAGCTTGGCTGCCGTATAATAATGTGATGACTGGCCATGCAAGGTGTAATCTGAAAAGCCTGAAATGAGCCTGAGATCTAAAAGTGAGAGCAGCATTAAAGAAAGTAGAGAGATGAGTGAGGCAGAAACGCTGATCAGAGGATGGACTGATAAAAATAGAGGCGAGCAGACGGGACTGTGGGAGAAAGAGTGACTCAGAGTCAAAGGGCTATTCAATAAAAGCAGTGCAGATTAGAGCTAGAAAACAATGAGTGATTACAGCCATAGTGAGGGATTAAAGGACAAACATATATAATACCCTGTAGTATTTCTAGTTCTCAAGGAAAATGTGAAACACTGACTAAGTTAAAAGGTAGCAACGGCTTTGATTCCATTGGAGCACATAAAGATGCTGCTCGAATATTCCCAAAAAGGGAACATACCAAATACTCAAAATTACAGAAAATCATGTTTATTTCTCTATTATTCGTCTTTTTGCTCAAAATGTTAATCATATAGAATTTTTAATTAGTCAAAAATGGAAACAGAAGCTTTTTCTCTAGACTACAGTGAACCTCACTGTACGTGTTCAATTTATAAAGAAAATTATATCTGTAATAAATCTCACAAAAATAAACCCAGTTAACCCAAAAATTAAAATTGGTTGTAAATGTACTCACCCACAGGCCATCCAAGATGTAGATGAGTCTTTTTTTTATGGAAAGTAGTTTAGCATTACATGCTCACCAATGGATTATCTGCAGTGAATGGGTGCCATCAGAATGACGCAACAGTTTAAAGTTAATATGTTTTAATTATGGATTTGTTTCTTACAAACATGCAGTTTTTCACGTCACAAAACATGAATTGATGGACTGGAGTTGAGTGGATTACTTATGGATTTTTGGGATGTTTTTATCAGCTGTTTTGACTCTCATTCTGACGGCATCCATTCACTGCAGAGGATCCATTGGTGAGCAAGGGATTTAATGCTAAAATTCTCCAAATCTATTCCCATTAAAAACAATCTTCTACATCTTGGATGGCCTGAGGTGAGTAAATCTTCAGCTAATTTACATTTCTGGTTAAACTATTCCTTTAAGGCATAAAGCAAATGTTCATAATATAGATTTACTGTGGGGGCGTACAACAAAACATGTCTTATGGCATGGCAAATGTCAACATCATTATCTCATTTCACTGCAAGACAAAACACAACAGGAGGGGACGGAAACATACATTTCCAATCGAAACTCATCAAGACAGAGTAACTCACTAAATGTTATGTAGAACGGAGAAACCCCAAGGGAATCAGATATAATTTTATCTGGCTGAACGAAGAGAGCTGTATAATTCATGAAGAATTCTCTAGTAGATTAATAGGGGCATTTTTTCACACAGGACCAACAATACTAGTAGCACTAATTGGTCTCCAATGTCCCGACTCCCTAGAGGAACAGAAAGAATAAGGTGTGTGAGTGTGTGTGTGTGTGTGTGTGTGTGCGCGTGCGTGTGTGCATGCGTGCGTGTGTGTGTGCATGTTTATGTGGTTTAGGAGGACACAAATTAGTATAATGACATGGGTATGACATTGGTATTACATGAAGAAGGTGATTTATGAGGACAATTTCAGTGTCCCCATAATACAAAAGGCTTATAAATCATACAGAATTAGTATTTTTTGAGAAAGTAAAACTGCATAAAGTTTCCTGTAAGGGGTATGTTTAGGTGTAGGGTTGTTGTAGGGCAATAGAAAATACGGTTTGGACGGTATAAAAACCATTACGCCTATGGAGAGTCCCCGTTAACCATAAAAAACATTTTTTTTTTTTTATGTTTTAAAAACAACATGTGTGTGTGTGTGTGTGTGTGTGTGTGTGTGTGTGTGTGTGTGTGTGTGTGTGTGTGTGTGTGTGTGTGTGTGTGTGTGTGTGTGTGTGTGTGTGTGTGTGTGTGTGTGTGAGAGAGAGAGTCAGAAAGAAAGCCACAGAGGGAAAGAAAGATAGCCAGAAATAAAGACCAAATGCATTATAATTTCAACCAAAGGCTGAAGCAGGCAAATCCATTGATCCTTCATAAAGGAGACATGCTTGCTCAAAAATCTGTTCATAAGTTCATAAGATATTGATGCTTGTGCCGTATACTTCTTATATGATGCAATGCATAATAGAAAGTGTTTAGCAAGAAAAGTGTTAATGTAGTGCAAATAGCAAACAATTCATTTTTAATCAGCAATATATATCAGTATATGTCCATATCAAGGCCCAATAATAGTATTTTTCAGAAGCACTCCTTGAAAATTTTGACTGTATTGTTGTGTTTAAATGCACAAAACTTACTAATATTAATTATTCCTTAAGCATCAAGTAAACATGATCGTTACTCAATTAAGAAAAATACTCTGATTTCTAAAATTCTGACTTAAATAACTAACAATCATTTAGGCTCATGTTAACTGTTAAAGTTAAACTAAATACAGTTTAGTAGTAAGGAGAAGACTGAATTTATTTCACCTTGACAACCATACAAAGCCTCAGAACTGATTTAAAAAATAAAATAAACATCATGACCTACATTCTGTAATTCATTGCATTCTTGTCTGTCAAGGACCCGAATGAGAATCCACAGTATTTTACTGTGCAGAATTAAATGTAGCATGACAAATGGCACAAATGAGCATCTCCAGTCTTTCTCAAAGAGAAAAGCACACTGTGAAAAAACAGTACTATTGCTATAACAGTATAAAAGTACTATTACTATTGCAAAATCACATACTGTCAAACGAAACCTGTACCTGAACAATCTAATTAAGGAGCTCAGGGCACTTGACAATTACAGGCAGATGTGTGAGCGTGTTGGAGCTGAACGCTGCAGGAAGGTAGCTCTTCAGGAGCAGTGAATCCCTGTTCTACATAGTATGAATGCAAATACAGACATACATCCAACATGCTAGCATTTCCATGTGACTTACAATATAACTAGTGTTGCTTCCATCTAATTATGAATCCTCTTCCAAGGCCTCATGATAAAGAAAAGTGTCCTTTGTATGAGTACTTCTCACCTAATGTAGCCTATTTGGAAGTGTATTGTTTGTTTGTTTGTTTTTTGCCTGTATGGTGGGGAGGTGGATATTCAGATACAAAGATTGCCTGGCGCCATTGTAATATGTAACACCAATTTGTCATTACCCAATGTGTTTCTTTTCACCACAGTAAGAAAAATAAAATACTTAATGAATATGTGTGTGTGTGTGTGTGTGTGTGTGTGTGTGTGTGTGTGTGTGTGTGTGTGTGTGTGTGTGTGTGTGTGTGTGTGTGTGTGTGTGTGTGTGTGTGTGTGTGTGTGTGTGTGTGTGTGTGCATGCGTGTGTGTGTGTATGCGTGCGTGCATGCGTGCGTGCATGTGTGTGCGTGTGTGAGTACAATCGTTTTTTATCCTATTAATTAAATAATCCACTCTCAGATGTCCCTATTATCACTCTTCAGTCTGTGCTTCAATCTGATTATTTTAACCGTTTACAGACAAATCAACTGTACAGTCAGGCATAATTTAGAAACAAAAGTTTATCTATTTCTCTTATATTTTGCCATATTTCTATTGTTTAGACTCTACTTACTAATATTATGGTTTGATGGTACTTAACTGATTTCTTGTTTGACCCTGATATTTGATCGACCAATCAGCATCTTTTGTGTGACTGACTAAACAAATCACTGACAGATTTTTTCATACTCAAAGTAAAGTCTACCATGCTGTTGAGTCAGTTGAATCAAAAAAACTCCCAGATATCTTTGTTTTTATTGTGCCTTCAAAAACAAAGCTACAATTGCTCACTTTCCATATGTATATATACATAGATTTATATAAACAGATTAATTTATTGTGCTACTAATTAGGTACCTTATTGCATGTATTGGCTGAACGATACATTCTGCATTTAATGAACAAACAAATTCAAATAGTGTTATTTTGGTCCATTTTTAAGATCATATTAAACTGAGAGAACCTAAAACAAGAAATGCATTGGTTTGTGTTGAATTATTTACTTTTCCCAACAAGTCATTTTTTATTGTACAGGAAAAGAACATCTATGTCTTAGTTCATTATGAATATGCTTAGAGAAGTATTTCAATAACGCTATAGCATACGTGACCCAGGACCACAAAAGCAGTCTGAAGTCGCTAGGGTATATTTGTAGCAATAGCCAAAATGTTTGATCAGTAATATGCAGCTAAGAACTTAATTTAGACAACTTTAAAGGTGATTTTCTCAATATTTAGATTTTTTTTTGCACCCTCTGTCACGGTTCATGGGTTCCCGGTCCCATCCTCACCGTGTCTTGTCTGTATGCGTGTGCGTATGTGTGAGCAGGTGTCTGTGGGTGTGTGTGATTGAGGCTAATTCGCTCCAGCTGAGAGTCATCACCATTGGGCTATATCAGTTCCTGTCACGCTCTCCTTCTTGTCAGATCCTTGCAGTTTGCGGTCGACGTTTACGAGGCGTTTCTGGTTCCTGGTTTCCGCGATTCCTGAGCCCTGCTGCTTTCCTGGACTCCGATCGCCGGAGACTCGTCTGCCCATTGCTTCCCTGCGCTACCCGCCTCAGCCCCTACGGAAAGCTCCGCTTCTGCCTACGGAAAGCTCCGCTTCTGCCTACGGAAAGCTCCGCCTCTGCCCTACGGAAGCTCCGCCTCCGCCCTACGGAAAGCTCCGTTTAGTTTCTCACTGTGTATTACTTCTTGTAATAAACTCTCTTTTTCCGCAACTGAATCCTCCCGTCTTCATTGTGACACCCTCAGATTCCAGATTTTCAAGAATATTGTCCTATCCTAATCACACATCAATGGAAAGCTTATTTATTCAGCTTTCAGGTGATTGATTTATAAATCTCTATTTCTAAAATAAAAATGGTTTTGTGGCCCAGGGTCACATATAAACATTTCAGACTAAAGGATTAACCAAACATAGACCTGATTTGTAAGTAAACATGATCAATTTCTTATCATGTATCTTGTTAAGCAAAACAGTCTTAAAATGAAACCTGTTTTAATACTAAACCATGATATTGAGCGTGACTCTGCTCTGATTTCTGATTCTACTAAGAGCAGACGACATCCGGATCCATTTGTCACTTCTTAGAGAAGTGTGTTTCTTTAAGCTGAAAGAGAGCACCATTTCTACAGAACTTTAAGAATCTGTCAGTCACGTGACTGAACTTAATCTTTTTCTTATAAGACTTCAGAGAAAAAATACCATCAGCCAACAGTTCCTGAGCCGCACAGACCATTAAATCCAGAGACCTGACCTCTTTTGTGTCTTTCTAAGAATGTGTGTTTGTGTGTACATATGCCAGTGTGTCCATATGGCATGTTTGTGGTCAAATGTTCAATAGACATGTATGAGTGTAGAGCAGCTTCTCGGTTAGATCTGAGATAATCCTCCTTCAAAATACCTTTTCCAGCTGAATGCGTCTCTCTTCTTCACAGCTCAGATTGTTAAAGAAACCTGTCTGCACATCAGTGCTCATAGCTGG